>JABFDZ020000002.1:15529914-15543146 GCA_019775955.2 Pollimyrus isidori
GCTGTGGTCACTGTGCTCCCAGTAAGCCGCTAACCCTTTGTCCAGTACAGGCTGTGGTCACTGTGCTCCCAGTAAGCTGGTAATACTTTGTCTAGTACAGGCTGTGATCAATGTCCTCTCAGTAACCTGGTAATACTTTGTCCAGTACAGGCTGTGGTCAGAGTCCTCCCAGTAACCTGGTAACGATTTGTCCAGTACAGGCTGTGGTCACTGTGCTCCCAGTTACCTGGTAATGATTTGTCCAGTACAGGCTGTGGTCACTGTGCTCCCAGTAAGCCGCTAATGATTTGTCCAGTACAGGCTGTGGTCACTGTGCTCCCAGTTACCTGGTAATGTTTTGTCCAGTACAGGCTGTGGTCACTGTGCTCCCAGTAAGCTGGTAATGATTTGTCCAGTACATGCTGTGGACACTGTGCTCCCAGTAACCTGGTAATGATTTGTCCAGTACATGCTGTGGACACTGTGCTCTCAGTAACCTGGTAATGATTTGTCCAGTACATGCTGTGGACACTGTGCTCTCAGTAACCTGGTAATGCTTTGTCCAGTACAGGCTGTGGTCAGAGTCCTCCCAGTAAGCTGCTAATGCTTTGTCCAGTACAAGTTGCACCTACCACCTATGGAACGTCCCATTATCCCTGGCTAATGTAATACAGGAAACTATCTAGCCTCTATGTCACTTTTCTGTCTGCTTGTCACTTTACTGACATCTCTTTGTTTATTATCCTTCTTTTTTCCCTACAAGAAACAAAGACTTTCGGCACAGGTAAGACCCCTCATTCCTGCCGCAGCTGCATGTGCTGTGAAAGTCCCATCTGAATTGCATGTTGCCTCAGCCTTGAATTCTCCCCCATCACATTTAAGCTTTTCTGCTGCAGTGGAGTACAGACACATTGCAACAATCTGCTAGTAGTGGAGCTATACTTGCTCAGTGGAGCTGTAAACACAAGCGTGTGATGCAGAAACAGTGATTCTGAACCAGGGAACCTGATGTGCCTCTTCCCCGCAGCAACAACCCCACGCACAAGTACTTTCTGGCGGTGGACCCAGTGACTGGTGCCCTGTACATTTCTGATACAAACTCACGGCGGATCTACCGCGCACGCTCACTAAGCGGTGGCCGGCTGCTGTCGGACAATGCTGAGGTAGTGGCGGGGACCGGGGAGCAGTGCCTACCCTTCGATGAGCGCTGTGGTGATGGGGGCAAGGCTGTGGAAGCTACCCTCATGAGCCCAAAGGGTGAGCTATGGCTGGGGTCTCATGTTCTGGGAAGGGAGGAGGCATGCTTCAGGGCGGGGCTTAACTGGCTTTTGGAGTGAGACTCTTGGCTTGGTATTGGGGCATCCTGCTGGACTGGAAAGTAAGGCTGAGCTTCTAGCTGGATCTTCTTCTTTCCACTCCTTCCTAGTTGTGCTGTATTTTGAGCATTTCTTCCAGAAAAATCATGGTAGCATGGGGGATGTACAATGACACCCTGCCAGGGTTGGTTCAGATGTTCACCTTCTCACGTGACATGTCCTTGTTGTGAAGGCAACTCCCAGATTGCTCTGTAAAATTCTTCCATAGACGGTCAAGCCTCATAATCAAAGAGAACATTCAACCCTTAAGCTGTTAATTAATTTGCTGATTGGCTGTGGGGAATCAGTCTCTGGTGTCAGTTGGAGTTTTCTTTGTTTTATCTCTCCTTCTCTGGGAAGAGACAGTAAGTAATGAGAGCAGCTCTCAGAAGGTGCTGTGGGTGGAGTCAACAGCAGCGAAGCCTCACCTGGCTGTGCCATCAACTGGGAAGACTTGCTTTGCACTCTCAATAAACCTAGTGTCCCAGGCAAAATTCCAATGGTAACCTGGTGTTATTCACATCTCATTGTTTTATTTGATCTTTGCATTCAGGTTAATTAACAAATAAGTGAAATATTCCGAGAAACAAGAGCGGGACAGAACTGGGTGAGAAGAGGAAAACAGAATAATTAGCCAGCCGATCGAGTCGTGGCCTGGAAAAGTGTCTTCCGATCTGACACCAAACTGTCAAGGCTGTCATTGTCAAATTTATTCCCTCCGATGCGGCATTTTTCCTGAACAACGAGGAGCTGCCCTGTCAGATTGAAGACAACTCACTCCAAAGTTCCTGATGGGTTTGCAAAGTCAAGCACAAGTCAACCAACTTCCATCTCATGTGGCTCACCTAGTCTGAGCATTCTCCTCAGGGAGCATGTTTGCAAAAATCTCTTGTGTCTCTCTGAAGTGGTTTCTCTCTGGTGCCAATCTGAGGCTACAAGTTGACTCAGAGTTTATGATTAGTGTGGGGGGGGACGCTAATATCATTGTTTGACAGCTAGCTGTTGTCATAGATCTGCAGCTAGGAAGGACACACAGCTTTGCAGGACATGATGAATGATCGATCAATGAGTATTATGAGTATTGCCTACTGACTATCTGATCTCTCCTTTACAGGGATCGCTGTAGATAAGAACGGCATGATGTTCTTTGTAGACGCCACTATGATCCGCAAGGTGGACCAGAATGGCATCATCTCCACGCTGCTAGGTGCCAACGACCTTACTGCTGTGCGACCACTCAGTTGCGACACCAGCATGGACGTCAGCCAGGTTAGGCACCAGAGAATTTTTGGATATGCTTTCTCGCTACATCAGTTCGATTGTAACGACAAGGACCAGCTACAGAGTGACATGAGACGCTCCGGGCAGGAAGCTCAGCCAGTCCAGACCAAGGTTTAGTAACTGTACCTGTGCAACTTCTAGAAGATCTGATATCAGGGATTACAGGCATAGCAAGTCATGTAGGCCAGGGTGTCTATGAGTCTATAGAGAGGGCCATAAGCACCCCTCCTCGATATCTGCAGTCAGAGATCCTTCTTGGCCTTCAAAGAATGCTCCCTCTCCTGCCTGCTGTCATGTTACGCTGTATGCAAAACATGTCCTTCACCTTCCCAGACTGCCTGATCTGAGGAATGTCCGCTCCTTAGATTGTCCTTGTTTGATGTAAGATGTATCAGGGAGTCATGACTGACAGCTGGTGGTTTCCTGGAATAAAATACCCCAGCAAGGAAGAAAGTGTAAACTTGAAAGCCAGCATAACAGCTGTTCTTTGGTCCCATCTCCAGGTTCGTCTTGAATGGCCTACCGACCTGGCAGTGAATCCCATGGACAACTCGCTGTACGTGTTGGAGAATAACATCATCCTCCGCATCACAGAGAACCACCAAGTGAGCATAATCGCTGGCAGACCCATGCACTGCCAGGTGCCCGGCATCGACTACTCCCTCAGCAAGCTGGCCATCCACTCAGCACTGGAGAGCGCCACAGCCATCGGCATCTCGCACACAGGTGTGCTTTACATTGCTGAGACAGATGAGAAGAAGATCAACCGCATCCGGCAGGTCAGCACCAACGGCGAGATCTCTTTGCTCGCCGGGGCAGCCTCTGAGTGTGACTGTAAGAACGACGCCAACTGCAACTGCTTCGCAGGAGATGATGGCTATGCCACTGACGCTAGCCTCAACACACCCACATCGCTGGCCGTGTCACCCGACGGCACACTCTTCATTGCCGACCTCAACAACATCCGCATCCGGGCCGTTCGTGGTAACCGGCCAGGCCCCACGCTGATTGGGCAGTATGAGGTGGCCTCCTCGCAGGAGCAGGAGCTGTACATCTTCAGTGAGGAGGGGCAACACCAACAGACCATCAGTTTAGTCACTGGGGAGCCACTGTACAACTTCTCCTATGGGTCCGATGGAGAACTGGCCACCGTCATCGACAACTGCAACAACACTCTACGTATTCGGCGTGAGGGGGCGGGACAGGGGGGGAGTGGACTCCTGAGGCTCGTCCTGCTGCCAGACAACCAGGTGGTGACACTGGGCCTGGACCCATCTGGTAGCCTTCGCTCAATTTCTGCTTTTAACCAGGAGGTGGCGCTGTTGGGTTATGATGGGAACACCGGTCTCTTGACCACCAAGGCTGATGAGACAGGCTGGACTACTTTCTATGAGTAAGTATGTGTTTGGTATGTAGACTAATCGTGAGCTTGCTGAACATTCTCCATTGTTTTCTCAAAGGGAAAATAAAAACAGTGGAAGCTTTACTGCTTGTCTAATGTAAACATATTCCATTAGTCGACAATGCTAAGCGCCATGTGGTTGTTATGGCTGTTTATCCATGTAAACATGGGTCAAAGATCTGTCTCAAACAATTCTGCCAAAGGCAGAGAGAGAGAGTGTGAAATGCAGACTGCAGCTAGTAATACTATCTTAATTTCTGCTCTTGAATTGAATAAATATGGGGCTCAGGCATGGTTAGGATCTTTTAACTGCATTTGCAGTTCACTCCCTCCACCTAGTGTCTTCACTTGCACACTGCAGCCTCTGCACAGCTTACTTAAAAGGACTGCATAGAGTTCTGTGAATCTTGCAGTCATGACGCAATTGCAGTGCCCTTGAACACAGCACGATGCTTGCTGGAAGGCACCTGTGTACTTATTGAATAAGTCCCAGTGAGGGTTACTTCTGATTGCAAGTAAGGGGAATATTTTTGTGTCTCTGCCTCCTGTAGATATGATAGTGAGGGCCGCTTGACCAACGTCACCTACCCAACGGGCACGGTCACCAGCCTGCACCGAGAGATTGAGCGCTCCATCAACATCGACATTGAAAGTTCCAACCGAGATGATGATGTCACTGTCATCACAAACCTGTCTTCTGTGGAAGCGTCCTACACCGTAGTCCAAGGTAAGTCTTAGCATAGAAAGACATTTGAATGTTGTTTAAAGTACTGAAGGATGTACAGACTACAGAATTATCTTAATATGCAAACACATAACTCTTGTACTCTTCCATTTTCTGGATGATGGGGTTCTGTTACGTACACAATCAAAAACATCAGTGCTGGATCCTTATCCTTGTGCCCGTGTGTGTGTGTGTGGGCATCAAGTCACTGCCTCTACCTCCATGCGCTCATGTGATGAATGTTGTTGTGATAAAATTCATTACCAGCGATTCAGTAAATTATAATCTGTATCTCCTTGTACCACGTTAGCCCAGACACCACAGGTTATTCTGCCGGTTTTATGGACAGAAAAGGGAAAGGAATGATTGTATCCCTTCCTCCCCCACTGACCCTCAGGATGGTGTGACAGAAAAAATAAATTCTGAGTTCCATGTGTCTGGAACTTAACAGAATTACTTAGCAGAGTAAAAAGTTTTGAGATTTATTTGAAATTCCACCCAAGGGGCTAGTAGAGAGGAAGGGTTAGGGTTATGTTAAACTGATCTAATTCTGTAATACCATGCAATAAATCTGTTCCTAAAAGCTTGCAAAGCTTATTCCTTGTGCTATAGGAGAATAATGTTATTAAAAAAAAAAAAAAAACACCTGAGCATCCTTCTAAAATCACTAAGTTATCTGAGAATGCACTCTGTCTTGACTGAAATGTACCGAAAATTTGACTACAAATTCACTTTATAGAAGGATTCCAGTTTATAACGGGTTTCTTTTGAAAGCCGCATTTGATCTTGTTACTCGGTGTAAATGAAATAAAAGTCATCCGGTGAGTTTTCTGCAAGACAAGTGCATGTATTGGGTTTGTTACCTGAAAAGGCATCTCCTGCATTGGGCTGTTAGAGCAGCATAGAGGATCCGTGGGAGATAAAGCTGATTTCCTTTCACCTCAGGCGTAGTGAGATGAAGCATTTATTATTGTGACTGGACTTTAAAAAGGAGGCAGCGCACAATTCTTCTGTTTGACTTCCGTTACATTTCCCCTTCCTTCCCTCACTCCTGTGAACCCCCGTTATTCCCCACAGATCAAGTGAGGAACAGCTACCAGTTGTGTAACAATGGCACCCTGCGGGTGATGTATGCTAATGGAATGGGTATTAGCTTCCATACTGAACCACACATATTAGCTGGGTCCGTCAGCCCCACGGTCGGTCGCCGCAACATCACCCTGCCCACAGATAATGGGCTTAATTCCATCGAATGGCGACTGCGCAAAGAGCAGACTAAGGGCAAGGTCACCGTCTTCGGCAGGAAGCTGAGGGTGAGTGCAGCTGATGCCATATCGCCAGATGGGGCAGACATTTTTGACTTCCCATATCAGGAGGCTCTAGAAATGTTCTTACAGAAGCCCAGTAAGATACACTGCAGTGACAAAAGCTGCACACTTTGTAGATAATTGTCATAAAAGTAAATGTTCTGAGGTTTAGTTCAGTTGTTATATTGACTGTCATGAACATGAATCCCGTTGGCGTCCATCTGCCTCTTCCCTCTGACTGCTTCAGGCACACGGCAGGAACCTTCTATCTATTGACTTTGACCGAAACACCCGGACAGAAAAGATATACGATGACCACCGCAAGTTTACACTGCGCATCATGTACGACGCCCAAGGACGTCCGGCTATGTGGCTGCCCAGCAGCAGCTTGGCCGTGGTCAACGTATCTTATTCCAGCACCGGCCAGCTCGTCGGCCTGCAACGGGGCAGCATGAGTGAGAGGACAGAATTCGACCCCTACGGACGCATTCTATCACGTTCTTTTGTCGACGGCAAGGTCTGGAGCTACAGCTACCTGGACAAAGTGAGTAGCCAGTCAATTGCGTGAACGCCCACACTATAACCCTGAATATCGTGTTGTTGACGTGGTCAGAAATCAACATGCCATCATTTCTCGCATAGTACGGCAATGAAGACAATGACAGTAGTGCTGATGTGTCTTTTTCTTTTCGCAGTCCATGGTTCTACTGTTGCAGAGTCAGAGACAATACGTCTTTGAGTTTGACACCTCTGGGCGTGTTACGGCTGTCACCATGCCCAGCGTTGCGCGTCACACCATGTCCACCCACGTGTCCATTGGATACATCCGCAATACCTACAGCCCACCTGAGAGCAATGCCTCAGTCATCCATGACTTCAGCGAGGATGGCCACCCTCAGGCCACCTTCTTCTTGGGCACCGGTAGGCGGGTCCTCTACAAGTATGGCAAGTTAGCTAAACTGTCAGAGGTCCTGTATGACAGCACAGCTGTTACATTTGGCTATGATGAGACCACCGGCGTCCTGAAAATGGTCAACCTGCAGAGTGGCAGCTTCTCATGCACCATACGCTACCGCAAGATGGGCCCACTTGTGGACAAGCAGATTTACCGCTTCTCTGAGGAAGGCATGGTCAACGCCCGCTTTGACTACACCTACCATGACAACAGCTTCCGTATTGCCAGCATGAAGCCGGTCATTAGTGAGACACCACTGCCTGTTGATCTCTATCGCTATGATGAGATATCTGGCAAAGTCGAGCACTTTGGAAAGTTTGGTGTCATATACTATGACATTAACCAGATCATCACCACAGCCGTGATGACCCTCAGCAAGCACTTTGACACCCACGGGCGCATCAAGGAGGTGCAGTATGAGATCTTCCGTTCCCTCATGTACTGGATGACAGTGCAGTATGACAGCATGGGACGTGTCATCAAGCGAGAATTGAAAATTGGGCCATACGCCAACACCACACAGTACCGCTACGAGTATGATGGCGATGGGCAGCTAAGTGGCGTCAAGGTGAATGACTGGTCCGCCTGGCGCTACAGTTATGACTTGAATGGCAACCTGCACTTACTCAATCCAGGAAACAGTGCCCGACTACTGCCACTGCGCTACGACCTCCGAGATCGAATAACCCGGCTGGGCGATGTGCAGTACCGCCTTGATGAGGATGGGATCCTGAGCCAGCGTGGCTCCGATGTCTTTGAGTACAACTCCAAAGGTCTGCTGTTGCGGGCCTATAGTCGGATGCCTGGAGCCTGGAGTGTGCAGTACCATTATGATGGATTGAGCCGACGGGTCTCCAGCAAGACGAGCCTGGGCCAACACCTGCAGTTCTTTTATGCTGACCTGAACAACCCAGCCCGTGTCACCCATGTGTTCAACCACTCCAGCTCGGAGATCACCTCGCTGTACTATGACCTGCAGGGCCATCTGTTCGCCATGGAGGTGAGCAGCGGGGAGGAGTACTACATTGCCTCAGACAACACCGGCACACCCCTCGCTGTCTTCAGCAGCAACGGACAGATGATTAAGCAACTGCAGTACACAGCATACGGCGAGATTTACTATGACTCCAACCCTGAGTTTCAGTTGGTGGTTGGCTTTCACGGAGGACTGTATGACACTCTCACCAAGCTAGTGCACTTCACCCAGCGTGACTATGACGTCCTTGCGGGCAGGTGGACCTCCCCTGACTACTCACTTTGGAAGAAGATTGGCAAGGACCCAGCCCCCTTCAACTTGTACATGTTTAAGAACAACAATCCCCTCAGTGATATGCTGGACATCAAAAATTATGTCACAGGTATGGAGAGTGTTCAAGGGGAGAATTTGCTTTGTTTATTAGGATGGTGAGCTTAGTTACATTCTTAAGCTATAGGTGCCCCTAAACTGCTGTCTATCTTGGGAGATCAACGATATTTGCAAGATATTTTACTTCTATATATGGGTCATAAACTCATTAGCCATCTAAAATGTGTTTTTATCAATCTAGAAATCCTTTAAAGTCTTTTATAGTCCTAATACTGTAGTTGTATGAGCTTTTCTGTATATATCACGTGGACTCTCTGTTATGGACGAGTGGGCAGGTGGCAGCTGTCTTAATCTTCTACCCTTCTCTGTTCCAGATGTTAAGAGCTGGTTGGTGATGTTTGGCTTCCAGCTCAGCAACATCATCCCAGGCTTCCCTAAACAGACTGTGTATTTTGTGGAGCCGCCCTACGAACTGCTTGCCACCCAGGACTGTGAGAATGGGCAGGTGAGTTCCTATAGCAACAAAGAGGGTGTTGCTGATCCCATGGCAACACTCACCTTGCAGACACACATACTGTCACCAACATGCAGGGCACATGTACAATAGGCATCTCATCCCTGGTATAAGTATGCCCGTCACTGGCACCCTAATGATCTTCTACATGTCCATGCAGCTGATCACAGGTGTGCAGCAGGCGGCAGAGCGACACAACCAGGCCTTCATGGCCCTGGAGGGGCGGTTGCTCTACAAAGGCCGGCGGACCAAGCAGGATAAGCCCGGGTACTGGTTTGGGACCAGCACCCCCATCATTGGGAGGGGCGTGATGTTATCCATAAAGGAGGGCCGCGTGGTGACTGCCGTCTCGGGTATAGCCAGCGAGGAGAGTCGCAAGGTGGCCCTGGTGCTGAACAACGCTGTGTACCTGGAGGGGGCGCATTACACCCAGGATGGACGTGACTGCCACTTCTTCGTCAAGGTGGGATCCGCAGACGGGGACCTGCAGGCCTTGGGGCTGACCAACGGGCGCAAGATGCTGGAGAGCGGGGTGAACGTGACGGTCAGCGGGCGATCGCGACGTGGGGCCACCGTGGAGTTCCGCGCCTCCTCACTCCTGCTGAGCGTGCGCTACGCCCTGGGGGCCGACGCGCTGGATGAAGAGCGCGCACGGCTCTTGGAACTCGCCCACCAGAGGGCGCTGTGGGGCGCCTGGGCACGGGAGCAGCAGCGCGTGCGGGATGGCAGAGAGGGCAGCCGGCTGTGGACTGACGGGGAGCGGCAGCAGCTCCTCACCACGGGAAAAGTGCAGGGCTACGATGGGTACTATGTTCTGGCCGTGGAGCAGTACCCCCAGCTGGCGGACAGCAGCAGCAACATCCAGTTCCTGAGACAGAATGAAATGGGCAGGAGGTAACAGACCACAGCATCCCAAAGACTCTCCTCACCCCCTCTTTGCTGATCCGTCTTTCTCCAGCTTTCCTCTCCTACGGAGAATAAAAGAACAAATGGGATAACACTCTGACCGCTGCAGGGACATTTCAAACAACAGAAACAATTATATTTAAATGGTAACTGCCACAGGAAAAAAAATCAGGACCAGGAAAGCAAGAAAAACAAAGTTGTTGTCGCTCCAAAAAAACATCCCCTTTTTAAAAAAGAATATCTTCACCCATATTTTTTGGGTTGTGTAGTTAAGAGGACATGAAAGACAGGTGGAGAGACTGAGCACCGATCACAGGACCTACTGGGACAGGGAGCAGGCTGTCATGATCTCGGGGTTAGAACAAACAGTCACACTGTCTCAGGCATCATGTCCAACAGAATCGAGCCGTAATTCAAGAGGCTCTGTGAACATTTACCAACTTTGAACTCCTTTAGAAGAAAAGAAAAAAAAATCACAAAATATGTTTTTAAAAGTAAACAGAAAAACCCCACCATGGCTATATTTGCAGCAAATAACGTCTTACATTGTTTTATTTAAGAATGGAAAAAAGTTCTACATTGTGTCAGCAACACAGATGTTCAGGGTGTAGCTTAGATGCAGTAGTTTTGTACGTTCCCGTTGCAGTAGAATCGTAAGACTTTCACCAGGGCACTCTGTATAGGATGGGCAGTAAAAAAAACACTCACAGAATAAAGAAAATTAGTATCTAAATTATTTTTTATTTTTGTGCTTTTTTAATTTATTCTTTTTTTCTTAGAACTATATGACAATCATGAAAGTGTCACTAGTTTTATTGGAGACAGATGAGCATTGATCAGTTAAGTTATTTTTTGTAAAATATGTAATAATTGTTCATTAAGTTTTTTATATTCATTTTAATTTGCTTCTGGGCAAATTATAGTCACGGACAAAAAACTATGTAAAGTGTTTTAAAATGGTTTATACTTTAAATAAAGTCTTTAAAACTGTGAAAACTGTTTTTCAAAATATCTGTATGTACAGTGTATAGATCGACCTTTATGCAGCACAGTAGAATATTGTTACAATATGGAGTTTTATATTTCTAACAGGAAGTGGCTTGTTATGTGCAGACATATAGCTGGCATTACTGCTCTAGAACTTTGTGACACTCAGCTATCTCAGTTCTCAACTACCCACATTTCATTGTTTTTTACTGCTTGTTTAACATTGGTCTTGGTTTTAGTTTGACCCAGAGTTGCTGTTGTAGGACCCTGCTGCACAGAAAGGGGTTCCTGACTTGAAATGAGCCTCTATATGGATGTCATGACCTACCAGATGAGTACTGAGAAGTTGTTCTTACACTTACTTGGTTGGTTCCTCTGAAACCTTATAAATAAACAAAAATTGATAAATGTTTGTTTACTTAATGTGGTGGTGTGATTTGGGACAGTGGGGGTGCTCTGTGTAGGTTGGTACTCTTCTTGATCAAATACTGTCATCATCTTCAATATTGTTGGTTACTTTCATCAAGGGCTACAGCATGATCCCTGTATGAATGAACCCTAGTATCGTTTTTCCCTGGTAGCAAGCAATTTGTAGTTTTTAAAATGTACTTCCATCATTTAGAAAAAAAAATTAAAGCAGCTTCAAGATTATATTGCTCTGGGACCCTACACGCCACATTCCGTCTCCCCCGCTCTGGGACACTACATGGCACATTCCGTCTCCCCCGCTCTGGGACCCTACACGCCACATTCCGTCTCCCCCGCTCTGGGACACTACATGGCACATTCCGTCTCCACTGCTCTGGGACCCTACATGGCACATTCCGTCTCCCCCGCTCTGGGACACTACATGGCACATTCCGTCTCCACTGCTCTGGGACGCTACACGCCGCATTCTCCATTAATTTGCTAGCCGCTAGAGGGATGAGATTCAGACCCTCAGCCCTGGAAGTGTGAGGCCACCATACCACTCCATTTACGTTCTATGTTCTGAATGTTCTGTGTTATTGCTTGAATGCATATGAACTGAAAAACAACAACCCCCCCATCCCGCGCCTCAGAATGGAAATTATTAATTAAATCTAACATAAGGTCACGGGCTTCCAAACGGCTGACCAGTCATTTTTCAATATAATTCCACGAAGGCTGTCAAAAGGTGATTTCTCAGTCCTAACCCTAACCCTAACCCTAACCCCCATTCATCCCAGAAAATAAGGCTTCATCTGGAGAGCGTTCATTAATATAAAATAGTGCAGTGTTTCAATATCTATAAAAATATTTCAAAACCAATCTCAGTGTAAATCTCTCCTGCTGTAATAAATGAGAAATATATACTCGCTGAATATAAGGTTGCCAGAATTTTCTGCCCACCGTGACTGTGTAACCGAATATCGCCAAGACATCAGGGTGATTAAACGTCATTTCAAATGGCAGAGGAAAACAGAATATAGTACTCTCTCTGAACCAATAACATCTCTGCAATGGAAAATATACTGCTTAGAGTCATGCAAACTAAAATAACGCCTCAAAAATATATCCAGGTAGATGGAAATAAATACTATAAATCTTAACTAATTAATGCAGTGCAATTTAACATATTTGTAATAAAAGGTTCAGCTGCATTTTACATCACCTTAAGTTCAGTGCTGCAACAAACACAGCCGGACAGCAGGTGGCATCGCAGCAAAGGAACTTCCCACCATAACTGCCGAAGCTGTAGTAAAGGGCAGACTGTGATAGATAAATTAGCATATTGGCTGGAGGGTACGGCAATATTTCTCAACCCAGTCGTTGGAGGCACCCAGACAATCCACATTTTTACTCCCTCCCAGGCAATACACCAGCAGCAGGCATTTGGTGTTCCTGATTGGCTGCTTGTTCGGTTCAGGTGTGAGAGTTGGCGTTCCTGATTGGCTGCTTGTTTGGTTCAGGTGTGAGAGGTGCCTAACCCTCCAATCGCCGAGTTCAGTCGATACTCTCAGATTGAGAATGCATTTACATGATCTATATCCCATTTTCATCCTGAATTTAACTGATATCAACAATTATAGTTTTTCAACCATTAATGAATTACCATTACATCTGATTTTTTAAAATATAATTGGCATTTAAAAGGGTGAGAGTTAAAGTAAAATTATTGTAAAAAGCATAGTTTGTAAAACATTAAGTAAACAAATCGTATTGAAATGGTTTTTGACCGTCATATACAAAAACACAAACACCAGACTTAAAACTGCAGTGTTTAATTTTAGCCACAAGGGGGCGGCAACACTTCTGCTGTTTGAAGAGAAAAGAGGAAGATGGACTTCCATTACTGGAAATCTGCAGCTTCTCAGCACCAGCCATTAACAAGAAGCAGTTATAATATTGACACCATAGAGCAGGGGTGTCAAACTGCAGTCCTGGGGGGCCGGAGCCCTGTGTAGCTTAGCTCTTTCCCTGTTCCACCACAAATTATTTAGCTCAACGGCTATGTGGTAATTAGCACAAGGAGTTGAGTCAGGTGTGTTAAACGA
>JABFDZ020000002.1:15569194-15579527 GCA_019775955.2 Pollimyrus isidori
GCTTCGTGCCCTGGATGTGCATCCCACAAATCTCCATCAACTGCGTGATGCTATCCTATCAATATGGGCCAACATTTAAAAAGAATGCTTTCAGCACCTTGTTGAATCAATGCCACGTACAATTAAAGCATTAAAGGGGGTCAAACAATATTAGTATGCTCTTCCTAACAATCCTTTAGATGAGTGTGTGTATATAAAATGACCCTTGTGGAATCACAGGACAGGATCACGTGAGAGCATTTGACTTGGGCCTCAGTTCTATGTAAAAAGCTACAAAAGCATGAAGCAAACGTTTGCTCAGCC
The DNA here is from genome assembly GCA_019775955.2 of Pollimyrus isidori. NCBI lineage: Eukaryota > Metazoa > Chordata > Actinopteri > Osteoglossiformes > Mormyridae > Pollimyrus > Pollimyrus isidori. The sequence continues at coordinate 15,569,498 of JABFDZ020000002.1, forward strand.
AGATGGCAGCTTTGAACTCCCCTGTGAATTTGTTCTGCCAGGGCCTGCTATAGCACAGGTTTCTGTACTCTGGTTATAGCAGTTCTTGACATACACAGCAGAGTCCTCCACGTTCCTCTCGTGTCAGAGGGCATGGGAGAGAAAACAGCCGCTCCTCTTTGATCCCGATCAGATGACATCTGCCAACCAGCGTCACTAACCCCCCTAGCCGCAAACCATGCTTGTTTACAATGCCCACCCTTGACCTGCAGCCTCCTCATATATGCAGCAGGCTTAACTGGCTGCACTGTGCACCAACAAGGTGGAGCTTCAACATTATCATATAAGAAAAAAATCATTTAAATGTTTCCACACAACTTTTTTCAGAAAAGTTGTTAAAGTGGAGATTCTACAATCCTGAAGTAGCAGACAGGAAGCCCAAGCATGACAAGCATCCTATCTTCAGCTTATTTCATTCCATGTGGTCACATAAATGACCGGGTTTGTTTCTTATTACACGTCTAACGTTTATTCAGCTGTCTGGTGGACGAGCTCTTCCCCCCAAATGAGAGATCAAATTAGAAAGGAGGTAGTAAGCATGGAAAGCCAGAGCCAAAGATGCTCCCTCTCACTACTGGCACATAGTAGAACCTCACACACCAGCATAAGACTCTGCCAAAGTGGGGCATGATTTCAACACGGCAGAATGTAGACTCACCTCAATGTTCCTGGAGAGTCATTATTTAGGAAGTACTTAGAAAAACCAGGGACCAGGAACCCCGCAAGACTGCTTCCTGACTTGGGGGCACAAACCGATGGTTTGCACAGCCTGCTGGTGCTCACCCGAGTACCAGGCTGAGTGTGTGTGTGTGAGAGAGAGAGAGAAAATGAAATATCACCCACAATGTAATCAGTGGTCTAAAAGCCTCCATGTGAATACAAATGCACAGAACACTGTATGTTTAGATAAAGGTGATGCATAATCCCACTCATATCAAGCACACCTTCCAAGATAGCAAACAGACGCACTTCCACTCTTGAGAAAGACAACACATGTGTATGTACATTTGGCTTTATTTTGAAGTCGAACTCACAGCATCAGCTGACCTCCATCAGTCAACATAAAAGAGGAAGTCTAGCTATATTTCAAAAATAAAAAACAAACCCAACAAAGATGAGGCTATCTGGGATCACTCATGTTCAAATGTAAATTGTCATACATTTAGCATTTAGCCTGGGTTTTCCTTAAAAAGAAAAAGTACAAAAGAGCGCATCATAACCGCGCCAAGAAGCCAGAGGCGGCAGCAGCCCCCCCCCAGCAGCCCTGAGCTGTTCCCGAACCCTGCCTGAAATCAGATAGCACGCTGTTCTTAACCTAATGCAATGGGCTGCTGCCGTGAACCATGAGGGGAACCTCCCTGCATTTTGGGGAGTGGGAAATAGAAAAATGTAAGATTTAACAAAGGAAAAAAAAAAAGAAATAGCAGCTGATCCAGTGATGGACCGCGAGAAGAGATGAGGCTTTCTCCATGGGAGGGGCTCAGATATCCATCTCGAACTGGTCGTCATCAGCTGAAAAGAAATGGTGGGAGGGGTCATTCTTAGCCTCTGTGCTCCAAAGGTCTAGGCCTTGAGACCCATGGGAGGTGGGATCCATTACTGACCCAAAGGATATTTAGCAACTTTTTTCCCAACTGGGACACAGGGAGGATGGATGTTGTAAACATCAGCACACCGGCTCTGAGACATGTAATCTCCTGCTCCCTTACATGACCTCCCTGCCTCACCTGCCAGGTCCTTGGCCTCCTCCTCCAGCTCCTCTTTGAGCTCCTGTAGCTTGCCCATGGGGTTCAACGTGGGCACCGTGACCCCAGGGATTTGGGGGAGGTAGCAGGGTGGGGTGCGGGCCACGGGGGAGTTCCGGCAGTCCATCAGGAACTTCCTGTCGTAGATGATCCGTGTTCCTGAAAGAGAGGCGGCCTCAGCAGAGCAGGACACGTCACACTCAGCTCCCTGCTGCATGCAGCAGCACCAACGAGTCCGAGCCGCCGGTCACACAGACCTCCGGCTGCCACGTTTCCTTTTTGGGCAGAGGCCTCTCCAGGGAGGTGGGGGGCAGGATGTATTTGTGACTGACTGTGTGCGACAACAGTAAACAGAGCTCACTTCTGTTTGTGCCCTGTCCCCACCCCTAAATAATGCTTGGTCCAACACTGCTTTGTGGTCTGAGGCACAGAACGCAAACCAGACAAGTGATTCCACTTCCCGATGTGAGGCAGGGCGGGGGGTTGGGGGTATGAATCAGTTCAATGAAACTGACAGAAACAAATACAAGCAAACACGTCAGTAAGCTACAGCCTGATAAGCTTAGATCATTGGACAGATCCAGTTCAAACTTGGACTTTGAACAATCAAGCCAGGCTTCCAGCAAGGGTGGGATTATGTAAAATAGCTGTACGGTGCATCTGGAACAAAAACAGAGCAATGGGTCGGGCTGGATGAGCAGTGGCAATAAGCAGGCACAGCACCCAGTGCTGCCAGATCTCCCGGGACTGAAAGAAGCCCAGGCTCTGGGACAGCAGGGTGGTTTAGGGGTGGGACAGCCACAGGACATGACGGGAGCTCTGAGATTCAGAAATACATTTACAAATTCAGCTACAACCCTTGTTTTGCCTGCAAGTCAGACTGAGGTGGGGGTGGGTAAATTTACAAAACCGCATCCTAAAGAGAGCACGTCGTCTGTCACTGAAGCCTCTGCAATATTACACATCATGAATGTCACCGACCATGAGGATGTGTCTATGATCCACACCCAGACAACTCTGGTGCAATCGCACCAGAGTATCTGATATCACCAAAACGTATTCTGGCATGAGCACCTCCCTGTACACAGAAACTCTAGCAGACCTGCGTCCGCGCAGCACGTCCATTCCTCAACTGCCCCGGCCTTGGACTCATTTTATTCCTAGAAATGCTTCTCTTACTCTCACTCTGCCAGAACAGAATGTTCTCAGCTATTCCTCCTGCACAGCCAACCAGCCGCCCCATGGCCGCACCCTGCTAGTCTGGCCCCCTGGACACATTCCAGGCCACCCAGCACACAGCCAGAGAGCACATGGTCCTCCCTCATGGAGCAATACAAAAATGCTATGGCACCCAGCCTTCCATCCCTGCACACCTCACAATTCTCTGTGTGTGACCAGTGTGTCACAGGCAGTCATTCCCTTTGCTGAGGGGGTAGGGGTAATATTGAGGTGAAGGCAGCATGAAACGTTTGAGGAAAGCTAGCTCTGTCACAGGACTGAGTCTAAACCCCATGAACACAGTGATGGATGCCAGAATGGTCTCCAAAATTGACTTCCCTTTGACCAATAATGCCCCTCCTCTCAAGTGAGCCTGCCTGATTGAACAGCTCCTTCAACCACAGCCTCATTAACCATTTCAGGGCAACGGCTACTGCAATTTCTGTCTGGTTGCTGTAGAATAAATTGCCTTATCTTCACATGTTCCATCAGGAAAGTCCTATACCTTCCAACAGACTTGACCAAACATTCCCTGGAACCACTCAAAAGTATGCTACAAAATGTACAACTTTTAAAACCCATGGGCTCATAATGTTGCCCATAGTCTTTATATTACTTGCTATAAGGACGATAACTTCGGTCAAGCAGCAGACCATGCGGCCAGCAATGGAGGCGTAATGAAGGGTGAAAAACACCACGGTTCACCGTCAGAGGGCACCGTCGACACGCTTCATAACATATAACAAACAATTGCACAAGCGGACTTACCCCGAGGGAAAAAAGCAATATCCGAGTACGATGAAAATCATCCATTAAATATTATAATGGCTAAACCACACGTGAAACATTTAGATTAAACGCAATGCGTACCAACTACAGGTATTACGTTTAAACAAAGAAAAACTCAAATTAACCGGACGCAGGGCTGCGAAAGAAGAGACTTACAATCTCAGTAGGAAGAAGGATCCTGGATATCGTGGATATCCTGGATAGCGTGCATCGTGCAGACCACCAGCACAAAACCTCCAGTCGAACAGCAGCCGTACCCAAAATGAGGACATAGGCTGCTAAAGGAAATACGGTGGTATGCCAGCATGCACCAAACAACGCTGGTTTACCCACATCTGCTCTAAAAGTACACCAGGTAGCTCCCCTACCGAAAACAGTCGACCCAGATTTTCACCGAGTGAATAACATTATCAAGGGGCAGAAGTGGACTAGCTATGGGATTGTGGGCCGGAAAATTTTATTGTGGAGACTCCAGTCAACAATAAAAGTCCAAGGCTGATTTTTAATCACAGTCCAGCCCTGTTCACTGGTACTTGCTTTATTTAGCTTACAAACAACCCCTCTCTCACTGGTAGCCTTACAATTTCTCAGGAGACGTAGGGACTTTTATCCGCCTCAACCGTGCGCTCATCGTAACTGCCCGGTTGCATTGCAGGTCTGCAAGTTAAAATAGAAATATGCGTCGAAGCGAACCACACTCTTACGAAAACCTCGTTCGAAGGGCAAAAAGCACCCTAACCCAGACTTACCTCCGGGGGTGGTAGAAAAGAGAGTGCCTCCGGGAGTCTGACTGTAGCAGTCGGGCAGCTGCGTCCAGTCTTTCAACTGCATGATGCGGGTGGGGATCGGGCAGCTTTTCGTTTGGTTGCAGCTGGTAGACATGGTACTGAGTGTTTTACTCTTCAATACAAACTTGTTTGTAGTTATCTCGTATTTCAGCGGTAGGTCGGCAAAAAAAGAACTTTTACAAAGATTGGAAAAACTGTATTAAAGCCCCAGCAGAATTACGGTGATTTGACGTATGGAGGTACTTATAGAATAAATTTAAAGAAAGGTTTGCAGGTTAGGATTAATTCCGAGGCCATCCAGTAGGCGCACAGTCGAAGTAGAAGCACGACTGCAAGCTGCAAACCATGTGCACGTTTATTTGCAAACTGGGGTCTGGGCGGAAAACAACAAAAAAGTACGCGACTCCAATCATGTGACGTTCCGCTGTGTTGCAATGCAAGCCTGTCGGGAGCCGTGACGTGTGCGCATGCGTGAAGCAGCTCCTCTGCGCTACGCGGCATTCTTCAATCCACGCCATGTGTATCTACGTACTGGCAAGGGGGGCCTGGTAGACGTACGAGTCCCATGCCACTCCGTTTGTTCAGGAGGTGTAAAGATAAGTATGACATCGTTATGCGTTTTTAATACCTGACAAACATGACAAGTAATAATAAACAGATACTTTGAGCTCCGTTAAATCAAACAGCTATCCCAATTCGTACGACGTCATACCCATTTGCAGTAATTAACTTTTTACTGTAAATATAGAAAAATGTTTACAAATTCACACAGTACATGGGTGTTGGGATTTAACCCCAAATACTACCCACTAATCACAACCTGCAAAAGGATGAACTACATGTTGACTGTCATTGTGATTATTTTATTTATTAATGTATAGCCTACTCACGATTTGTAATTTATTAAAGTATCACATTGTTTTGCAATTTGTGTATGTATGGTCGTTTGCCCTAATTCCCTTTGTAATTCTATTCAGTCATATAAATGACTACGCATGTGAATATACCGGTCCTTTTAATACACACAGGGCTTTGTAGCAGGGATTTAGGTAAGCCAGCCGTTTATTATTTTAAATTATTTTATTTGTAATTATAAAATTGTACAAAAGGCTAATTTTCTACGGTACATTTAGTAAGTTATTGCAGCACACTGACCGAATAACACTTATGTAAACGATGCCTTAAAATGTTTGTAGGAAGTGGTCATTCAAGATTTAAAACGCAGCATGCTACGGAACTCGTATGAAAAAGCTTACATACTGGTAACACTAACAGCACGCAGTATACAGTACATTCTGGTTATGATACGCAGTACAGCGTAAACAGTAAAGTATACGTTTGAAAAAAACACATGTGGCCCTGCTGGCAGAAACACGCCACCTGCTGGCTAAAGTTCTTTAATTCGTGACATACTGCCGTCAACAGTCCAGACAGTAGGGGGCGACAGAAGAAGGCAATTTTGACAGTGCTTTTTACATGGATTAATCCCGTCAGACACTGAACGAAACACAAACGCTTACACGAGTACAGTTCCATCTTTTTATTGAATATTAAGGTAAATATTTCACATTAATACAGGCTACATAAAGTAGAGCCACTATACGACATGAAATTTACTCTCATTTTAACCCTTTTTTTAGTATGTAAACAATTATACATGTATTTACCAATCTAAAAGGTCTGATTCATTTATCTTTTATGTAATCATCTAGTTCTTGTCTGAGTATAAATAGCTTACAGTCTCGTTGAGCCCTGCAGACCAAGAACAGTTTGAGGGTTTTAAAGTCAAAATGGCTATACTACGCAGAGGATGTGTCCTGTTGAACAGGCAATCGGTTTGTTCACAGACTGTGGTAAACAAGTAACAGCCCCACACTGAATTAGGCACATCAAAATGGTGTCCCCACCCTCCGTTCTTTTGGGACACTGCTTGGTTAACATCTTTAGCAATGTGATTTTCTCATCCTTTAAAAGTCCATGAATCCTCTTACTGTTGAGTGCCTGGACTGCTGTGTTCTCTAGTTGACGTGATTCAGATGGACATTTCCAACGTGCGGGGCCCAAGTACCCGGCCAGACCTGGAATGGAGGTACATTTCAGCTACAGTTCCCAATGTCACGTTGCCCCCACATTTAAAATGATAAAGCGATGGTGTGTATAAGATGGGACACTTGCATGGCACCACTATTGTTTTCTCTGCTAAATATTTGTACTGTTTGAGGATAAGATGGGACTCGCAGATTACTTACACCAGGTACCTGTGATCAGTCAGCTGAGTGAGTCATTACCTGTTGGGGGTCTGAGTTCTCCGCAGTGTTGGGGACAACCTTAAGAATGGGATTCCAGGCAGGGTCGGCAGTATGGAGCCCATTGAAAATGGGGGTCCCTAGGCCCTCAGCCATGGGGGGCTGTGGAGGCATCATCGTCCCTCCATACATCGACACTCCCTGCGAAGACAACACACCCCCTCAAACCCTCTCCCAGTCTTGAGGCTTCACCATGCCTGTAGGATCTTCAATCATACTTTCGCTACAACGCAGTCAAAGACAGGGAATTTCATGGCACATCACTACTTGAAGTTTGCCAGACAGCTTCAGGCCTGACACCTCTGGATGAGTAGGCCTACATACATCTACATTTAAAGGCTTTGACTATATTTGGGGAGGTTCTTCTGTTCTACAACACAAACCTGACAGTTTTGTAAATAGATGGGTTGTCAGAGGAGTTCATTTTCACTGGCTATTTCTGCTGAATAAAACCCTTAATTACAATTAGCACTTGATACAGATATCAGACACAGTGTGTTTGAATAGCAAGCTTTATAGTCATTGAGCTGATCTCCCAGATGAAGGCAGCCTGCTGAAGCAGCCAGCCACCTCGCTCACCTTGGGGAAGTCCATGAAGCTGCTGGGCATGGCTGGGTGGAAGGTGTTGGAAGGAGCCACAATGCCTGTATCATCCTGCTCCATGGGCTGGTGCTGGGAGAAGGCTGAGGGCTCGGGCAGCTGCTGATGCAGCACGTGGCTGTTCATCATGGGCTGGGACCAACCGGACATGGCCTCTGCATATGGGGGGAGGGGAGGAGAACGAGTTGGACATTATAGCTGCCACCTGATCCCATGCTCTGCACGTCCACCGTTCAGGCAAACATTTTACAAGATTAAAGATAATTTGATCAAACATACTGAAGAAGCAAAGTTTGGATCCACAGGAGATCAGCAATTACAGACCTCTCTCTAATGTACCATTTTTGTCAAAAGTTCTGGAGAAGATAGTTGCTGCTCAACTTCACTCATACTTGGAGAGACATAAGATATTGGGTTGTTTCCAGTCGGCTTCTGCCCAGGACACAGCATCATGTCATTTATGACTTCAGTCAAGGCAGTTTCAGTGCTGACAGCGTGACTGCTGATGCTTCTGGACATGCTTTAGACATGGTTGACCATTATATCCTATTTGCCCCAGGACTATTAATAGTCATGCATCTGCTCAGGTAAAGTTGGATCACTACATGTACAATATAATAATATAGACCACAAGGGTGTCTACTGGGGTGTGGCATGAGTAAATGGTGTCCTGTAGTTGTGTTCTGGGCAAACAGCAACTCTAAATATAACGGACTCTCTTGCCAGGTCCCTTTAGGTCCATTATAACTGGTTTTTAAGGTAAATGCAAATAGACGCATGTTATTTAGTAGTGTAACCAGTGGATATATAGGCCCATAGAAGGCTGATAGATGGGGAGACATCACCTTCTCTATGAACGCTGTGTGCCAAATACATCTAAATGATCTTCAGACATGTGTTCCCTTCTCAGAGCAAGGCTAGTGCGCAGAAACAGACCTATTTATAATCCGCATGATCGCCGTTACTACCATGAAAATAATTTTTACACTTTATTTATATTTTACTTTTATAAACTATTAAAATACTATCATTTAATGAACTGTAGAATGAACAAAACTGCTATAACCGATTATTTTGAACAAGCTATCATTAAACAAATGTGCGTACAAATGGTTTTCAGTGTGCGTAGATTCTATTCTTAGCCAAGAAATTCAGATAAGAAAATATTGGTGAATATCAGAATCGTCATAAAGTGCGTATGTGGGATTTAAGAACAAATTTGTAAGAACAGTTGGTGAATGAGGCCCAATGTTAGCTATCACTCCCCAATGCTGACGGACACCCAAACATACATTTACGTTACGCCTAACAACACCACCCTATTGTCACCTTAGCTAATTGCTTTAACAAGTGAAAAAAAGATTTCAGCTATCCAGGTTATCACTGAATGCTCAGAAACCTGAGGTTCTGTTGTTTGGAGGCAGGTCTACAGACCACGATTTTATAATCCCCGGACTGCACGCCAAGGGGCTGAACTTTTCCCTCAACAGCTCAGCCTGTAACCTGGGTGTCATCGTAGGTACAAGCCTCTCATTTAAATCACATGCAAATGCGGTATCGAAGGCGTGATTCCTATACCTACGCTAAATCGCCAAACTGCAACGATTGATACCTGCCTCTGTATACAGTAAGTTAGACTACCGTAACGCTCTGTTATCTGGGACCTCACACCGCACACTAAATACCTTGCAGTGTATTCAAAATGCAGCAGCTCGAAATGTCATGTAGAGCAAGAAATTTGAACACATAACCCTGTTCTCGGTTCCCTGCATTAGCTTCCCGTAAGGTTTAGAGCAGACTTCAAAGTTCTCCTACTTACATAAAAGGCACATAAAAGGTCTAGCCTGTGCCTACCTGACAGAATTACTTCAAGCTTACAAGCTGTATTGTCCGCTGCGGTCACGGAATGCAGTTTTGTTGTCGTTCCACATATAGAGAGAGAGAGTGGGTGGTAAAGCTTTCTGCTATAGGGCCCCTATATTGTGGATTTAACCAGCCTGTGTTCGGGATGCCGCGCTTGTGAAAGGCGCTACATAAAAATTTAACTTAATACATTTGTTTGCTGCAGCAAGATTCCATCCGAACTTATTTTAAACAAGTAGGACAAACAGTGTTTTATGTGCAGGGACCCATTTCTGTGCTGATGTACTCAGCAATGCACTGATGCCTAAGACCGACACCAAGTACTTGAAGAAAATAACTGCGGTGTGGAAGAACTTCAAAAATAACAATGACAACCAAACCATAGTGGACTACAAACTGTGCTCTACTAAACTCTCACAAGGGTGTGTGGAACCAGGTTCAGATAATACTAGTAATCCGATTAAAAATCTATAAAGTGAAGTGTATGACAATTGGCAGCCTTCGGCTCAGTGGGCTAAACCTCTGCGCCCAGAAGGTTGCGGTGTCAGCAGAAAAGTCACGTCTATGCAAAGTTGTGTGAGGCCTTTAATCCCATCTCCATGGGCGCTGCTGTAGGCGGCCAAACCCTAACCCTTTAATCCCATCTCCATGGGCGCTGCTGTAGGCGGCCAAACCCTAACCC
>JABFDZ020000002.1:15616586-15628579 GCA_019775955.2 Pollimyrus isidori
CCCACCCAGCCCTAACCTTAACCATAAGTCACCATGACAACCTTAACCCCCACCCAGCCCTAACCTTAACCATAAGTCACCATGACAACCTTAACCCCCACCCAGCCCTAACCTTAACCATAAGTCACCATGACAACCTTAACCCCCACCCAGCCCTAACCTTAACCATAAGTAAAAAAACATCCAGTGAGCAGAAGTTCTCTGGGTGACGATGCCTTGGCAGAGGTCAGAAAAGACTGCCCAGACTGGTTCAAGCTGATAGAAAGGCAACAGTAACACAAATAACCAGTCAGTACAACCAAGGTATGCAGAATAGCATCTCTTAGCACAAAACATGTCAAACCTAGAAGCAGATGGGCTACAGCAGCAGTAAACCAGGCCAGGTGCCCCTCCTGTTGGCTAAGAACAGGATACAGAGACTACAGTGTCAGATGAGTCTCGATGTCTGTTGCACCATCTAGCAGCATCTTAGGGTCAGAATTTGGTGTGAACAACATGAAAGCCTGGGTGCATCCTGCCTTGTATCAACTCAGGCTACTGTGGGTGGTGAAATGATATCTGGGATATTTTCTTGACACGCTTTGCACCCCTTACTTCCAAGTGAGCATTGTTTAAATGCAGCAGCCTAACTGAGGATTGTTATGGACCATGTCAGTCCCTTTATGACCACAGTGTACCCAGTTTCTAATGGCTACGGGATAATGCTGGAAGAATCTCAGATTGAAAGTTACAATGAGTTCCCCTGTACTCAAATGACTTCCAAAGTCAGCAGATCTCAATCCAGAAAGCACCTATGGCAGGGGTCATCAACTCCAGTCCTGGGGGCCCGAGCCCTGTGTACCTTAGTTCTTTCCCTGTTTCACCATAAATGATTCAGCTCAAGAGCTGTGTGGTAATTAGGACAAGGACCTGAATCAGGTGTGTTAAATGAGGGGAAACCCAAAAATGTGCAGGGCTCCGGCCCCCCAGGACCAGAGTTGATGACCCCTGACCTATGGGATGGGGTGGAATGTGAGATTCACCTCATGAAGGGGCAAGCGACAGATCTGCAGCAAATGATTGATGCTGTCATGTCAAAATGGACCAAAGTCTCTGAGAAAAGTTTCATGCACCTTGCTGAATCCATGCCACAAAGGCAATTCTAAAGGCAAAACTTGGTCCAACCTGGTGCTAGCAAAGTGCACCTAATTAAGTGGCCAGTGAGTTTGTACACAGATGAGCAAAAACCTTGTGAAAATCACCATGAGACATAACGCTGACTAACACTGTAAAAACAGCACATCAAGTCTTGTAGACCCCTGTTTATTTCTTCTTTATCCAACATGTCAGCTACGCATACCAAACGTTAGCTTACCATCTAATATATCCCTGATATTCTATATGACTCAATAGATACATTTATTAACAGCAGTGTAATTTATCATATAATAAAAAATCATAACAAACCACCTGTCTGTAAGTGCTGTTGATTATGTGTTGCACCTGCTTCTAAAAATACAAAAAGATATGTCAATACAGTATTAATATTCATGATCAATAACAAATTGCTTTCACATTGCTTAACTGTTAACTCATCTGAAACTGAATTCTGCTATTATACAATAGGATACCTTGTGTGTGTGCACCATACTCCTTCCTGCAAACTTTTTGGTACAGTCTGTGAAAAAGGTCAGTGTCAATGATACATGCAGTATATGATAGTGGTCAATTAAAGTTACAGCTGTTATTTAATTATTTGGTGCCAGCACCACTTATACTTAAGCTAGTCATTTTACACAATTGTAACATTTTACCTTCAAGGGAAAATAATTCTTACTTTTGCACAAATGAGAGGTCTGGGCAAATCTCTCGGTTAGCTGAGGCATAGGCGAATCTGTCCCCATACTCCATTTGCAAATCATTCTTCAGGGCAGACAGTGCAGATGAGGGAGAGTGACCAATCTCAAACAGTTTTGTAAGACTTTCTATGGCTTTCTCTCCCACGTCTCGGTGTCTGAGAGCCTCTGCGACGAACAGGTTGTGGTTGTGCTTGTTCTGAATTTTCACCTCAAAGGGAAAGTCGGGCAGGTGTGGATCTTTGCTCCTATAACAACATCACATTAATGTCACGTGTAGTTAATGCCAAAATAAACAGAACATCTGAATTGTGAGCAAGTTTACCAATATGCAGGCAGTCCCCAGGTTATGAACGAGACCCATTCCCCAAGTCTATCGTTAAGTCTGAAAAATAATAAAGCACATAATTACATAATAATAAAATTAACTACATAGTGTTGTGTACCTCAAGCTGACAAGCCGCTGAGACCGCATAGTGTAGTGCGCAAGTTCATTATTACGAACCACTGTATTTAATCCAAATTTGTAATATAATAGGCTTTATGGCAGTCTGTCCATAAGTAAGACGTTGTCCATAATTTGGACGTTCTTAAACTGGAGACTCCCTGTATATAGACACTCAAACTTACTGGTTAATCTTCCCATTATTACAGTACTTGAGAGTGACAGACATCTTTGCCTGACAGTTTGTATTTTTTGAAGATCTTCTGGAATTTGCCGTCTTAGACTTCACATTTACATTATGCTGACACTTGTAAGAAACCTGAATGAAATAGTTCAAATTAGCCAGTGGTATTACCATCATTTAATGTTAAATCAAAACACTGCAATAGAGATCTAAAACAGCTGAAAAGGTCACTGAAACGTTTCTTAGGTGCCTGATTGCAGTTAACTGATTTAGCAAATACCTTATGTAAAACACGTTTTCCCAACCTCGGTCTGGTGACATCAACCCTCCACATCACCCCCGAGCTCCTCTTAGCTGCCTTCACCCACTGCTGAGCTTGTTCTACTGTAGTGATGTTCTTGATCCTGATTGTTGCATCAAACCCAATATGATCAGTAGATGAAGGCACTTGCTCTAAATTGCAAACATGGTACTCATACTGGGGAGGTAGCCAACCCTATGAACAGAAACCAAATTAAGATTATTAGAAACAAATAAATTCCTGACATCCAACCATTAATATTATGCACTATATTGCCAAAAATACGTGGAGACCCCCGTTAATTATAAGAACAGATGAATTATAAACCTCAGCCATTGCTTACACACCAGTACAATGAAGCATACAGCTATGTACAGTAATCCCCAGCAAGAATCACCGCCGGCAACAGAAAGGGAGGCTGCAAAGAAGCAGCTAGTGATCTGGCACTGAGGGCCAAAGTCTAGGCTTTGCTACAATGCAGCTACACTTTGTTTTCGAAACGCAGCAATTTGATACGTAGAGATATTTTAAATGTTACTGTGATACTATGCAATTCAGTATTACATCATCAATATTTTCAATACAGTAAAACAGGAAGATTTTAGGGGGATTCATTTGAATTGTAAAACCCATAAAATGTTTAACAGATTACTGAAAAAAACTGTATCAAAAAATGTCTGCGCAAGGAACACTGTCTCATATTTGTAGTTTAACAATAATTTCTGAATACATATAGCTTATTCTCTGAAAACATATACTATTATGTATAGTACTGTGCAAAAGTCTTAGGCAGTCAAAGAAATGTTTAAAGCTGTTTATCTGAGTTCAGAGCAAAAAAAACACAGTTTAAAATTAGAACATTAAGTGTTACACAATAAAAACTAGAATTTTTTTCTGTTTTCTAAAAAGCTACTGATATCTAGTGATGAACTATACTGATAGCTAGATGAACACCACTTCAGTTCCAAAACTTCTTGTAACTTTATACATTATATTAACCAGTAGAGAATAGTGGATAAGAAAAGATGGAGAAGAAAATGTTTCCAAAGAGAGAAACTGGGGTTATTTTAAAAATTTTATATAGTGCCTTTCACAAGAGCACTTTATAAAAACAAGTTGAATTACTAAAATCTTATTGATACATTATAACGTTATTAAGACATAACAATATAAAACAGGGAAGATGAAACACAAAGATTAAGCAAATTAAGCCATATATTCAGTTATTTCAGATATACCTGTTTCATAATTTAATCTAAGAAATAGAGATACTACCACCTCTACGTCTATGGACTAGTCACCTCTGGTATATAAATGAATCAGTAGACTAGAACTGTAAGGAACCGGTACTATCCGTATTAATATTACCTTTAAATGAACATAACCATCCAAGTTAGTCGCAGAGACTGAGCACTCTCCCCTATAAAAATAAACATAATGCAGTAAATGAAGGTCAACAAGGGTGAACGCATAGTAAGCCTGTTAACTGGAGTTACGATATATTTAATATACGTACGGCGCACGATAAATTTATAGAATCGCCTACCAGCGTCTCGCACAGACGTTAGCTCCGACTTCGGTACAGGTGTACAATATAGTGTTTGAGACTGGAAGCCTGGAAGATATAAAGCTTAGTATCAGAGATAGTGCCTATTATTACCCTATTAAATAAAGTTCGCTGCTGCTCATAAAACAGATACTGAAGAGACATACTTGACAAATTACCTCAGAATGGCTGGGGTGTAATTATGGTCTGCCATAACTATTCGTCTACCCCGAATATCTGCGATCAAAAAATAACTTTTCAAATGCAATCCTATATTATAAGCTACTATAAAGCCAAATATCGCTCGTGAAACAAACAGTGTGATTAAAAAAATTGGACAAACTACCTCAGATTACTCGCTGTTAAGTTCGACTGTAACTAGCCTCCTCATGACCGATTTGCAACACGCATGTGCACCACTCTTGCGCGAGCGTACACCACACCACACTTCTTCTAGTTATTTATCAGCGTTTATCCGGCGTCCTAAAGAAAAGCGTGAATGTGCATTACCACCACCTACTGGAGTGGAGAATAGCGCAAGAGATAATCAGAAAAAAACAAAATCCCACGCCCCAATACCAGAAACACATCACTCAGGAACCTATCCAAGGCCGACTACAACAAAGTCCGTTTTCCAACAGCAAAGGCTCCAGTACATTTTGCGATACTTTTCCAGCATGCACCATATTTGCACATGCACACACGGCATACATTCAAAGTTCCTGCACTCACTTCCACTCTCCTACCTTTGCACCCTCCTTTCCTCCTGCGTCCAGACATGCCTTCACCCATTTATTCTCTTTCTCCTTTAGACTGCTGAAACTCTGCAGGGAGGAGGGCCACTCTTGGGGTTACACACTTGTCATTGTGTTGTTCATATCTCATTAAAGAAACGTTGTTTCATGAGAAATGAACTTTTATTTAACCATCAACATCTTCCATGCAAACCTGTTCTGTCTTGTTGATCTCACTACCTGTTGTCTTTACCTCTTCATAACCCTCTAGGTCCCTTTTCTGGTTGCATTACATACCAACACAGTCATGACACAGGATGTGTTCCTTAACCAGTGTTTCTGAAACTATACATTTATGAATAATTTAAATGTGTTTTATTGAAAAATCAGTTACACGTAGCTTGATAATTTATTGTAATATGGTGGTTATACTATCAAAGTATATTTGGCTGAATAGCAGCAGCAAGCATTAATAAAATAGGCCTACAGAACAAACGTTTTAAAAAGTTGTTTTTAATTATTGTAAAAGTGTTTACATTTAGCTTGATGTAACAACGTTTTATTAGATTAATGTAGCCTACATTTAGCTTGATTGTGCCAGCAAGCATTTTTATCAATGAACTAGACTACGATTACAAAAGCTTTTAAAACGGCATTTCCCGATTACATGTAATATAAGAAGGCCTAGGTCTGCAATTAAAAAATTAAATGAAAGAACCAAGAACCAATAATATCTAAAAATGACATTTATTTAAAACATACTAGTAAAATTATAGCCAATTGGAAGAAATATACATAATTAGTTTTTTTGTAAGACACGCTGGCAAGACGAAGTCTCTCGACTGGCCTGGGAATGCCTTGGGGTTTCCCTGATATCAGTGCCTGGGGTTTCCCTGATATCAGTGCCTGGGGTTTCCCTGATATCAGTGGCTGGGGTTTCCCTCATATCACTGGCTGGGGTTTCCCTGACATCAGTGGCTGGGGTGTCCCTGATATCAGTGCCTGGAGTTTCCCTGATATCAGTGCCTGGGGTTTCCCTGATATCACTGGCTGGGGTTTCCCTGACATCAGTGGCTGGGGTGTCCCTGATATCAGTGCCTGGGGTTTCCCTGATATCAGTGGCTGGGGTTTCCCTGATATCAGTGCCTGGGGTTTCCCTGATATCATTGCCTGGAGTTTCCCTGATATCAGTGCCTGGGGTTTCCCTGATATCAGTGCCTGGGGTTTCCCTGATATCAGTGCCTGGGGTTTCCCTGATATCACTGGCTGGGGTTTTCCTGATATCGGTGCCTTGGGATTTCCCTGATATCACTGGCTGGGGTTTCCCTGACATCAGTGGCTGGGGTGTCCCTGATATCAGTGGCTGGGGTTTCCCTGATATCAGTGGCTGTGGTTTCCATGCTTGGACTGCTGCCCTTGCGACTTGACCCAGATAAGCAGGAGATGAACGGATGGATAATTTTTGTGACAATATGCCTCCCAATATTTTTCACTGCACCCACATTAAAGACAAGCTAAATTCAATGAGGCTGAAGTTGGTTCCTTACTTGCAGCTACTTATTCAGATGTCCCAGCTCGCCTTAAATGATGTGCAGCCGAATGCCATGACGCGATTGCGCCTGCAGGGGGACTCATTTAGCGAAACTGGCTTTCGATGTGTATTGTAACACCGGGCAGACGGATTCAGGAGGCTGGATGCAGATTCCATCCTGGCCGCAGAACATGTAAAACCATTTGCATGCCCTATCCCATTTCACAGTGTGGTAAGAACATCTTCATCGCAGAGGTGGTGAGAACATTGAATTGTCCATTAGTACAAGACTTGAATGGACTTTTGAATGGACTTTTGAAACAATTTCAAAGGATCTGGTGATATATGTATATTTGTAGCCTGTTTGTAATTACTTTTGCTTTCCATTAGCAGTATTTTTATTTTTACCCAATTGCTGTTTTAAGTGTGGTGTGTTACTCCTGTGCATTTGGTCTCTCTGGTTCCGTAGTCAAATCTTAAATTTTCTGATTGGCCCAGTACAACATTATCATTATTTTCTATTAATCCAAAGCAAGCAAGGGTTACACAAATATTATACATAAAGTTAGTGAAACATGAGAGTATGCGGCCATTTCCTCAATCAGCACTCAGAGCTACATGCACATTCAACCACCGTTGTGTGTTTGTGTGCCTCTCTGACAGATCCCCTCCACAGTAACCCTGTAGGACACATGACTGAGCAGTCATCCGCTAAAGAAGGGAGGGTGCCTAATGCTGACATCGCTGACTGTGGCGATGTGGGGGAGGAGCCTGTGGAGGGACTTTTGTGAGAGGGAGGGGTTTAGGGAGGGGCAGAAATGTATGAACGGGTGTAGCAGTACACTTAAGTAAAGGTGAAATGAGTTTTTTAAAGAAATGCAAAAGATTATACTACTTTGTCAAATAAACGTTTTGATAAGCATATGCTTCAACAATTAAAAGGCATACTTGCCCTATTAATTCTAATGTTTTTTTGTTCTCCGAGTTTTCTTTTCTTTATTAAATATTTCAAAATAAACTCTTAATTACGATTTTGTAGTGGTTGTTTGTCAGTTTTATTCCAAGATATATATTGATAGCTAATGTTGTAGCATGAATTGTTGCTTTTAAAGGGATTTACAGCATATTTAGCACATAGCTCACCACAGATATATTTAAAGGCTGATACCTGAAACATGCAGTACTGCAGGACAGTGGGTGAAAGAGTCTGTCACTCACAGTCAGCACTCGGGAAGTTTTCAGTGTCACTGCTTAACGATGACCGGCTGATGTGTCCAGTAAACAAACAGCAAATACATGGACTGTAGTTTATTATTTTCATTATAAAATCCATCACACTCTGTTTACAAATACAGAATTAAAGGCCAGCCAGAACAGTGTTTAATTACTTAGGGAAAAACTTTCTAATAACGCAGCAAACTTCATATGCTTCCTGTCACTGTAAATCAAATCTACTTCTGAAGAGGTGCTGCAATAAAATCAGCTTTAACTTCATGTGGAGGTAATGTTGTACAAAATGAGTGTGCATGAAATCAGTGATGTACAACTTCATCTAACATGCATAGATTCAGGTTATACTGTTGAGGAAACAGGGGTATACATTATTCCTGTGTTGAATAGCCATTATGTTTACCTAAGTTTCAAATAAACCGTTACAGTAAATAAATCTTCACTTTTGAAGTGCTAAGTATTATAAACAGACTTTCTCACCGCATGTGTATCTTTCAAAAAAGCAGAGAAGTTGTAACAAGCAAAGAGACATTGCACTACAAAGAGCTGAGAGATTGAAGGGAGAGATAGTGGATGGTAGCCCCTGGTAGCTGAAAGAAATGTACATGGTGCCGTTAGGCAGCGTAAGACCGCAGGGTTAAGGAGAGGAAGCAGAGAGTCAAGGTGTGGGCTGGAAAGACGACCCTTAGCTCTACGATGCACAGGAAAGTGAGAGAGAGGAAAAGCTGCAGAGATCAGAGGCGAATGCACAGCATGGTGGGTGGTTCATCTGCTCAGACACTACAGTGAGAGCATGAGCTGCTCCTCGGCCGTGACGGATTCTGCTCTGTCCACTGAGATGCTGTAAACGCCACCTTCACATAAGCAGAGTCACGTCATTTACAGAGTAAATGTGCTCAGGCAGCATGGCGTGTGTCACACTATTATTTTTGCTTAGGAAAATGCTTCCATTTGTAACAATATGTACCTTGTAGGTTTGTAGTCTCACACTTCCAGGGCTGTGGGGTTGATTCCCGACCCAGGTCGTTGTGTGTCCCTGTTGGGATGGTTTACTCTGGGTATCCTCTCCTAGGGTCCAAAGACATGCTAATTTTATCAATGCATTGTTTTGCAATGTCTCAGCACCTCTGAAAACAGTTTTTTTGAAAAGGTGTGTTGACAGATGATTTAAACAAAAAATAGACATTTGAAATGGTGTCCGATTATTGGTGCTGATTTTGTGCTGAATAAAATCATATGCAGCACTTTGAAATATGTGGTTTTTAGATGTCAAAAATGTCAAGGCATGTCAGACTACCTCAATGGTGGCCACAGACTGCAGAGCAGGGGTGTTAAACTGCAGTCCTGGTGGGTCGGGACCCTGCACAGTTTTTGGTTTCCCCTCATTTTACACACCTGATTCAGGTCCTCGTGCTAATTACCAATGAGTAAGCTGTCATTTGCCCGGCATTTCCTTAGATTAGCTCTAACTCACCATGACCCTATAGAAGATGAATGAATGAATAGATGGAGGGGTGAAAATATCTATGGTACAAGTTTGGGCCAGTGTGCTTGTTAGTGTGTGTGCATTTGTATGCCCTGTGGTGGGCTGGCATCCCGTAAAATTGGTTCCCCTGCATTCTACTCCATACTGGCTGGGTTAGGCTGCAGACCCTCCAGGACTCTGTCCAGGGCTAGCAGGCAGAATATGGATGGGTTTGCTGGACCAAATCTTTATGGATGCTTCCACAGACCACTGGAAGGAGCTGTCTAGCCTGACTTTGAACTGTCATTATCTTCATATATTATTGAAGGGTTCAAGAAATAAAAGAAGAGGATTCTGAGTCTGTAACATTCTGACTATCACTAATCTAATAATCAGTATGTGTCAATCCCATGAATAGGAACAGGGCAAATTGAAAAGCACCCTTTTGTTATTTGAAGTCAGCAGGAATATTTTGTGAACAATTAACATGTAAGAATCATCAGGTATGCAAATCTATGGAGCCGCTTAAAAGACCTGTGCAAAAAATTAAAATGCTTTTACTCTCTTGGGCGCTTGAGATAATTTTGCCTGCACACAACTTGCATTCATGCCTGGACGTGAAATTCTGATGCAAATGCAAACGTAAAAGCATTTTCATTTTTGGCTCCATATAAGTCATTATGTATCTCATTCTGTGTAATTTATATTTAACCTTACAGCTATTCCTCTGTCTTTCGCTCTCTTTATGTTTTATCCGTATCTGATCACGTCTTCAGGTTGTAGGAGTGGAAGTAACACATTCTCAGTATATATGGAGACATCTATCTTCTGATTTGTCATTATTTTTGATTGAACTGTTAGAGTTTCTTGCCCTTTGTCTAATAAGGCAAAGTTGAGTGTGATTGGTGCAGCTTAGGCTAGGGGGGCTGAGTCATCACTTGGTGCTGAAATCTTCACCAGAAGCTCTCAGAGCTCAGGGAGCTCAGGGTGAAGGTTGGCATCTCTACATCACACAGGAGTAGGTTGATCTGGCCTGATAAACATGAGGAGCTGCCTAATCCTAGTCTTCCTTTCTGTGCTGCCTCTGCTCTTCTCAGAAGGTAGGAGTTCAAAGATTTACTGGTCAAAATTAGTGGTTGCCTATTAACAGTCAAGTTAGGTCTTTATAGTCTATGATAAGCCATATAAATCACTCTTGACTTCATTTACGCTGTCACCATTCAGACGTTTCTCATTTTTATCCATACTTTCTTATTAAAAAGCTGAATGTTAGATTTCTGCAGTTAGGCCACAGTCAAAAGGAGAAATAATCTAGTTTATCTGTATTTTCTAATGCCAAACATGAAGTGTTAGTCTGTGTTTTATTCTTTGTTTTTAAAAATATAAGTTTAATTCAGTTTGATTTGAATGAACAACAGAGTTACCGAATATCCATCTACCCAAGTGTTGCTTATCTTTAGTCCTGGTTTTCTGTGATTTGTTCTTACGGCCTAAGATGAATGTATTAAGGTTAAACTGAAGGATTTTTGCTACCAGCCAGTTAATAGAGCGACATGTTGTTTTTGGTAGCATATTCTATGAATGCCATACTATTAGGGGGCAGCGTGTGGCTCAGTGGGCTAACCCCGTGTGCCTATAATCATGAGGTTGCCAGTTCAAACTCGGCCTCAGCATGACTGCTGGTCCTTGAGCAAGGCCCTTAGCCCCCAGTTCCCTGGGCGCCGCTACAGGTGGCTGCCCTTCGCGGACAACTTACTCCACAAAGAGCAAGTTGAAGGAGGCATAAAGGCAATTTCCCCACGGGGATCAATAAACTATCAATAAAAAATATATATAAACATCTATAAAACATTCATAACACATTATAATTAATTTATAAGACATTATAAATAGGGCTAGAAATATTTCTAAAAAAGCATAATGCATTATAACGATGAATACTTAAAAATCTTGGATATAAGCTCTCATCATTACTGCATTATAAATATCTCTATAATGCAGTATAAAGCATCCTTAATTTTTATGCTGATCATTGTAATGCATTATGAAGGTATCTTTATTGCATTACAGATAAGAGCTTCACATGAGCTCATGAAGTATTATAATCAACACTATTATGCTTTGTATCTATTTTGTCATAGCTGTTTGATGGCTGTTTGTGTTTAGTGTATGTGGTGTTTCTAAAGCCTATAAAAATGTTCCATTTCGATTGAATCTGCATTAAACGTTTGTGTCTGCTCTCTTATTAATCAGTTATATTCCTAACATTCAGTAATTCCACTGCGCATCTGAGTGTAATTCTGTTGTAATTTGTATTATATTTCCTTTTCTGCCAGTATCTTAGTTACGACCTTGCTAGTTAATCTCTTTTACTTCTAATGGGCTGTGCATTCAAATTGCAGGGGATGTCTGCAGAAGAATTAGTGGTGTGTACTTGTTATTTATGGAGAAGTTTTCAGTAACATTTTTTTTATTAGTCGTTGTTCCTGTTTGAAGTTTTACAGAGTGTATCTAATAAGGTAAAGCTGAGTGTGATTGGTGGAGTTAAGGCTGGTGGGGGTTGCGTGTGTTGGTGGAGTTAAGGCTGGTGGGGGTTGCGTGTGTTGGTGGAGTTAAGGCTGGTGGGGGTTGCGTGTGTTGGTGGGGTTAAGGCTGGTGGGGGTTGCGTGTGTTGGTGGAGTTAAGGCTGGTGGGGGTTGCGTGTGTTGGTGGAGTTAAGGCT
>JABFDZ020000002.1:15628679-15639569 GCA_019775955.2 Pollimyrus isidori
GGGGATGCTGCAGGGGGGGGGGGATAAGCAGGTGGGGGATGCACCTGTACCTGTCAATCATTGATGATGTCATGGGGGGGGAGCTTTAAGCTCCTCCCAATGTACCACCCAACCTTTTTTTAACATCACATTGTCACGACAGGGGCGCTGGTCCATGCCAAAGCCTGACACCTTGATACTGGTTAATTGGTCATCACTGAGGCTGAGTTTAACATGTTGGAGTGCTTTGGCATTGTTCCATCAGCACCTGGGCCTCACCTCTGCATATGGTGCCCAAGCTGGGTGGGGAATAATGCTGTGTGGCAATTACCAGCATCCTAATGCAGTTGCTACCCCGGATTGCTACCTGATTCCACAAATTCAGGATTTTTCTGCTTGGTTGGTGGGGACATCCATTTTTTGAAAGATCGACCTGGTGCGTGACTACCATCAGGTCTCAGTGCATCCCAGACCTTCATAACTTGTTCATCTATCTGGACGACACTCTGGTGGCCAGTTACTGCAAGGCTGACCATTTGGTGCACTTTCAGATCCTTTCTGAGCAACCATGTATTAATGTCAGCCCACAAAAGTGCCAGTTTAGCTTGTCCTCCATTGATTTCCTCAGCTACCACATCTTGGGAGATGGGGCAATTCCGCTGCCTGCCAAAATGGAGGCCATTTCTGCTTTTCCGCAGCCAGCTATGGCCAGAACCCTGCCAGAGTTTCTGGGCATAATTGTAAATCACTATAGGCAAATAAATTCATTCTGGAAAAGACAATGCAAAAATGTCATGTATGACACAATTTTCAGTCCAAATAACAGTGCTTAAGTAACTAAGGCCTAACAATGAATAATGAGTGGGACTAAGCCTAAAATTGTATGTCTCCTAGTCCTGCATATCTAATTGTGTGGTACAGTCCTCAAAATGCAGTTCAGAGGGTCTAACTCAGTGGTTCTAAACCTTTTTGCGCCAAGACCCAAATTTTACCATGGCAGCTTCATTGCAACCATATATCAAGTACAGCTTTACATTAATGCTATGATCAATCGCACAGTGACCAAAATAACAAACAAGCTCTGATTCAAGATGGCGCCACTGTGTATGGTCCGCCGTCCCACTCTGTCGTGTTTTTTATTGACAACTGTGTTTATTTTAATTGTCTCTTATGATGCGTCATCTCTGCTGATATACGATCGCCTGACACTTTTAAAGATATAGGCTACTATGAACAACTCGCCTGACTGTATTAACAGTGGACATTCAAAGACACTGCCACCTTTTCTAGCATCTGTACCTGCCCATCTATTGCGTCCTCCTTACCTGTTGCGTGGCAACAAGAGGCGCAAGAGACGCGGAAAGAGAGGAGGTATCCTCATTAAACTGAAAGCCTACCTGGCCTCCTGTGTGGATAATCTGGGCTTTGCTTTGGACCTCACTGCAGCCTTTGATATTGTTGACCACTCGACTCTCCTGACACGTCTGCGATCACAAGAAGTTGGCCTTCAAGGTCCTGTACTACAATGGTCATATTTAACAAATAGGACTTTCTCAGTAATGATTGGTGATCTCTCTTCCTCCTCAGCCCCTTTGTCCTCTGGTGTTCCACAGGGTTCCATTTTGGGCCCTGTTTTATTTTCCTTGTACATGCTGCCATTAGGGTCGATTATTTCAAAGCACAATGTTTCTTTTCATCTATATGCAGATGATTTACAAATCTATCTGCCAACTGTGCCAAATTCTTCTGAAGCACTTACATCAATCCACAGTTGTCTGTATGACATCAACAAAACTGTCTCTGTGTGAATTAGAGTAAAAAAGAGTGTATTATGTTTGGGACCCCAAATTTCTGTAGTTTTATCACTGCTGGTCTCGATTTTCCAGTTCCTCATTTCAGCCATGCAGTCAAAAATTTGGGGGTGACTTTAGACAGCAGTTTAACCTTTCAGATTCACATTGACTCTGTTGTCAGGACAGGATTTTTTCATTTTCGCCTCCTTGCAAAGGTCAAACCCTTTCTGAACCGGAGCGACCTGGAGAAAGCCATTCATGCTTTTATTAGTTCGCGTCTAGACTACTGCAACGCACTTTATGTGGGAATCACTCAAGCTCGTTTACATCGTCTGCAACTTGTGCAGAATGCTGCGGCTCGTATGCTGACCAATAATCGTAAAAATGATCACATCACACCAATCTTGTATTCCCTTCACTGGCTTCCGGTACAGTTCCGGATTCAGTTTAAACTTCTGATGTTTGTTTTTAATGCGATTAATGGTCTGGCACCGTCCTACTTGTGTGAGACAATAAGCTTTTATCACCAAGGTAGAACCTTACGTTCTGCAAACCAAAACCTGCTAGTGGTCCCTCGGTCAAGATGCAAACAATGGGGTGATCGCTCCTTTGCAGTCGCTGGTCCTAAACTCTGAAACACCATCCCACCGGAGTTACGCAAAATTACGGATCTCCCTTTGTTTAAAGCACAACTAAAGACCCAGTTATTTAGAATGGCTTTTAATATTTTAGAATTTTTTGCTTTTTATAATTTTCTTGTTTTATTTATTTTTATTATTATTGTTATTATTACTACTGTTATTATATTTTTTCATTTATATTTATTTAATTATAACTATATGTCTCTTTGTTCCTATATTTTTATTTCTATTTTTATTGCTATTTTGTTGTCATTTATAGTGCTGTGAAGCACTTTGGTTCAACTTAGGTTGCTGTAAAGTGCTATATAAATAAATGTTGATTGATTGAGTGCCTTCTGTAATTTAGACCAGTCAATGCCTATCACACAAATTTGATTGTATGTGACACTGAATTTTAAATTAAACATCTATAGTTTGATTTCTTGGATTGGTTAAGTGTTCACTCATTGCAGTTGCAGAACCAAGACCCATTTATATAGGTTAATTCTTCAACTCTCCCAACTCTGCCTTTCAGAACTTACTGCACTCAAAATATGGGTTGCAACATATATGTTGAGAATCGCTGGTCTAACTGCTTGCAGGAGTGAAGGAGCAGCAAAATATGCATTACCACATATCCACCACAAGAGGACACAGTTGCTGAACGCATGTAACACATGAGATACTATTAGTTTCAAGTCTACAATGCTTTGCAAAGTACTTAAAGATTGTTTAAATGATTCAGTTCCAGCTAAACATTAGATATTATATAGATATTCATATGGGTATGAAGATTATATTTCTATTATAAAGATAGCCTAAACTGCTGGCCAAAGATTTTAACTTATTTCTATATTTATTTGCACATTCAAATGGAAACTGAATTGACAATTACAATATAATTAATCTTTAACAAAAGTTACTTATTAGAGATTCTAATAACATTAATTTCATTTGGTGACTCAGCTATATCCATTTTGTAAAAAAGAAGATAAATAATTACTAAGTTAAGCCTGTAATACTATCTAATATCAACTCCACTGCACTGTGAAGCTCCAGGTGATCTCGGTCTGATTGCACTGTACTCATGCATGTAGGGTACTGACTCTACACTTGGAAAGAATGTCCATAAGTTGCCCTGAGGAACTTTAATTTGATAATTAACTAAGAAAGTTATTTCACTGATTAATCAAGCTGCTGTCAGGGCCATCCCCTGTTGTCCTATTGCAATGCAATGCAATTTTATTTATATAGCGCATTATCACAACATTACATTGTCTCAATGCGCCTTACATTTCTGCCATGCAAAGACCCCCCGATGAGTAAGCGAAACGCCCCTTCCCCGTTTGGCCAGCAGGTGGTGCTGGTCATACCATTCCTCGTGTTAGTTTTTGTTCTCCTCCCGTTTCCCGTCTGGCCACATGGCTTAATGCAATGAGCATGTGGTTACTTGTGTTCTTTGTTCTGTGTTTGATTCTGCCTCCTCTGTTGTTCCATTTGAATTTTTAATTCTTCTATCTGATTTTGTATTTGGGTTTTGGTTTTGTTTCTTGTGCCCCTGCTTGTGTCTTTACCTGTCTGCCATTCTGCAGTGTTTGTTTCTGTGTCCTTGGTTTGTTCTTAGTTTCCATGCGTAGTTCCTTTTGAGTTTATTAGTTTCATCTGTTCTCTGTTTTCCTGGTCTTTGTAATTAGCCTCACCTGTCCTTTGTTAGTCTCATTACCCTTTAGTATTTTAGTTCCTGCTTCTGTTCAGTTCCCCAGTGGTTCATTGTTGTAGGTGTTGTTGTGTTGCTGCTGGATGCCTGAAGGTTCTGTTGTGTTACCTGCCCAGTTTATGTTTACTTGTGATTTGTAGTCTTTATTTATCCCCTTTAGTTTTTGACCCCTCGTGGTCCTCTTGGGTTTTGTTTGTATTCTTTTCTGTTTTATTTAATAAACCCCGTTTTTGTGTTATTGGAGCTGCTAGTGGATTGTCCACCCCCTTTGTGTCTGCACCATGCCGCGTTCCTGTACCAAACATGCCCAGATCCCTGACACCTGCACTTTTTATTATATTCTTAAACTCTTCAGAGTGGTCTTCTTCCATTATGCTATCCATGCTCCACTTCCTACATCCAGTCACAATTAAATAAAAGTGTCAATTTTAATCATTTTATTAAAACTCAATTTTATTAAATTTTATGTAAAACCTCACTAAATATAGCCTGCAGCTGTGAGGGAGCTGCAGATTAAAACATATGTAGAGGTCGCTCAGCTCATTTAATGAGTGATGTGCCACTGTATTTGCACTAGTACCAAAACTATTTTTAAGTTATGCTCAATTACTCAGTTTCAATTTAATATTGTACTGACATCCTGAATATAAAATCTGGAGAACTCTAAGTGTACTTCATTCTAATTTACTGATATCCGCCTTTTTAAAAATAACATGTCAATTATACTAATACCCTATAGTTAGTAATGCTTTAGCAGTTGCAGTTTTTCATGGGTGCATCTCCACTGATTTTTATACCTGCTTGCTGTCATTTTAACCAATTCAGGAAGATTTGCAATTCCCTCTTATTGATGCTCTGTAAGATGAGCAGTGCATAATGAAGCAAAAAATGGTAATGGAATGAATAATCATAGTTAATAAATCACAGTTTTACATAAGGATTGGTAGGGTTATCTTGAATGTGAATAAATGGTCAGCCAAATTATGCTATACACTTTTGTGGGTTAATGATACATATTATATTCAATGGACTGAATGTTCAAAAAGCAAAAAATAAAAACAATGCACGCACAATGTTCTTCCTGTTCTAGAACCCTATGTCCTCCTACCAAGAAAATTGATGATCATTTCACTTTCTCTGCAGTGGTGCAGGTAATTCTGCCTATGGCTAGAGCCAGCCCTGCAAATACCACACAGAAGATTCTAGACTCTGGGGATGAAATTGAATAACAAGACAAAACCGATAAAGATCAATGCACAAAGAACATCACACTATCACTCCAAAATTCCAGTTTTGGGATTCCAGGTATCTCCCAGAAGAAAAACGATGGTGATACTGAGATTCTTTTTGACTCTGGGGCAGGAAATGTATAATGACAGGTGTACCTTTAGGGCAGAAACGGTTCTGCACTAGTACAAGTAGTAGTGTTCTTTTCTGAATTTTATTATACAAGGGGGCATTCAATTTATTGCCTGTTTTCACAGCCTTGAGGGGGATGATCCAGAACTATTGATTACTGGGCAAGCCTCATTCTCACATCCTTTTCAGTTTGTATGGTTATGAAGCATTAAAGTTCAGTTTGAGCAATGTTACACCCTATTGGTTTTGTAAATGAGTTTATGCTTGTTTACAGTCTCAAAACTTTCATTTTTTTGTCTATCAATAGAGTAAACAAAAGTTTATACTATCCAATTATGACCTCTGTGATGGGCTGCTGCTCCATCCTGGGATGTTCCCTGTCTGTATTTTTAAGGATAGGCTCCAGACCCCTGTGCCTGCAGAATACAAGTAGGTATGGAAAATGGATGGTTTTGACATGTCCCAGCATAATTAGTATTTTTCTCTACTTTTTAGAGATTTTTACAATATTTTTTCTGAAAATTAAAAAACTAATATTTTTAAAATGTAATTTTTTTTTAATCCATGCATTTAAAACAGACTTTTCGAACAGTGGACTTTACAGAAAATTACTTTTAATCGTTATTTTACTTACATTACTTACACTGAGGTACTTTTTAGTTGTTAAGGGAATGTGTTCAGGCAAAGCACAGCACCCAATACAACAATCTGAACTGAAAACTGAAAGCAATAAAAGGAGTGTGTGAGGAGGCAAAAAAGGAGAGAGGGGAGGAGTTTGGCAGATGGGGAGGTGACGATCAGACAACAATGCTTAGCCACAGCAAGAGTCCGGCACTGTGAGAAAGCGACCAGCCGGTGGAGGCGGTGCAGCTCCGGCACCACGGCAACCACTGTTCGGTTCGATGCCATGACAACCACGGCAAGTTCATGGCGGAACCCTCCACACCGGCAGTAGCTGGCAGACGTGAACAGCACAGCACAAGCCATCCACCGAACCTAGGAAGCAGCGGCACAAGACTGGAACCTTTCCACATATCTTTGAATTGTTCTACACACTGAAAACTTTCAAGTATTTGTCACATTCAGTCAAGGGGAGCTCTCTCTCTCTCAGGATCTATTACTGAACAGCCATTCTCCATGCCCAAAAATGTTCTCTAATTATTCAGTGCTTATGCATTTCTTGCTGTGACAGTGAATGTCATCAAGACCTCAAATTCTGCGTAAACATAAAGTTTGGCAGCGGCATTTTTTTTTTTTTGAAGAACAATTCTGAGTTGAGCAGTTCTACAAAATAAGCACATATTGAACTAACGGGCATAGTGTTGGTACTCCTTACCACTGGAGCTCTAGGT
The DNA here is from genome assembly GCA_019775955.2 of Pollimyrus isidori. Taxonomy (NCBI): domain Eukaryota; kingdom Metazoa; phylum Chordata; class Actinopteri; order Osteoglossiformes; family Mormyridae; genus Pollimyrus; species Pollimyrus isidori. Next base: position 15,635,500 of record JABFDZ020000002.1, read on the forward strand.
GCAAAGTTCTTATGCTGTTTTCCTACCTCTTGCTCCTCTGCTTTCCTGTTTCAACCAAAGGGCCAAGCTGAAGTTCAGTGGTTCTAGCATTATGAGAATCATCTGATTGCTGAGCTCCGACCACCGAAGGAATATAGAATCCACACCATTGCATCCTGTCTAGCCCTCTAATTAAATGCTAATATAGACAGTGCAACAACCTAAGTCAGGTAAGTGAAATTTCCCCTTAACTCACTCCCTACTGCAAATGTACTCTGTTTTGAGAATGGTATGAATAATCAACCATAATTCATTGGCCTACAGTGCATACAAACAATGGTTTAACGATGCAGCACTTATTTTTTAATGAGTAAGCTTGGACATGGATTCAAAAGAATGTTTCCATTTAAATAAACAGCTAATTACTTAGATAAAGAGAACACTTTATGTAAATACTTGAAAATATTAAATTTAATATCTAATTTAAAAAATGTTAGACTCAAATCACTTATCTGTTATTGGAGATTCCACCAGTTACATTCTGTAATTCAGATCTATCAGATAAAAACAGATTTGTGTGGCAGGGGCAATGGGTATGGGCATTAATATGTAGTAATTAATATTATGTTTTCCCAAGGTGATTATAATGTTCTGTGGTGCTGTTTTAGCATGGTTTCTTGCATGGTTTCATATGCTCTACTTATCTTTAAGTGGTCAATACAGTTGTTAGTCTAAACTCCATTTTGTTACCAGCTCAGCTTTCCAAAAGCAGACATTTTCCTTTATTAAAACTGTTTCGTATTAAATGTGCTACTCTTCTCATCATTCAAAAGGGCCAGTATTGTAACCCAGCTGCAAAATGTGCAACGCCTTCAAGATAGATCAATCTAAATCCTGTATTTGTAAAGTTGTGCTTTTGCAAGCTACATGAGGACACACAGGACCATGTGCTTGTGTGTATGTGCAGTCAAACTAATTTCACAACATATGATTGAATTGTTTAATATAATTATTCTGCTAAAATAACATCATAAACACAGTGCAAATGTAGTTAACAGTAAAATTTATCCGCAAGTATTTTTCAATGACTAAAAATTACATAAAATGATTCATGACAGTCAAAACTTTGAAGAGAAAACCATAGTTCTGATCAGACAAAATATTAAAATTGGTAAAATCAAATCCATGTCTATCTCAAACTGTAATACAGAGATACAAAAACACGCTAAACACATGACAAGGTGTTTTGGATGGAAGGAGTCCTTTCAATGGAAAGATTAACAGTCAGATGGATAGATATATCGATTGATCAATCGATCAATCTTCTTACCACCCTATGTTTTTTAGCCAACAGCTTACATTCCTGCATACATACCTCTGCTTTACGGATGTTTGCTTTACGCCACTTCGCTTTCATGAAAAACTTACATTTGTGTCCCACCTATCCTTTGCTAACTGTAAGAAATCCAAAAAGGATTTTAACTTTTACGAAAAAAGGTGAAAAACGAAAATAATGTGTAGGATTTGTTTTTCAGCAAGCTGTTATAAAGCCAGTGCAAACCCCAAGTGACACCACCAAGCTCCTTCCCTGTGAGGTACACTCAGCACCTCAGCATCAAGTTGCCATAGATTTTAATTGTATTTCTGCTTTATCTAAAAATCCTCTTTGGATTATTTTCGGTTAGTTAAACGAGACTGTACATGCATTATTTCCACTTTGAAAGGGTGTGTATATCATATAATTCCTGCTTTTACTGTATGTTAATATTATTTTAGGTTTTATGTTTTATTTGGCATGATTTGGTAGGTTATTATTTTGCATCTGGGAAAGCTCAAAAAATTTTCCCATATAAAATAATGGTAATAGCTTCTTTACTTTATACCATTCTGGCTTAAGAAACATTTCAAAGGAATGGTGTAATTTTGGATATCAGGGGAAACCTGTACCTGCAGACATACATACATACATACATACATACATACAGATCAGCCATTTTTCCAAATCTCCTGGAGCAATTTTAGGGCCCGAAAATGATATGCTTACTCTGCCAGCCAGAGTGCTTTAAGTCAAACGCACCCAATGACCGGACTGGGGAAACAAACTGAAGCACGGACTTAATGCAGAGGACTAATGACAACAACCAGAATGTCATGTAAAGCAGTGAGGACTGGTTTTCAGTTAATTTACCTGGTAAAATAAAGTTTAAATAAATTACATAAATGCTCTAATAATACACGTAAGCTAGTGGTTTATTTATTGTTAGTTACTGTAATGTTGAGCTGCTTTACAGTATTTGCTTAATCGTCCAGTCTGTGAAGAAGACATTCAAGTAAGAATTGCATTGTAGTATGACTCATTTCCTGGCGCAAACAATTTATATTAGGTCAGCGTTCACGGTTCGACTTCTAATATTCAGATCGAGTTCTAGGTTAAATGGTTTGTTCGACTTTCAAGAAATTCAAATTCTAGTGGTTTCGAGAACCGAGGTACCATTGTATAATAATAAATAATCCATCCATTTTGTGTAACCGCTTATCTTGATGGGTCACAGGAGGTCCGGAGCCTATGGCTGCAAGACAGGTAATAACCCATGATGGAGTGCCAAATCATCGCAGGACATATTCACACACCTATGGGCAATTTTGGAACAGTTAACCTCAACATGTTTTTGGACAGTGGGGGAAACCAGAGTACCCAGAAGAAACCGAACAACAACATGGGAAGAACATGCACACTCCATTCATGTAGAACCCAGGCAAAAATTCGATCTTGTGTCCCCAAGGTGTGAGTGCTAGCCACTGCACCACCATGCTATGAATAATAACAATATTTTCTGAAAGCACTTGTCCTATTCAGGGTGACAGGGGGTCTGGAGCCTATAGGCACAAGGCAGAGAACAACCCATCACATGGCACGCTCACACAGTCATTTTTGATAAATCCAATTAGCCTCAGCATGTTTTTGGACTGTGGGGGGAAAGCAGAGAGCCCAGAGGGAACTCCAGAAAGACAGGGGGATCATGCAGACTCTACACACATGGAACCCTCGTGGAGACTTGAATACTGAATTATTATTATTATTATTATTATTATTATTATTATTATTAACAATTTGTCATTATGGGCAATTCTCAGATTTGTTTCAGACACCCTTGTCCTCTCTGGTCTGCTGTAAATTTTTTGGCCTGGACTGTCTTCAAGTTGTGGAATGCAAAAGTAAGGGTTTTCTGAGCCTTAAAAGGCACGCAAGAGCTCAAACAAACACTGATTTAGAGATGCGTAGCTCTCTCAAGTTGCTGTATAAAGCTGTAACTTAATTGTGATTTTAATCTTTAACTGAGCCAAAATAATAGAGCCTTAGCTTCAGTTTATGTACTGTTTCCACCAAAAGCTTCTTTAAAATTGATATTTTTTGTTTTTGCTATAACTTTACATTCACCTGAATTTAAATATATAAACTCCCCATCAACACAGTCAGGTCAGAGGTTGTTCTGTAATCTTTTGCAAAGTTAGATTACATCTACCAGGACTTATGCAGAGCATAATATTTGCATAAGGATGTAATCTGTCGCACAGCCATCAGTCTGGTCTTATTTGTCTGGGTTAGTCAGTCAGTTAAATAAGGACTGTTAGCAACACGATGGTTTACTCAAGACTTGGCTCACCATGCAGAGCTGAGGAGTGGGGGTGGGATGCCAGCTGTGTATTCGGGCTCAAGGTAGAGAAGGTAGCAGCTATGTGGTCCAAACAGCACACAGCTGCAGTCATGTCCATGAAAGTGCCACACAGATATGTAAAAATGTAAAAAGTACACAAACAATCCTTCATACTATCAGTGTAAGATCAGGGAATGTCTTTGCTTAAACATACTGCTCACACTCTCTTCATCACCTCGGCAACAGATGGAGATCGTGGTATGCTTTTGCCAATGATACTGTCATGAATTTCTGAGTCATGTGGTACTTTCTGGGGCTGCTGGCAGCCTAGCTGAATGTGTCTGATACCCCCCAAAACCTGTGTGTGCTCCACCTGAGCGGGGGGGGGGGGGGGGGGGGGGGGGGGGGGGGGGGGGGGGGGGGGGGGGGGGGGGG
>JABFDZ020000002.1:15639669-15669505 GCA_019775955.2 Pollimyrus isidori
CCCCCACCTTAGCACCCCCCCCCCCCCCCCCCCACACCCACCAACTGTGTGCTTGTCAGCTAGCCCATAGCGGATGATTTAAGCTGTTTCATTGTTAGCTGTGTTCTTTGCAGTGTGAGTGCAGTCAGGTTATCCATCTGCAGGTTATCCATCATTTATCATTCAATGCATCACTTATTCTGGGAGAATCAGCGTAGGGTGTTGTTTCTGTAGCTTGCAAAATCTGTTCCTTTTCACAAGATGTGAGAAGTGTTGGATTGCGCTGCCTTACCTCCAGTAAAATTATACATATAGTTTGAAAGAAAAAATATTATGGAAATCAAGATAAAAATGTTTAGGAGTAAATTGCATGAATTTCAGTGGAATGAACATTAAAAAATAAATTATGTTAAAATGCCATTGTTAGGCAGAAAGACAAAATAATCTCTGCTGGATTTCATAGAAAAAAGGAAACAATGAATTTTATTATTTTTATATTTATCCATCCATTGTCAGGTGCTTGTTTAGGGCTGTGTTGTGAGGGCAGCAGTCTGAGCAGAGATGATCATGCCTACTTTTTCTCAGACATTTCCTCCAGACCTCTCTCCCATGTGTCCTGGGTCTGCCCCAGGGCCTCCTCCCCGTTGGACATGACTGAAACACTTCCCCAGGGCCAGGAGGCATCCTAGATATATGCCCAGACCCCCTAAATTGGCTCTTGTTGATGCAGAAGGGCAATGTCTCTACGTTTAGCCCCTCCGTAAATGTCCCAGGTCCTACCCCTATCTCTAAGGCTGAGCCCAAATGCCTTGCAGAGGAAACTCATTTTGGCTGCATGTATCCATGATCTCATTCTTTCGGTAACCCAAAGTTCAAGAGAGTGGAGAAACATATATCATCTGGTAAATTGAAATCAAAAGCTCTATATTTACCATGACACAACTGTTCAGCATTTGCATTACTTCCGACGCTACATTGGGCACTTCAAATTTGCAAAATTTTTGGACCCTCAAAAACTAATTGAATTTACCTGGAAGTTGATGATAATACTGCAGTACTGCAAGCACTCATCCTGACCTGTCCTTGAAGGTCATTCAGAACTGCTTCCCTCTCTGAGTATGATTCCTATTTGTGAAAGTTCTGGTGTACTAATTATATCCACAGTCTGAAAGACAATGAAGAGTTAGAATCTCTCGATGCTTCTCTTATTGCTGGGGAATAGGCATTCTTCTTTTAGTGCACCTTGAATAGGTTTCACCTCTGGTCCAAGTGCATACAACAAGGGTAATGCGGTTAAGTGTCACTTCCTGTTCACCAAATAATTAATGACCTGGACCAATAGAATGAGCATAATCATTTTATCATTTCAAACTGGATATTATTTTGCAATGTAGCATTATGTCAAAAAAAATATTTAAACTGGCAAATTCGCTCCTTTCTCCCAGCAACACTGAAGCTCCAGGGGAGTTCCGCCTCCTTCAAGATCCTTATATAGCCACTGGATGCACCTCCTCCCACCCTTCTAGCCTTTGCGGAGGGGTTTCGGAGTCCAGGAAAACTATGTTATTCTGAGGGATGGAGCATGGGGGGCAGATAATGGGAAAGGAAGCAGTTGAGATAAGGAAAAAAGGAGATAGAGGAGAGAAAAGAAGGAAGCAGAAGGAGAACAGGTTATAGGGAGATAGGGAGGACATGACAGGAAGTAGGAGAAGGAAAGAAGATTATACAGGCAACAGGAGAGAGGTAGGACATGGCAGGAAAAAGAGAAGGAGAGCAGGCTATAAGGACGACAGGAGAGAGAGGACATGGTACAGAAGACAGGAAAAGGAGAGCATATTATAAGAATGACAGGAGAAAGGGAAGACATGGTAGGAAAGAGGAGAAGGAGAGTGGATTATAAGAACAACAGGAGAGAAGGGGGACATGGTAGGAAAGAGAGGACAAGGAGCACTATTTAGGGGCATTGGAGGCATCTTATGTACAGCTCTCTCTAGCCTCCCCCCAGAAAGGCCTTTGTCTGTCTATTCTTTTGTCATCTTTTCTTCAAAATTATGACATCCTATGGCTCTGTGCTAGTGACAAGTTATCAGCCAATATACCATTGAAATCAGGCAATTAGTGCCAAGTAATGGGACCTGGCTGCAAAGCTGATCTGCCAAATCACACAAATACATCACACATTCAAATGCCCTTGTTTCTGCTTAAGTGTTTTCTGGTTGACATGACCAGAAAAATTAAATTATTGATTTGATTTAAACCAGAAATTAGACATTGAGGGAACTACTGTTAATTGATTCCTTCATACAAGACATAAGCTAAGGTCAGTCTTCTTGTCTATAGAGTGACCATGATCGGCTTTGTGATTCACCATCTTTAAGCCAACTCCGGAATGATGATGGCTTGTTGTAGAGATGTGTGTGTTGCATATGCTTAAGGAGGTACAGCTGAACGTAGTACCAGTCAGGCAGGCTTATGCCACTGCCACTTTACGTATGTACGAACAAACGACAAGTCTGTGCAACTATAAGCTAGTCTAAGTCTGCCTAACAGTCTGGGTGTCTGTGTCTGTGTGGGAGTGAGGGCTGCAACGGCCAGTAACATCATCAGCTAAGCATACCAGGTGGTGTGCATCGTTTAATTTTGTTACATTTAAAGCAATTTAGTTTATTGCTTTTTGATATAAAGTGACATACTGTTCACATGGTCTTACTGATGTAATATAGCATAAATACCTGGTATATGGTACTAGGAAGGATCTGTTCTTACCTCAGCCTGCAGTAAAGTCATGTAGTTACAGTTTAATGTAGTAATATACAAGCTTACTGTAGTGGTTATGGGAGTTTTCTGAAAATAATATATGTGAGGAAGGCTATAAAATTTGTCAGATCTCAGGTAGAAATTCATTGGTACTGGCACCATTAAACTCAAATTATAAATTTTACAAATATAAAGTATGATATGGAAAAAATGTACTCTCAAAGCATGGGACTGAATACAATTAGACGTATAACTTTATTGATCCCAGAGGGAAATTCTAGTGCATACAGCAGTGAGTATTACGACATTTTCTGGTACTTTAAATAAGGATCTCTATCTGCAATAAATATTTGTATTAACATAATGAAAAAAAATGCCTGAAAATGTACAGGTTGGCTTTTTGGATAAGGCAATCACCGCTAAGAACACCGTGTCTATTAGTATTAGAGTTAAGCGGATGTATCAGGCAGCCACAGGCTCTTATTGCTGGCAGATTCATGCTATGTATATGTGTGCTGCTTTCATTGTGCAGAATGCTGCCTAAAAGTAACTGACAGCCAGAGAAAATAGATATGGGCTGCAAGAAGAGAGCAAAGGCAGAAACTGAGACACAGCCAGAAATTGGCAGTTTTGCCTCATTATTATAGATTTGTGGGCCTGAAACTGGCCTGTGCACACACATACACACACACTTTGGGTATACATATCTTTATGGGGACCGTTTATTCATTCCTATGGGAAAAATGCTAATGCTAAGTAATGCAATGTAATGCAATTTTATTTATATAGCGCATTATCACAACATTAGATTGTCTCAATATGCTTTACATTTCTGCCATGTAAAGACCCCCCGGTGAGTAAGCCAAAGGCGACGGTGGCAAGGAAAAACTCCCTAGGAGGAAGAAACCTTGGGAGGAACCAGACCCAAAGGGGGAGCCCATCCTCCAGGGGCCGGCAGAAGAGTCAAACAAAACAAGATGATATAACTAAGCTAATACAGGGGTTGAAATTTCAGTCTCTATGCAGGGGCAGACCGGTGCTGGCACGGGGTGCTTGATGCATGATGGCAAGATCAACAATGGCACAGCAGCAGGGAAGGAAGGAGAGGCATCGCATGAGTATGACAACCATAAGTATGACAACCTTAACCCCTACCCAGCCCAAACCATATCCAGAAGTAACCAATCAAAATACAGACATTTTTTGATTTCATTCACAAACTTTTAGAAAATGGAGATGTGAAAAATGTCCCCAAAAGTAAGGAAGTTTCAGGTTTGACCAGAATTTGGGCAGATTTTGTGTGTCACCACACACACACACACACACACACACACACACACACACATACACATGCACACAAGTTTGTATTCATATCTTTGCATAGAATGTCAATTCAATGCTATGGGCATAACCGGAATCCCAGCTATGACAACCTTAAGCCCTACCTTGGCATGACTTTATCCATAAGTAGCCAACCAAAACACCACACATTTTTAGTTTTTTAATGGGAGTCACATATTATTATTAAAAACTGTCCCAACAATATCAAAAGAACAGGTTTATATCACATTGTGAGCACATTTGGTCCCTACAACATAATATACACCCCCCCCCACACACACACACACATACTGTACACATACACACACATATATATAAAGCATCTACTTCATTGCGTGGACTCTTCATTAATTTCCATGTTCATAAACCTAATTCTAGCTATAACCACCTTAAGTCCTACCCAGCCCTAACCTTAACCAAAAGTGACCAAATAAAATACAAGACATAACATGAGAAATATATGCATGATTATTTCATGAATTGATCATATCAGGTTCCTTGGACAACCCTGGATCGGACACACACACTATGGGCAATTTAGAGACACCAATTCACCTATCTGCAGGACTGTGGGAATCAAACCAGCACAAAGTACAGGCAGAACATGCACACTGCGACACACAAAGCATAGTGGGGTTCAAATTTCCCACTCCAGAACTTACAATGCTACTTACTGCACCATATGTATAAGTCTCCGCATTAGCAGTATGTAATAACATATGAAACTGTAATTATTTGTTCCATACCTTGTGTGCTGAGCTCCCTGGGATAGGCTTCAAGCCCCCTCAGAGCCCTTACTGTGTAGAAGTGATAGATAGGATGGATGTATGGATGGACGGATGGATGGATGGGTATTTATATTTTTGCTTGGTTGTCTGAAAATGCCTTCCAGTGTGACTCATTATGTGAGTTTTTGCATTGTATGTATGCCGGTAATGACTGTGTTCCTGCGTGTTTGTTTCAGAAAGAGTGTTGCTTGTTAAAAAAAAAATCTGGGGTCATTTCGAAATCGCCAGCATCTGCCACAGTGATGTCAATGCCTGGTGTTTCCATGGAGACCCCTGCTGCCGGTCATGAGTAAGCATCTCCAGAGACATCTATGGCTAAGGCAAGAGGGAGAGACAAAAATAAACACTTGAGACCGGTGCATTAAGTAATGCACTTACCCATCTCATGCCAATGCATCGTCACGGTCTTTGTTATGGAACAAAGCAGACAACAAACAATGTAATTAGGGCCGTTCATCACTTTTCGTTTCTTTCCCTGTGAAACAGGTAAATGGAGCCATGCATGTTACCCATGTGGTGGAGAACATATTTGTTGGGGGGAGGTTTGTTTTTGAAAAAATATGGCGGACAACAAAGACTGAGAGGCCAAACTGTTATTGCTCGACTGCTGTTACTTGAATATAGTATACAAATGTGAAGGAGAGACAGACCCTACTTTGGAGATGCAGAGGAAACACTTTTAAAAGTTGGAAGAGTTGCATACAAGTTAATAAATAAATGTGTATTTATGAAAATAGGTTTCAACTGATTTTTGCATAGTACGATATTAACAAAAAATCTTGGTCAAAATTTTTGCAAACATTCAGGATTGGCCAGGCCTCAGTTATAATTACTGGGGTCTAATTGAAGAGCAAATTTTCAAAAGTCAATAAGTCCACAGACATTTTCTCAAAAATGTATCCCATGGACAAAGTGAGTTTTGGAAATTTACTCTTCAATTGGGTTTCTGATTTATACATAATGGTGCATTTCTGTGCATAAGAAACAGGAAGAATCTAACTAGGGGACAATCTTCAGTTGGCACATAGATTAAACCAGTGTTTCTCAATCACCCACAGGCTTGAGGAACCACAGGCTATCCTCTTAGGCAGCTGGAAACGGCTAAAAATGTGGACTATCTGTGGGTCCCTGAGGATGGGCTTGGGTAACACTATATTAAACAAATGAATAGGAATCAGATTAAGATTAGTAAGTAACTTTAAGACGATCTTCTCTCTGCAGCCACCTCATCAATCACACCAGAGCCCAATGGCCCAACTGTACTACAAGAAGGCCCAGCCTTCGCCCTACCGTGACCGCATCCCGCTGCAGGTGGTGCGGGCAGAGCTGGAGCTGTCACCAGAGGAGAAGGCCTATCTGATGGCTGTGGAGAAGGGAGACTATGTGGGCGTCCAGCAGGCCCTCCGGGGGGCCGAGCTCTACTATGATATCGACATCAACTGTGCCGACCCACTGGGACGCACGGCACTGCTCATCGCCATTGAGAATGAGAACTTGGAGGTGATGGAGCTCCTGCTGGAGCACGGTGTGCGGCTGGGCGATGCACTCCTCTATGCCATCCGCAAGGAGGTGGTGGGAGCTGTGGAGCTTCTGATGTCCCATCGCCGGCCTAGTGGCGAGAAGCAGGTGGGCCTAAGTCAGCCGCTATCAGACAAAGAGACTATACTGCAAAAAGCCATTTAATCCCCCACTGCTTACAATCCCAGAGGATTAGATAAATTTTATTGAACCCAGGGGGAAATTCTTGTGCATAAGCAGAGGTGGAAATTTCAGGTCCAGAAAGTAAAGCCCAGATTATGATTTTGTTTCAATCAACCTGTTGGGTACTCTGTGAATGTGACTCTTTACACTCAGCTGGTTCATTGAGACTAAATCACAGGTTGCATAAACAGCCAAACAAATAAACCAGCTGCTTGTTACCCATGATGACAGATTACATAAATGGTATAATATCCGATTGCATTAACTCTTATAAAATAATAATGTATGATATATAATAAAAAATATATCACACAGATTTCTGTGCGTAGCATACAAATCGATTATTTATTGCTTTATGTAGTTTCACAGTGGATATAAAGAGTGTGCACACCCCAGTTAAAATGTCAGGTTTTTGTTATTTGAAAAGTGGCACATTAAAGGTGGGGAAAATTTTGAAATGATTTATCATGGTCTCATTTTTTTACATCACAAAAACTTGGCATTTTCAAAGTGTGTACATTTTTATATCCATTGTGTTTTATTGAAATTTGACCACCTTTTCACTAAAAAAACATATAATCAAATCACAGCAACATAATTTTAATACCTATTAAGGTAATTCCAGTTGTTTTACACAAAAAACTCGTAAAAATTCTCAAGTTTGTGAGAATGACCTATACTGTAATATTTGTTTCCTGATTAAATAATGAACTTAAGATGTACAGATTATTCATTTCCAACAAAAATGCTTCTTGCAAGCAAGTATATGCTGAATTTCAATGATTTCAAAAAGGTTCAATGAACAGATGGCAATAAGAAAAAGAGAGGGTATTTCATGATATTGCATTGTAAGGAGGGATGCTACACAATTATTTTTTTATTTTTTAACCAGTCACCTTGGGTGATTAATGCCATATACCACAGTACATATAATCGCATGTGCTGAACAAAACGAATTCCTATTTAATCCAGACTGTGTGATCAATCTAAAACATTAAATCTATTTAGCAAACGGCTCTAAAAACAGAAGCCTGACAAACACTTAAAATGCACTTGAAAGGCCTCAAGATTTTAAGGTATAAGCTTTCAATAAAATCAACAACAATTTTGTCCCATGTATGCCTCTATCTGGCAATGTTTTAAACCAAAATAAACCAGGTGACATCAGCTTCCATATGAAATGGTAACTAGATGTTTTGATATGAGCTATGAATTCTGGGATTTTATGCAGCATCTTGACTTAACCTCTCACAATAGCTGAGTCCCATTTCAGGGGTTGCATCCTTCTAAGGCTGTATTCAAAGACCAAATGCGTCACAGAGGCATGACAAGGCTGCCCCATTTTGAAGGCTCTTTCATATGTAGCTTACACAACCTTCTTTTTCGTAAAGAATCCACCCAAATCATACCAAGAACGATTCCACAGATTTTTAGAAGGATGCAGTCTACAAAGGTTTTATGCTGACCATGTCCTTTGAAGGTTGCAGCCCCTAAATTCAGCCATGACTATTGTTTGCAGCCAGGAAAGAATATTAGAGGTCTCTATTAAAATTTGTGTTCATACTATTCTACCATTTGGGTAACAAAACATTGCATGCTTTAACACGGTCAAAGAAAGAATAATGCACATGTTAATGCAATACATTTCCCAGTCTGAATAACTAATAAAATCTCTGGACTTCATTTTATTTTCCTCTCTCGTTATGAAGCATGACAGAGAAACCTTAGTTTTTAAACAATTTCTATGATTCGTTACCTTCTTAAAATTCTTTCCATTCTATGTACATATATGTGTGCTTGGGCTAATGAATTGTGATGCCTATTTCTGTCTCTGAATTATGAAACAGAAGTGCTTAAATATGTTCAGCTAGCACAGTTGCAAACTAAGCATTTTTCCCTATGTGTTAAGGCAAGCTGAAGGGCAGCTGACAGCCTTCACATTAAATAAAGGAGACCATGGAGCCTCTTTACTGAGATGTACTGAGATAAGAGGCACACTGCCCTGTGCAGCCTGGGGGCCTGGCTGCCTGCTGTCTGTCTCTGATGCTCTCCCTTTTTTTAACACTCTATCATTGTAAACCACTTATTTACCAAAGAAACAAAAGGTACCCAGCAGGTGTCTTCTCTTTCAAAAATGTTATTCTCTCTTATTTTCTCTCCTTTATCTGTGCAGACCTCGTTCTTGATGGTCTGCATCCATCCTTTTCTCTGAATGTTATTACATCCTGTTGCTGCCCTCTTCCTCTGGCTACTTTTTTTATTCCATTCTTCCATTGTCCCCCCGTCTCTCTCCCAGGTCCCTCCCCTGATGGACATCCAGTTTTCAGAGTTCACCCCGGACATAACACCTATCATGCTGGCTGCACACACCAACAACTATGAGATCATCAAGTTACTGGTGCAGCGTGAGGTGACTCTACCGCGGCCGCACCGCATCCACTGTGCATGTGTGGAGTGCATCTCCAGCTCCGAGGCTGACAGTCTGCGCCACTCCCGCTCTCGCCTCAATGTCTACCGGGCACTGGCCAGCCCATCACTCATCGCGCTCTCCAGTGAGGACCCCATCCTCACAGCTTTCCGGCTGGGCTGGGAGCTCAAGGAGCTCAGCAAGGTGGAGAATGAGTTCCGGCAGGAGTATGAGGAGCTGTCTCACCAGTGCAAACGCTTTGCCAAGGACCTGCTGGACCAAGCACGCAGCTCCCGTGAGCTGGAGACCATCCTGCACCACCACGGTGACCAGGCCGAAGACCCAGGCCGCAGCCCGGACAGCCATGATCTGGCCAAGCTCAAGCTGGCAATCAAGTACCACCAGAAGGAGGTAAGTGAGAGCTACTCCTCCCTGGGTGTGACTGGGCTTATGATAGTGAAAGAGAGGGAGGTAGAACTCTTACAACACTTACAAAAGGCAATGAAAACTGAGAAATGTGGGCGTGAAAACAAATTATGACATTCGGACCTCTCTGTCAAGTTTACATGAGTATCTCTGAGGAGTACATCACTGGGAGTGAGGGTGTGGCATGCGTGCAACTAAGAAGCTGAAGGAGTGAGTTAAAGAACACAGGCTGAGGTGAAAAGATAAGAACGTGAAAGTGGCATCACTGTGATTCTGTGGCCTCTGGTTCAGTTGCTACGCTTATTTGAGTTGTTGTTAAAGTTTATCATTTGTACTTATTATAGCAGATTGTTATGAATGATAATAAGAATTTTTTAAATTGAGTAACATCTTCTCTACAGTCCAGCTGTATGCCGATACCTTTGCTATGGTACTCAGATGCCAGACTGATTAGCCAGCCGTTCTGCCACCAAACTCCCCCCCCACACACCCCACGTCGTTCTCTTACTTATGGCTCTCCCACATATCCCATATCACACACTCCTCTCCGTGCCAGGTGACCCTGACTTCTAAATGCAAATGATTCAGTAAACAAAAACTGTCAACTACTGAATTGAATACCATTTAAAAATATCATTTGTATAACTGCATTGTAATATAACTCACATATAACTCAAATCTAATAGAAAAACCTTTTTATGCCTTACACTCAGGGAGAGGATTACAACATCAAAAAGATTTAGGTAAATCTACATGTCCAACTCATTCAAAATAAACACAGTAATATTGTTAGAATTGTTGAAGGAATTCCTATTCTTAGTGTATTTATTTTTTAAAATAGCGGTTTAAAAAGAGCAAGCAGGTTACTGACCAATCACATTTATAGCCCAAAGAATCATTGCCTACTTGCCATTGCTAAGCCACCATCGTGCTGTTAATGCTGATACATTTTTTAAATTAAAACTAAATGCTAACTAGGTTCATAGTGACCCAGGGATTGTTATACAAATCTTTAAATCATACCTTATCATAATTTTCTTTGTTCATTACATATTGTTATACATCATACTTTTCTCTGTTCATTATTGTTAAACATCATGATTTTCTTGGTTAATTATAGTTATACTGTTACTGTACGACATCTTAACTTTCTTTGTTCATTATTGTGATACTGTACCATATCCTGGGATAACAGTTAGCGGCTTAGCGCACATGGGAATGGTAGTGCTGCTGGGAACTGGTGCGCAAACTGTCGTACATCCAGCTGGGCAACATTTGCACTGCCAGATATACGAGCTGCGATCATGGTCATGAAGTCGATTGGTCGTAAATTGGATAGGTTGACGAGGACCTGTATTTGATTGTTTAGATTCAGGCTTCAATTGGGACACCATGAGTGTGTAAGAAATTGCAGTTATGCTATACATTAACTGCACTTTCATAGTACCATTATAACGTGTTTATATAAAATCATAAGCAACATGTAATGTAATTACATGTTGTAATTAATAAAACCTTAACAGCCTCAATATACTGTACATTAATAACAAATATTATTTGATTATAATGTTATTATATAATGTTTGTTATTAATTAATATTAAAGCAGCTAAGGTATGTTAGGGTGCTACGGTATACTTACATGCTGCTTACGAATATTCCAGGAATGCAGTATGAAGGCGTAGTTAATGCAAAGCATTACCCAAACTTCCCTATCGTCTCATTTATGGTTGAGTCCTAATGCGTATCTTGTGAATAAACAAGACATTCCCAGAAAACATTCATTAGTCCAGGCATCTATTTTCTTCAAGCCAGAGGAACCCATAAGTTTTAAACAATAACCCTGGAGGAGTGAGGTTAGAGTGATGGCCACAGAAAGGCTGTCCAGAAACCTTACAACATGCTGTCTGTTTCTGGATGCCATTTCACCAGCTTTGTGACTAAACCACAAATCCACTGTAGTTCTTTTAAAAAATAGTATCATCCTAGACAGTGCATGACCAACATGTCATGTCACCCACAACTGTGTAATCACAGAGCAATAAAACAAAGTAAACTTGGGAACTTATCTGTCTTGCTGGACTATTAATATACACTTACGTAAGTACCACTGCATGTCTACAGAGCAACCTGGCAGAGAATGATGGATGACAGATGCATTAGGTTATTATAAAGCTGATTCAAATAAAGCTGCAGTGGGAGCAAAAGCACAAAGTCTGGGTGGTGTGCATAGGAATAGTGAAGCTTTCCATTTAGGTCAGCAATTAATCCCTGTCCTCAGGGCAGTGAAAGCAGCTGTGAAGGTTGTAATTTTAAGTGTAAAACTTACATCCTCCAGCTCCCTCCCCCAGGTCAGAATGCAGTTGACCACATGCTGCCCACAATATGTCTTGGCATCACAGCTACTTATTTGATTTGCCAGACTGCACGCTTGCCCTTCATCTGGGACATTACCGTGGAAATAGTATAGCCGGCGGGGTAATAATGAAACTAGTCACCCAAGTCTTTGCAGGTATGGGTCAAGACCATTTACAACCAACATATTTCATTCAGTTGGCATAAATTTCCTCCCTCCTAAACCCTGTAAGTCTCCTTAAAACATATTGGAGGAATGTTGGCTATATGGTTATCATGAGTTATCAACGTTGACAGCACCTAAAAATCATCAGAACCGGTACATGTACATTGGCAACTAGACAGTGCTTTGTGATGTTTGTAACCATTGTGGGTAAACAATTGGAACATACTGTTAATAATGCAAGTGGTTTGCTAGCAGTAATGTTAGCATTTTTATAAAAACTCAATAGGAGGGGTTTTATTCACACCATATCACTTCTTGCTGTTTGCAGTGGACATATTTAAACTCACTATGTATCATTGAAGCTATAGTTATACAAAATTCTGTGCTACAGGAAGCATTGCTTGACACCTCTGCTCCGTAATCACTGATCTATCCAGGATTGGCTCAAGGTTTATGTGAGCCTTAGTGCCCATCGGCCACCTATAGGCACCTCAACTGATCAGCCTGTCAGAGTGGGGAGGAATGACAATCATGTTCATCAGATCTTGCTTATGGCCCCTAAAGGGTTTGGCCAGCTCTCTATCGATCTGACCCCCTTTATTTCTTGGTCATTTATTTAACCAGACATCCCTCCTTTAACCCCACCTACTCTCCCCAGTTTGTGGCCCAGCCCAACTGTCAGCAGCTCCTGGCAACACTCTGGTATGATGGCTTCCCTGGATGGCGCCGGCGACACTGGGCAGTGAAGCTTCTCACCTGTGCCACTATAGGCCTGCTCTTCCCTTTGCTGTCCCTGATCTACCTGCTGGCACCTCGGAGCTCACTGAGCCTCTTCCTTAGGAAACCTTTCATCAAGTTCATCTGCCACACAGCCTCATACCTGACCTTCCTCTTCCTCCTGCTGCTGGCATCACAGCATATTGCCCGTACCAACCTGCATGTCCAAGGTCCTCCGCCTACGCTGGTGGAGTGGATGATCCTGCCCTGGGTGCTTGGTGAGAGGGGCAGCTCCGTGGGATGATAAAGTCCTTAATCATTTCACCAATACATGAAAAACTTCTCAGTTTAATTTATTCATTGTTTTGTTAATCTTATACTAGACAGGATTCAAAAATTGGTGCATTCATAAAAAGTCATCATCATCAACAAACTTAGTGAGTAAATATTAGTTAATGTAATAGCACATACAGTGCCATAGTCAAAATCACTACAGATCAAATTTCATAGATTTTTATGATAACTCTTTATGTTATTACTGGAAATTTTCTTGACAGCAGTCCATATGTTTTCTGATTCTTGACCAGGGTTCATCTGGGCAGAGATTAAGGAGATGTGGTCCGGGGGCTTCACAGAGTACATACACGACTGGTGGAACCTGATGGACTTTGCCATGAACTCTCTCTACCTGGCCACCATTTCCCTCAAGATTGTGGCATATGTCAAGGTTAGACCAGTCATTTTTTCAATTACTGTTTTGGTTTCAGACTTTTTCAATAGTTTTTTTAATGATACCTTGCCATCCATCCATCTATCCAACCATTCATCTTTGAACTGTTTTTTTCTGAACAGGTTCTTAGAGGGGCCTGGAGTATATACCAGGCAGTGTAGGCCACAATGCATGAATACTCCCTAAAAAAGAAAATTTGGTACATTTTTTAGGTTGAAAAAAAATGGTAGCATGATGTATGACAAATGCTGGACTTAAGAGCTTTATGAAGCTAAATCTGTCTAATATGGTTATCATTTTTTGAGACTGAGGCACTGCCAACTTTCAAAGCTTCTCAATTTATTTAAAGAAGGCCTAGGATAGCAAGCTTTGATGTCTCTACTGAAATTCTCATTTGGGGCTCTCTAATTTTATCCATCCATCCATCCATCCATCCATCCATCCATCCATCAACTTCCGCTTATCCAAGGTCAGGTCGTGGAGGCAGCAGTCTCAGCAGGGAAACCCAGACTTCCCTCTCCCCGGCCACTTCCTCCAGCTCCTCTTGGGTAATCCCAAAGTATTCCCAGGCCAGCTGAGAGACATAGTCCCTCCAGCGTGTCCTGGGTCTTCCCTGGGGCCTCCTCCCAGTGGGACATGCCCGGAACACCTCTCCAGGGAGGTGTCCAGGAGGCTTGCTAAGCAGATGCCTGAGCCACCTAATCTGGCTCCTCTGAATGTGGAGGAGCAGCGGCTCTTACTCTGAGTCTCTCCCGAATGATCGAGCTCCTGACCCTATCTCTAAGGGAGAGCCCAGCCAGCCTGCGGAGGAAATTCATTTCGGCTGCTTACACTCACAATCTCGCTCTTTCGGTCACTACCCACAGCACCACAAACTCCTCCACTGACCTCCTCCCTGACCCGGACAGAGCACTCCACCGTTTCCCAGCTGAGGACCATAGTGTCAGATTTGGAGGTGCTGATTTTCATTACAGCCACTTCACACTGCTCCAGTGAGAGCCGAAGGTCACGGTCTGATGAAGCCAACAGAACCACATTATCTGCAAAAAGCAGAGACATAATCCTGAGGTTACCAAATCAGACACCCTCAACGCCCTGGGTGTGCTCTGGTCTCATCTACCCACAGGGCCCGTGCCAACGAGGAGCTTTTTAACCACCTCAGTGACCTCTGCCCCAGAGATAGGCGAGTTCACCCTCAAGTCCTGAGACTCTGCTTCCTCATTGGAAGGCGTGTCGGTGGGAAGTATTCCTTCTACTGACCCACAACATCCCGAATTGAGGTCAACAGTGCACCATTCCCACCATAAACAGTGTTGATGCTGCACCGTTTTCCCGCCCTGAAATGCCATATGGTGGACCAAAATCCTCAAAGCCGTCTGGAAGTCGTTCTCCATGGCCTCGCTAAACTCCTCCCATACCCGAGTTTTTGCCTCAGCGACCGCTAAACCTATGTTCTGCTTGGCCAACCGGTACTCATCAGCTGCATTCAGAGTCCCACAGGCTAAAAATGCCCGATAGGCCTCCTTCTTCATCTTGATGGCGTCCCTCACCGCCGGTGTCCACCAGCGCGACAAGCACCGACCATCTTATGGCTACAGCTCCGGTCAGCTGCCTCGACAATAGAGATGTGGGACATGGCCCATTTGGACTCAATGTTCTCGGCCTTCCCAGGGAAATGGGTGAAGTTCTACTGGAGGTAGGAGTTGAAACTCCCCCTAACTGGGGATTCTGCCAGACGTTCCCAGCAGACACTCACTTTACACTTGGGTCTGCCTGATCTGACTGGATTCCTCCCCCACCAGCGCAGCCAACCCACCACCAGGTGGTGATCGGTTCACAGATCCACCCCTCTCCTCACCCAAGTGTCCAATATATGTGGCCGCAAGTCCAATGACATGACCACAAAGTCGATCATTGAACTGTAGCCTAGGGTGTCCTCCTGGTGCGAAGTGCACATATGGACACCCTTACGCTTGAACATGGTGTTCATTATGGACATTCTGTGACGAGCACAGAAGTCCAATAAGAAAACACCACTCGGGTTCAGATTGGGCCTCTAGGCCTCACTATCATTGCCCACGTGACCATTGAAGTCCCCCAGCAGAACAAGAGAGTCCCCGGAAAGAGCGCTATCCAGCACCCCTTCCAAGGACTCCAAAGAGGGTGGGTATTCTGAACTGCAATTTGGCACATAAACGCAAACAACAGTCAGGACCCATCCCCCCACCCAAAGGCGAAGGGAGGCTACCCTCTCATCCACCAAGGTAAACCCCAATGTACAGGCGCCTAGCCAGGGGGCAATAAGTATGCCCACCCCAGCTCGGTGCCTCTCCCCGTGAGACAACTCCAGAGTGGAAGAGAGTCCAACTCCCTTTGAGGAGACTGGTTCCAGAGCCCAAGCCATGCTTCGAGGTGAGCCCGACTACATCATCTAGTCGGGATTTCTCAGCCTCGCGCACCAGCTCAGTCTCCTTCCCCACCAGAGAGGTCACATTCCATGTCCCTAGAGTTACTAGCTTCTGCAGTCGAGGATCGGATTGCCAAGGTCCCTGCCTTCAGCTACTGCCCAACTCACACTGCACCCGACCCCTATGGCCTGTCCTACAGGTGGTGAGCTCATTGGATGGGGGACCCACGTGCCTTGTTCAGGCTGTGCCTGACCAGGCCCCATGGGTGCAGGCCAGGCCACCAGGTGCTTGTCATCGACCCCCACCTCCAGGCCTGGCTCCAGCGGGGGGGGCCCGGTGACCCACGTCCGGGAAAGGGAACCCATGGATCCAATATTTTGTTCATCATCGGGGGTCTTGTGAACTGCATTTTGTCTGGTTCTTCACCCAAGACCTGTTTGCTTTGGGTGACCCTACCAGGGGCATAAAGCCCCGGGCAACTTAGCTCCTGGGATTATTGGAACACCCAAACCCCTCCGTCACGATAAGGTGTCGGCTTCAGAAGAGGTCTCTAACTTTAGTTTTGTTCAAATAATGTGTGATATTCCTATATATAATATTTTAAGTGAATATTCCAGAAGGTGCCTCTCGATGATCTCAGCTCAGGTCACCCCCCTCTGCAGTGCAGTAATATTTTTGTGTGGGCTGCATCTGTCAGGCATTTCTTGGGTTTAGGCTTGAACAACTGCTCCAGCAGCAGGAGTACAGAGTGTACACTTGTGTATACCTATGTGTATAAATGCACTTTTAGGCAGTCACAATGGCTTTAAAAGTTCACATTATTGTTGTATCATATTGCATATTGCTGTGATGTCTCTTTTAATGGTAATCTTACAAAAACTGGGAAAGAAGATATGAATCCCTTTCCTTACCTCAAGCCTCACTTCTCTATGCACTAAATTGCAATAGAATAGGGCCAAACAATTGTTGGTCTCATTATATATTAGAAGAAAGTATACAAATGAGAGTGAATCATATTTGGAACTACTCCACAATTCGAATTAAGTGTCTTTAATGTTTTCATAATTCTATTGCAATAAATTTGTTCAGCAAACACATCCTTGGAGAGAACATTATGAAAACGCATCTATGGTGGTGAAGTGGGAAGTAAGCCATCAGCTGAGGCTTGTAGTTGATTTGTAAATCTACGTTGGATAAGACATTAAACTGCATCTGGCCCTGCATCTGAGAATTGCTCCATGTTCCTTGACTTTGCAAAAGGTCAGGGGCTGTGGGTTACTGGATCCAGGTTGTAACATCCTGATCCACATCGTTGGACTTGGTACTCCAATACTGGTGGTGTAGGGAAGGAGATAAATCACATCCTGATGGGCAGATGCTGGAGGCTCCTGCAGAACTGCAGGGTCTACAGAAGTGCCCAGTTTGAGAATTCTAACTACAGACTTCTTGTTGCAATGCTGAAAATTCGGCTTAGATCTAGAAGGCTACCACCTACTAGGAGAATAAGGCTAGACTCCAAGATCAAGCTATTTCTGATGAGTTTGCACATAGTTTGTGTGAGGAACTTGCAGACTTGGGGGCGTGAGCAACTCCAGAGTGGAAGAGGGTCCAAACCCCTTTGAGGAGGCCATGCGTCGAGGTGAGCCTGACTACATCTAGTCAGAACTTCACAGCCTCGCGCACCAACTCAGGCTCCTTCCCCACCAGAAAGGTGACATTCCATGTCCCTAGAGCTAGCTTCTGCAGCTGAGGATAAGGCCAGGGTGCAACTTGGTGCAACTTGGGTGTGACTGCTGTGATGTAGGAGACCTTCCATGGCAGGACCCAGGTTGTCTTGGTGTTCCTAGAAGGAGGTGTTTCATCTTGCAGGGCACCCTAGATATTATCAAGGAGAGTTGCAACACACGACATTGTGGAAACTCCAGTCTGTACTTGCAGCTGAGGAGGAAGACTATGAGGGCTCTTAGGGAAGATGAGACTTTTGTTAGATGAATCTGTAAGCAGGTGACACATCATATGTGGTCTAGTGACCCACATCCTGCTTCCAGAGGATTTGAAGCATTACACACATCTGAATCTGTTCCTTGGAGATTTGCAGTCAGGACTGGTGTTGGAATGATCCTTACAGATGACACTGCGGTTGTGATCCGCAGGGCTGGGTACTTTGAGCAGTTGTTTAAAGCTAACCCTCCGGCTAGGATGCTAGATATCACTGGGTCCACAGTTCTAGAAGCTGATCAACTGTGAACTACCCAATCTCACTGAGATTTCACAGGTGGTGAGTCAGCTGGGGGTAGGGATTGCGGCAGTGATCTGTGGTATTGAGGTGTACTTCTCCAGGTTGGTGGTAAGGCTATCCTCCTGGCATTGCATGCAATCTTTGCTTTCATTTTAGAGTCAGGAGTCATCCCAACTGACCGGAAAATGGGACTTGTAGTCCCTTTTCTGGAAAAGGAAGAGTGATCGCATGGATTGTGACAACTAGTGGAGGATAACAGTGTTAGTTAAGGTGCTTGCTAGGGTCATTCTAAATAGGATCCATGATCACTCTGTCATCTGTCAGTGACCGGAGCAGTCAGTTTTTTGCCTCAGAAGTCTACCCTTGACTGAATCCTGGCACTGAGGGTTCTCATCGAGCACAAGTGCAAATATTGGCAGAGGTTCTTTGCAGCTTTTGCTGATTTTCATAAAGCGTTTGACTCTGTTGCCCTTTGGGACATCCTGATACTTCTTAGGATCCCCTCAAAGTTGCTGGCATTCATGGCCAGCCTGTTTACTGATTACTATGAGTGCTGTGTAGAGTAGAGGGAGAACTTCCGTGTACTTTCCAGTTGATTCTGGGATACACCAGGGGTGTGTTCTTGCTCATACTCTGTTCAATGCTTGTATGGATTAGGTGTTGGGCAGGGTCATTGAGTCCAGCAGTTGTGGGGCATCGGTAGGTGAAGAAACATTTACTGATCTTGACTTTGCAGGCGATGCTGTTGTCTTAGCGGAGTCAATGGAGGTTCTGATCGGGGGTCTCGAGAGACTGAGCGAGTGTCTGAGATTACAGGTGACCTGGATAAAAACCAAGATTCAGGTCTTTAATGACTTCTTAGGCACAGCTATAAGTAGTGTGCCCATATACGGGGAGAATATTGACCTCATCAAGAGATTTACTTACCTCGGAAATGTCCTCATGTCTCTGGTGACTCTTCCTAGGAAGTCAGCAGATGGATTGGGAGAGCATGGGTGATCATGAGGTTGCTCTCAATATCTTTACAAGAGGACGAAGTCCAAGTCTTTAGATTCCTGGTGCTCCGTGTCTTGCTATATGGCTGTGACACAGGGATGCTATCCAGGCCTCCAGTCCTGTGTTTCTTTGGAGAATCCTTGGGTACTGCTGGTTTGACTTTGTGTCAATGAGCAGTTCCTTGGGGAGTTCTGAATGAGGCACATTACCTGCATTGCGAGGTAGCATCAGTTATGGCACTATGGCTATGTGGCACATATCTATGAGAGTGATCCAGCTTGCAGGATCCTCATTGCTGAGGACCCAAGCGGCTGGACCAGGCAGAGGGGGAGCCTATATAATAGGCTGCAGCAGATGGATGACCATTTCTGGAGTGTGGGATTGGACCATGTGTTTACTTGGGCAGTCATCAGCCAGGATTCCGAGGAGTTGTGGTGGGTGTGGTAACGTGCTGCATCAGCGCAAGCTCCCCAGCCTGACCTGACTTTACCTGGAGCTGCTCCAGGTACATCCTACTGGGTGGAGGCCCCAGGGCAGACCCCGAACATGCTGGGGATATTATATCTCCCAGTTCTGACTTATTTCTGGCATCTCTGGAATACTGCCGTCACAATTTTGATCAGGAGTAGATGATGATAATGGTGATGATGATGGTGATGGATGAAGATAAGGGGTTAAATTAGAATTATAGAGGAGTCCTGTCAAGGAAAGACAAGGGGTGGGAGGGGGGTCCTGAATAAGCTGCTCTGTATATTAGTTTATTAGTTGTGATGACTAAGATGTTCATTTGTCAGTATATTGTTTTAGCACTTTATAACAACACAAGATAAACTAAAAAATGTGATTAAAAAGTTACTTTTATTTGATAGAAGTATTGTACCTATCAGGGCATAAAATTGTACTTGAATTTTTTTTAACATAGCATGTACATGACAAAGCTTAAAAATCAAAGTGCTTTATTAGATTCAATGAATTTTATTGATCCCAGAGGGAAAGAAGTAATAACCTACACTACAAGTATATCCTTGCTCAATTAATGAAAAAGCATTAAAATGTTAAGTTATTCATATCAAATGAAACCTTCTTACATGCGTCTTACCTCGAGCTAGTAAGTGATGTTTTGGCAGCTATACAGTATGCAAAACATGTCAAAATACAAAAACACAAGACATCGTGTAGGAATATCTCATCCAGTCAGGAAATGAATATGATCAGAGCTACTAATGAAAATTAACATTAAAGCTGATGAAAAAAAAAAGATTTTTAGCATGAAACTGAATGGAGGATGAATGTGCTCTGGCAAGGTATGTTTTTGGCATAAGGAGCTGGGCTCCATGGGGCTCCGGCCACATTTAAACCTAGATGATAATTACAATTTGGAAATTGAAACTGAATTGGATTGAAAAAATCTATTTAGTTCTTCGCTCCTTTTACCTTTTCCAGTACAACAGTTCACGACCACGGGAGGAGTGGGAGATGTGGCACCCAACATTGATCGCTGAAGCCCTGTTCGCCATTGCTAATATCTTCAGCTCTCTGCGGTTGATCTCTCTCTTCACGGCTAACTCGCACCTGGGACCACTGCAGATCTCTCTGGGCCGCATGCTGCTTGATATCCTCAAGTTCCTCTTCATCTACTGCCTGGTGCTTTTGGCCTTTGCTAATGGCCTCAACCAGCTATACTTCTACTATGAAACACAGGCAGCTGATGAGCCCAACCACTGCAAAGGCATCCGCTGTGAGAAGCAGAACAATGCCTTCTCCACGTGAGTGTGGCAACCCTCCAACATGGCACTCAGACAGCTGTTGTGTTTTGTTTTGCCTACAAAATACCTAGTCTACTTTATTTTGTACAACACACAATTATTTAACTTAAAACATCTGGTGAGGTCAAGTACTTATAAATGTCCACTCGCAATACTGCCCTCTTTCATCCATCTACCATCCTACCAGCCATCCAGGACAAGGTTCCATGTACTGTTAAACTGTTTAAAACTCTAATGATAATGACATTTAAACATTGTGCCTAACAATAACGACATATCTAATTACTGTACACATACAGTGAAATCCATCTGTGGCACTTTAAAAAACAGGAGTAAAACACTCCCACATATATAAATTTTACCTTCTAGGGGTGTCTGCCTCTTTTCAGCACTTGTTCAGTAATTCCCACATTCTTCAGACAGTATTGTAGAGGTTCTGGATGTTGATGGTGAATTAACATTTAGTGGTGAATTAAAGTGTTTCATAAATTTGATTTCCAAGGCATTTTTTAATTGAAGATCAATTAATTGTTTGTCCTCTAATGATCCTTATACTGATGATATATTCTGCGGAGGCTACTTGGCAAGGCCATTAGTCTACTGCTCTGCCTTTCACAACACATATTCTTCTTAGGCTTGTGCTTGACATTATTGAATTGTTTACTACTAGGGATTCAGAAAATCATGAAGGTGAGAAGCAATATATAGAGAGTGATCCATATCTTCACCATATAGGCCTCATTGAGCTGCACGTGTTGAGTTACAGCAGCAGTTATTTCTATGACAGGTCAACATGAAGTCAGGGACCATTTATTGTGCCAGTCTATGTGGAACATGCTGAGGGATACTTTGGTGGAATGTGTACCTGGTTTTAATTTATAATCTGCATATGAAAAATATATAAACATAAAATAACATGCAGGAGAATGTTTAATTTGATATGAAGTTCTTGGACTGCAGGATAAGTAGAAATCTCAAAACAACCCGACAATCTCCATCTGTCTCAATCTCATCTACTCTTTCTCTATCATGTAGGCTATTTGAGACCCTGCAGTCCTTGTTCTGGTCAGTTTTCGGTCTGATAAACCTCTACGTCACCAATGTAAAGGCTCGGCATGAGTTTACAGAGTTTGTGGGAGCCACCATGTTTGGGACATACAACGTCATCTCCTTGGTGGTGCTGCTCAACATGCTCATCGCCATGATGAACAACTCCTACCAGCTCATTGCTGTAAGTCTGCTTGTAGAAAGCAAGAGGGCAGAGATTCTAGTCATGTATTCACAAAAATATATATTTCTGAGAGAATAACTGAGGCAATTGACTATACTTTGCACATCAGTTGTTTCACATCTCTAATTCCTGCAGGAGTAATTCAGGTATAATGTGGGGAACATTCGTACCTTAACTGAAAACAATGAAATGGTCATACTGTGACAGAAAAATGTGCATGGTGTTTCATTAATGCAGACCCAGATTTTTATGTATGCATGAGTATAGCCAGCTTTTAAAATCTGCACAATACTGCCAAGAAAATGTCCAGGAGAGCGGTTTCACATCCCACTATATTCTTTCTCCTTCTATTTCCCACACTCATCCTGGTGCTGAGCAGGACCACGCAGACATTGAGTGGAAATTTGCACGGACCAAGCTGTGGATGAGCTACTTCGATGAGGGGGGCACTCTTCCCCCACCTTTCAACATTGTGCCCAGCCCCAAATCAGTATGGTACCTGTGCATCTGGGCCCACGGGCGGCTGTGCAAACGTCAGGCACCTCCACACCCCGACAACCTCAAGGAATTCACTGTAAGGCAGTAATGCAGCATGCAGTCGCACTGAGCCATACAAGCACTGCACTAACAGCACTGAAGTACGGGATTTTCACCATTATTTCTTATTTGCAGTTTCTACTGAATTGTAAGAGTATCTTTGTTGTTCTTGAGTGCAATGATGTGTCTTTTTCACAGCAGAGTCTGTAATCCCCGGGATAGGTGCTGTTTCTCTCTTCTTTTTTTTTGTCAATGCAACGCCTTGGTTTTCACATCTCATATTTGCCAACTTGCCAACTGGACTGACCAGCCTGAAATTTTCAAAAGCCATATATTCATGCAGATAGAGGCCACACTTCTTCACCATCTACACTGAAGTCTGTTTTTTACCTGACAGTACCTGACAGAAGTGGAGTGAGTCTTAGAGGAGAATCAGATTTCTGTGTAGAGCAGCAATGTGATCATGTTTTTTGGTTCACGTTACCTTTAATCGTGTGACTGTTTAGAGCTGAATTATTCATAGTATGAGAATTTCTCTGCACGGGGTGAGGAGTAGATCTATATGATACGGGGGGGGGGGGAAGGACAGAATGGGCACTTTATTTGGGAAGGGGGAAAGAACAAAATCAAGGAAGGGAAACTGAGTGACTTAATAAGCTAATCACGTAATTTTTCCTCACCCTGGCACTGCTCTGTCCATTACCCTACAATAAGCAAAATTTTTATACCCTCTTTATAGGACAATATCATGTACATCTACAATACAGTGGGAAAAAAATGAAAGTCACTCCCGGATCACCCACATACACAGAAACACACACTTACACCCACGCACTTATGTTTTCAGATAGAGCCTTGGCAGGATTATATAAGAAAGCCTACTTTAAGCTCTGAAATATGTGCTGGTACTCTGGTGGTCAATGGAAAAAATTTGATCTCTGTTACAAATCAGGAATATATTCTTGTATTTGGAAAACTAATTTTTGGGCTTTAGCAGATACAATAGTAAATGACTGTACACCAACCCTTGTACAAATTATGTAAAAATATTGGTAACTGTGTATAACTAATAGCAATCCAGGTGGTGAGACATTACTCTTTTGATGCTGAAATTCCCCTTAATTACTTGTGTTTCAGGATCGCCATGCCGACAGCCTAATACAGAATCAGCATTATCAGGTACATGGCACAAGGTCAGGGGCCATCTCATAAAGCAATTATCATATTATTAGGTTCTTTCTGTGACCATAGGTGCCCAAGATCATACAACTTCCACTATGGGCAGATCTCTAAGATTATAATTGTCCCCATGGCAATCAAATTCTTATTATTTTCTCCTTGCCTTTTTTGCCTAGTCTTATTTTTCTTTTGTGGGTGGACTAGTGGCTCTGAGGCTAGGGATCTGTGCCTGCAACTAGAAGATTGCTGGTTTAAATCCTGTGAATGCCCAGAGTAATTCTCCATTTGGCCCTTGAGCAAGGCCCTTAACCTTTGTCCTGGATATGCTGTTAATGTACATCCAGCCCTATAAGGTAAAACTTGGAGGAGGTTGGTGGCAGGATTGGCACCCCAGCCACTGGAAAAAAAACCTCATACTGGTCCATTTGGACTGGTGTGGTGCTGAGGTATCACCTGCCACATGGCTGCATTCAGGTTCACACCCCTGAGGTGGTTTGTCATGTGGTGGGTGTGGCAACACACTATATCAGTGCATGCTCCTTATCTCAGTCTTTTATTTTCCCAGTCTAGAACAATTTACCAAGCTTTTCATTTCTGGTTACCGGTTTACTTCTCTAGCAATACATTTAAAGTCCCTTCCTTAAGGGAAAAACAACAGTACACAGTACCTACCGCCTCATTGCATCAAATGGGTACAGCCTCTTACTCAATAGCTATGAAATTAAAGAATAGCTACAGTACCTGTTCCGATGTGGGACATAGCATTGTTCCTCTGTATCTTTCCCAGGAAGTAATTCGGAACCTAGTAAAGCGGTATGTGGCTGCCATGATCCGAAGCTCCAAGACAGATGAAGGGCTGACAGAGGAAAATTTCAAGGTGTGTCATGCCTTGAGTATATTGCAGTACCATCATATCAGCCTTGTGGAATGTGTGAAGGCTGCCATGTCAAGGGCATAAAATTATGCATGTCCATACATTTTCTGAAATGTTTTTTTAGGCTGACCAGAAGTTCTCTATTTGAATTATTTTATTCCTGGCTATTTCTCAGTATTTCTAGGGTGACACAAGAAACAAAAGGACTTATTTTAAAAGGAATCAGAAAGAAATGGCACCTTCTTTATAGTGCAATAGTGTCACTCTTTTTAACACTGCATTACAGTATGTGATATGAAATATGTTTTGGGTAAAGTAGCATAACAAACTAACCCCATAAATCAAGTAGGATAACAAGCCAAGCCCACAAAAGGCTTTGCAGTTTTCTGTTTTGCCTAAAATAATGTTCCCACTTAGTCAGCCCCTTATTCCCTCACTCTCTCCAATTCCTGTTGTTCTTGCCAGGAGCTAAAACAGGACATTTCAAGCTTTCGCTACGAGGTCCTGGATCTACTCGGGAACCGCAAGCCTCCACGCCAGACCTACACCTCCAACAATGAGACCACAAAAGCAAATGCCAATGAAGCTGTGGGCACTCAGGCATGGGGAACAGTTGGGACTCCAGGTGAAGGAAGAAACTGGGTCAAGCCTAAGGGTGTGTCCTTCAGGCTGTCAAACTCCAAAACAGCAAAGTGGGATTCAGTCTTCAGTGTCTCTGCCCTCTTTAAATCCATGACAGGCATGGAGGTGCAAACAACAGTGGACAAAGCTAAATGCAATGGGGTAAGAAAGTCCTCCTCATTTTCATCCTCCTCCTCACTGGCCAGCAGTAGAGGTAAACTGCGGCGTTTGTCTGGATCCAGGAGGAACTCCTTCAGGCAGCTTGGCCGGCTTTTCTCTCGCACAACCACTGGCCTACCAGGCCTTAACCCTGGACCTGCCCGCAGCACTTCAGATGGACTGTCACAGCCTGCTGCAGTGTTGCAGGACCATAGTCCTATTGCCACCGAGCAGGTGACACACAGTGAGATGCACCTGAACCAGGTGGGTCTGGATTCCCAGACCATTGGACAGGGTACCTTACCTCCATCTCCATTACCCCCCCTGGGCTTGTCCCCTTCCCTGCACTGTGCTTCCAGCTTCACTGCCTCTAATGTTCGCCTTTATAACTCAAACGACGCTGTTTCTGAGGGCTGCTCAGGACCCTCTGATGGGCAAGACACTACATTCCTTTGGGAGGACCAAGAGGACTGTATTACTACCCACCTGTAGGAACAATATGGCAGGGGATGGGTGAAGAACCTGTTGAATTACTAACCAGGGCTGGTGGCTAATCTTCTGAAGCAGTAAACAAATTATTGTTTGCTTAGAAGTAAGAAGACAATTAAAATTTAGAGATAGTAAAGAGCTTAATAAATCCACTTGCAATGATATTAACAAGCAAGTCCTTGAGATTTATATTTGCCTGCCTGCCTCCATCAACTTTGTTCCTGCCTTTTAGGACATAAACACCTGCATTCACAAGTAAACTTCTGTTTGCCTTGTACATGTTTGATTTTGTGTGTTCTTGTTTGGGTCATTGAGTGCCCCAGAGTACATTAGAACTACACCGAAGGTGGCTGTGTTCCATTGGTCAGCCAGTACATAGACAGATGTGTTATCTGGGATGCAAACGTATTTGTCTCTTGCCAAAAAAGTCTATGGTGTTCAAATAGAAAGCATGCTTTTGCTACCTCTATCTATGAGAATATCCCCCATTAATGTAATAGCAGTTTGTCGCTTGTGTCATCCACAGAAGGTTGGACTTTAGTAGCAGATGAGTATATTTTCTGAATTTTAATTTGAAATGGATGATGTTAACATATGAAATCTTAGTTCTGAGTTTCAGTCCTTGTTTGTGAACCCAACTCTGTCATCCGAGTCAACAGTTGGTCAGGGGTATGAGAGAATGTGTGAGCTGGGGTGGCAGACTGCCTAAAGCAAGATGAATTTTAATGAGTGACGAGAATTGCAGAAGGGAAGCTCACAAACACCCACTTCTCCTTCCGATTTACACACCGTTCAGTCTTCACTTGCTAAAAAGGCCTTGTTGATAGCCCGTTCCTGACAGCACAGGTCACTTGCACTGCTGAAATGAGCCTTATTTTTTCCCCGCAAACGGCTGAAAACTGTTATAATGGGGAGCTGATATTTTATGCAAAACAACCCGGTTGTGTGTGGCGTCAGACTTGAGATGCTATCAGATGCAGGTGGTGATCTCTTTGGTTTATCTGGCAGTAGACAAGTGGTGACTAATGCCAGGATATTTTGCAGTGATCTAGAATGATAATTACTTGTGGGAAGATTGGAAGTCAAGGTATAATCGTTATGGTGAAGTCAAATCTGAATTTATGTGAAGTGGCCCTCAGACATATTCTGCGATAATTGTGGCTGATATAGAAATAGACAAATGTATATCACAAATACATGAAGTTATGATCTAGTAATAGTACATTCTAATTTGAACTGCAGTGTTGGAATTTCAAAAATGTATACTATATGCTTTATTGCAGTGTAATGAAGAATGGCATCAGGGTACAACTTTTTTTTCTTAAGCTACTTTTAAGATTCACTTTTACAGAATACAGTTACATCTTTTCACAAATTATCTGAATAAAAAGAAATGCAAAAGAACATTCATTTTCAAATTGAACAAAGAGCCTTTTAAAAAAATAATGATGTCCAAGTATGTCTTTGGGAAAACTGGGGGATCTAGTGAAAGGAAAAAATGGAAGGCATTAAATAACATGTAAGAAAGATAAGAGTTGAAATGGTGAGCGAGATGGTATTGAAGTGGAGAGGTGGGCACTCATGTACCTCATCCAAAACATCTCATTCATGTATTTTTCTGGTGCACCATTAGGGTATTTGTGTGTATGTGTGTTTATATGTATATACAGTGGTACTTCAGTTCTCAAACTCATTAGAACTCGAATTTCTTATAAGTCAAACCAACCAGTTTGAAAAAAATGACCTATTACTTGATTTGAATCTCAGAATTCAAACCGTGAACGCTGACCTAAGATAACGCCTGGTGAAATGAGTCATGCAGCACGTCTCTCAGCGGAAACAAAGGGAAATGCTTCAGTCTCAGCCACGCATTCGATGTGATAGCATCGTGCATGTTTACACTAGCTGAATACACATATTTAGACAGTAGAAATACATTTGGACAATGATAGACAGTAACAGTAATTATTATTACATAATAAAATACATATTTTTTTTCTTCTTAATTATTTTAATATTAATAATAAACCATTAATTACATTTAATTATAATATTGGCGTGTAGACGGAACGGAGGCAAAGGCGCGGACATCAGGGTATTGGGGAATACGGGTTTAATTACAGGTAAAGCAAGCAAAACGCAGACGGACAATAAAATGACCTCACTGGTAAAACAAACTGAAACGCGGACTAAATACAGCGGACAACAAAAAGAAACAGCTGATCACACGGGGATTCCACACAGGGTTAACGAAGTGGCATGGGACATGGAAGAACACATTGTTTTTTTTAAACTTTACATATTGTTTGGATACATTTATTTTCTTACTTAACAAATTACTGTTTTGGTAAATGTACTTAGATGTGTTTAGTACAGTATATGCTCTTCTTGTTTTATCTGGTTCATTTTGTGTTTAAGTGCTAAAAAAAACATATTTAGGTGTATTTTTTTGGGACCGGGAACCAATTAACTGGTTTTCCATTCTTTCTTATGGAGAAAATTCGACAACTCGAATTGTTTAGGAGTTTTGAACTGGTTAAATTCGAGTTCTAAGGTACCACTGTGTATATAATGAAGTTGGGACGTTGTGCAAATTGTAAATAAACACAGAATGCAATGATATGGAAATCTCATAAACCCCTATTTTATTCATAACAAAACATAAAAAAACACATAGAAAACAAATGTTTAATCTGAGAAAATTTGAAAACATTTTAAGGAAAAGATAAGGTAATTTTGAATGTCATGGCAGCAATGGATGGTACAGCATCCCTGGTTTCCAAAAAGTCATTCCAAATTTCAAATTTAGATTTGTCTGACCACAGAACAGTTTTCCACTTAGCCACAGACCATTTTAAATGAGCTTTGGCCCAGAGAAGACGTCATGGCTTTTGGATCATGTTCAAATACAGCTTCTTCTTTGAATAATAGAGATTTAACTGGCACCTTTGGATGGCACTGTGAATTGTGTTCATTGATAACTTTTTCTGGAAATATTCCTGATCCCATTTATTCATTTCCATTGCAGAATCATGCCTATTTGTGAGGCACACTGCAAAAACTCAAAATCTTACCAAGTATATTTGTCTTATTTCTAGTAAAAATATCTCATCACGCTTAAAATAAGACACAGTCAGCTACAGAGTAACTTTTCAGTGAGATATAGGAACTTGTTTTTAGACAGTGCATCTTGGATATCTTGTTACGTGAAAAAGTCTTGAAAAAATATTGTTTTGAGTCATATCCTCTCTGTTCATGGGGCTTTATCAATAAAGCCATTGAAGTTTTCATTTATTGTCTTATAAGCTTATGGAAAGGTAAATGCACTAGAAATGGAGAATTATTACAAAAACATTGCCTGATACTAGTAAAAGAATGCCTACTTGAATCAATTTTGTCTCAAAATGCCCATTTCTAATCTTATTTCAAGTAAGGTGTTGGACTGAAATCTAGAACAGTGTCACCTGAAAATAAATTATATACACTTAAAACAAAGAAGATGTTGTTGGAAAGTTTTTTAAAAATGCTACTTTTGAGGGGAAAATACTACTTTTGAGCACCGCAAACTTATAGTTATGAGACACACAACTTCACGACACTCGTAAATATAGTTAAGAATGAGTTTTTCCAGCTAATTTCAAGATCTTGTAAGGCTTAATAAACTGTCTTATTTCCAGTAAAATCTTTTCAAGAGAATTTTCACATGTTCCATTGGCAGATTTTTTCACTTAATACAAGATATTTTTGCTTGAAATAAGTTTTTTCCCCTTGTTTTTGGGGGGCCATTTTTTCCAGTGCAGTGCTGCCTAAGGGCCCAAAGATCATGGGAATCCAGAATACTTGTCCCTTACACACAGAGATTTCTCCATATTCTCTGAATCTTTTGATTATATTATCCATCCATCCATCCATCCATCCATCTTCTTCCGCTTATCCGAGGTCGGGTCGCGGGGGCAGCAGTCTCAGCAGGG
>JABFDZ020000002.1:15723208-15741482 GCA_019775955.2 Pollimyrus isidori
GGGAATCACAGCCGGGAACGAGGTGGGTGTGGCGATACACGGGGCTGGCACGGGACGGACGACGCGGGACGTGACAGTGGGACAATAAATATAAATTTTCTCATGAGCAATTTTTGAAGAAAACAAACAAATAATACAATCAAATTGTACTTATAAAGGTATTGACCCCACAATGGAAAAACTTTGCTTCTATCATTATTATTGTAGCATGGAGACTGCGTCATTATGGTCATTTCAGCTTTTCTCAGGTTAAATGACAAAGCAGGTTTATCTTCAAAACTATTTATTGCATTGTTTGTTACGTTGTTTACAGTTAAGCCATCAACATACAATAAAATTTAAACATGAGTGTTATTGTGAAAACAGCTAAAGAATATGCTAATTGTGGCCATTAAAGTTAAGTTAACATTATGCCAAGTCGTCACAAACAAAACAATGCATGGGAAATGGATTTGGCGTATTAGTTGCAGTGCACTGTGGAACTAGCCATTGTAAACAAGCTAATGTTAACTAGATAAGTAATATTTTAATCGCTAATATAGCAGATTCATGGACAATTACATCGGTAATGAACATTTTTGCCGCAGATAATTTAAGAATGAGTCTGCATCAACTACATTAAATCAATTTACTTAAAGTGAATAAAATACCCTACGTACTCGAGTGCAACATTAATTGAGCCGCAGCCATACACCTGACTGTCAGGCAGTAGGTCAAACCACTATGAGAAAGGGGAGGGGGATATTTTTTGTGTTTGTTTTGCTTCTACTTACACAATTATTTTAGGGATACATACATATATTTTTCATAATAAAGAGTGCGATATTTTATATAATTGTTTTTGGGGGGGACAACGCTCAGATGGGGGTGGGGGGGGACATGTCCCCCCTGGTATTTACGCCCACGATTATAATATAATGTCGTGCCGAGTGGGGATGGAATGGAGATAAAGGCGCAGACGTCAGGGTATCGGGGAATACGGGGTTTACAGCTAAGGCAGGCAAAACGCAGACAGACAATACCACGACCGGACTGGGGAAACAGACTGAAACACGGAAGAAATACAGAGGGCTAATGAAAGCAACCAGAAACAGCTGATCACACGGGGATTCCACACGGGGTTAATGAGGGGGCGTGGCACATGGAAGGAGCAGATGATTGGGGCAGGACACATTGTTTTTTTAACTTTACACATTGTTTGGATACATTTATTTCTTACTTTTCAAATTACTGTTTTGATAAATGTGCTTAGATGTGTTTAGTACAGTATATGCTCTTCTTGTTTTATCCGGTTCATTTTGTGTTTAAATGCTAAAAAAAAAAGCATACTTAGATGTAATTTTTTTGGGGAAAATTGTATCGAAACTCAAACATTTTAGAATTCAATTCTAAAGTTCTGAACAGATTAAATTTGAGTTCTGAGGTACCACTGTACATTTATTTTAAAAAGTGCATTCTTTATCCCCATGAGTCCTGATTCTGAAAATGAAGCATAATTTTGAAAATAAGCTTAATATTGAAAGTAGCTGCTAAAGCTAATTAAGACAACTGCAACATTTTCCTTTGCCAGCTTGATGGAAGTGCAACACCCATGTATCAGAAATGGATGACAGTTAACAGATTTAAGAAAGTGATTTAGTTTTTTTTTGCTCCTCCAATTAACTGTGGAACCGTGCCATGTGGAGCAATAAAGATGGAGGAGGAGGGGTGGGGTCGGGACCCCACCTTTCAGATCACGCCAGGACCTGGTATGGAGTGGCAGGTGGCCCTGTGTGGATGGTTGGTGCTGCCAAGGCAGCCACTCGTCATCCACGCAGGTGTTACTCAGGTACCAGGCACGGCCTGCATCAGGCATGCTTGCCTCTGCCCTCTAACCTGACGTGAGCTTGCTGTCAGTCCTGGGCCCTCAACTCGGCTGAGTCACACGCTGCCATGACTCAATTATATTTTAATATTGAAACAACCTTAGTTTAATGCGCTCCCTTGTATAAGCTGCTGCTAAAATATATTAATTTGGCAAACTTTTCTGTTGTTTTTCTATAAAGCCAAAATGTTTTGTCTAATGCTAAGCTAAGCAGTATCCCATCCTTAAAAGAAAAGAAGTTTAGAAAGTCCTGCTGCAAGAGATGTGAAGGGGTCACAGACGGCAGTTAAATAATCAGAAACTGTCTCTAAAGCACCATGTGTGCATTCCTCTGGCGCATTTTGGAAAGTGTTTTGTTAACAAGTCCTCCACAGGGACGGATTACGGACCGGGCCAGCGGGGCCGCTGCCCAGGGGCCCTTGGGGTGCAGGGGGCCCGTGGGACCCCTAGCCCAAAATAATTTGCAACGCTTATCAACAATGTATTTTCGTTTGCCTATTTTAGAGGGCCTACATTCTGTGATCCTCTGCTTACAAGGGCCCCTGACCCTATAGGGCCTCTGATGGAAACAGTGGTGCCGGGGGTGGTGTTGGTGCTGGTTGGGGGGAGGGCCCTCGCCAACGTTTTGCCCAGGGGCCCACACAACCCATAATCCGTCCCTGGTCCTCCATTCTGACACCAGAGAACTCACCAGAGGAGCCCAGACTACCTCATGCATTCATGTCACTCCCATTAACAGGCAAAAAAAAATCTAAGAAGCGATCAGTTTTGAAGCCATGGCATTTCTTCATAGTTGAAAGCCTGTTGATGTTTATTATCTGTCTGTTACATGCTGGATTTACAGATTGCTCAGTGCTCAGGACAGCATGTCATACATACATGTAATTATGTCATAGACAGGGAGACGTATACACCAGAAAGACCTAAAATAAAAAATTAACTTTAAACAGTATGATATTAGAAGCATGAAACCGGTCTCCTTCCAGAAGCCTCCAGCCAAGCTGTTGTCATCTCAGCCTAATGTTCACACGTGGTTGCATCCCTCCACATTCTAGATAACAGCATTTAGGTGCTGAAGAGGGTGTCTTTAGTCTGCAGAATTCTGCAAGTAGGGTAACCTCTCGTCTGTATGTCGTAAGGACAGTCCGGTTTTCCAGCCCTCTGTCTGGACTGCTGAGTGTCCTCCTTTTAGCCTCCCTGCCCTCCTTACTTCACCTCTACCCACCCCCCACCCCCATCATCACCTGATGCCACTCTCTCCCACCCTTAGCTGACCAGAAAACATTAAACCCCAACACACAGATAATACAGATGCCAAGAATGGCCATGTTTCCACAGTATGTGTTTGAAATAACCGTCCATGATGAAACCTCAGTCCTTCTTTCTGGACACAGGTGTCCCACTTTTAGAGTCATGTCGGGGGTGACATTAGTTGCAGTTGTGTGACTTTATTCATAAGAAACACTGAGTGTGGTTTTACAGACCATGAATGGAATGAGACAAACAGTGAGTACAGGTAATTGTGGGAAAAGTAAAAAGGCCAAAGCAAAGGGAATTATGGGAAAAAGCAGGGTATACTGTGATGACACTGCAAAAAATAAGCAACCATGCCTATTCTACTGCCTGCGATGCTCATACAACCTGCGATGTCTTTTCTGCCTGTGACATCTCTCCTGCCTGCCCTGCTGCTGTACCACCTTTCATCCGCCCATTAGAAGCAACACCAGCACCTTCCTGCCATCACCTGCCTGCCCCTCGCATTGAGAATCAAATCTTAAAATTTGTACAGTGTGAATTGGGACTAGTTGCATGCTCACTGGGTGCTTTAGGCAGGGATAATGTAAAACACTTTGAAACAATCTAATGTTGAAAATGCATTATACAAATAAAATTGAATTGTATTGAAGCTCCTTGCTTTAATCTTGTTCTGAGACAGTGGATGGTTTCCAGCTTAGTGAGCAACCCCAGTGCTAACATTAGCGAAGACCTGTCACCTGGAGTCTATTGTTCTTATTCCTCATTTGCTCACACAGCTACCAACACACACACACAAACCTACAAAAATACATAAAAATACTGGCATGCAAGCATTGACAGACATAAATCAGACTTTGAACATTCACTGACACACGTCTAATTGCATTAATAAGACTCACCTTTCTCCTGCACTGTGTTTTGTACGACCTCACTACTGGTGTCTCTGAGGTCTGCAACAGGGACATTCAGCACTGATAATTCAGATAGAGGGCCAGGTGCAGAAGAGGAGAAGCCAGTCAGTTGCACACACATGCAGCCACATGCGTACAGTCAACTCTTCAGCAGCACACCTTTCCCCATTGCGGGGTTGACAACAGAAATTAAATGGGAATGTTTTTTGTAGCTTTGCAAAGACCATATGCAAAGGCCATAAAATGACACACAAAAGTTTATTAAATCACAAATGCATAAAATATATGTACAGTGCTTGTTTGGAGGATACCAAGCATGTGCACAGCAGGCTCTCATGTAGTATCTCGCAGTGATATTTGTATCTTCTGTTTCTCATATCTTATATGTTGTCTTCACTCACCAAGAGGACTAAAAAATGTTATGCCTGCACCCTAACCCCTTCGATGTGGAAGGGTCGACTGACATATAATCAGCAAACAGTGATTTATGAGTTATCTGCAAGTGAACAAAGGACAACAAATGTGCAAAGTATACAAGGCGTGACGCCAATTGGATATATTTAGAATCAATGGATAGTAAGAGATAGAACAAGCATGAAAAAATGGTGCTATACCGAGTAGCGGATATGAGAGACAGGATAAAAGCGTGATGCAGATAATGTTAACAGCAAAGAGTGGATTGGGGGGCAACTTACACAAGCAATCAGGGCCCTGATGATTCGGCAACGGTGAGTTGGAGGCACTGCTCGGATGTGAGGATGGTGGGGGGGGGTCCTCCACAGAAGATGCCGGAGAGGGACTGTCCTGAACACGTTCCTGTGGGAAAAATCCATGTGTTTATGTAGTCTTTCAGGTTAAATATGCTACATGAAGGAAGAACTTCTGTAACATCAACAGATGTTGTTCATCACTCTGCCACCTGCTCCTCAGACAACTCATTTTTGTTTTTATTTTATTGACAACCGGAGGTATGTCTGGGCATGTGGATCACATTTAAATCCTGTGAAAAGGCTTGCTGTACCACCTCGCCGCCGTTATTACAGATTCATCAAGTATGACACACATCTTCAAACATCTGCCAGGACATGAGCGGTGACAGCCCTTCTATTGGAACCAGAGTGCCTGAGTCAGCAAACTAGAGCATTGCAGGAAATAGGCAATCGGCACAATTTGGGCTTGTTCAGGGAGCGGGCGGCTCGTAAACCAGGTTCAGATGAGGAGAACATCAGAGGAACCTGGGCAACTGATACATAAATATATTATCATTATATTACATTCTCTTAGTCATTAACAGACACACATCATACTACCGCTGCATAAGCTGGTATTCAGTACACCTCAGCATTTGATTAAACAGCTGTTGACTAGATCACTTCAACTGAATATCTGTAAACATTTCACACATTTACATAACCATTCTGATACAATGCAGTAATA
This sequence comes from Pollimyrus isidori, assembly GCA_019775955.2. NCBI lineage: Eukaryota > Metazoa > Chordata > Actinopteri > Osteoglossiformes > Mormyridae > Pollimyrus > Pollimyrus isidori. The sequence continues at coordinate 15,728,678 of JABFDZ020000002.1, forward strand.
TACACCAATAACGTATTTTACATTGTCCATTGTTGTTTGTTGACTGAAAACACACTGATTTAGTACACAGTAAGTACTATTGCAGTATCCATAGAGATGATGTCCAGCCTGCAGAGAAGGGCATAACCACTCTTGTTATCCATGGAGTAACTGAAAAACACACACTGTCAGCTAGGCCCTTGCTTTGGCACACGCCCACAAACCTGTCAGCCTGCTGCAGATGCTGCTTGCCTGCTGCGTGCAAGATGAGCCTGTTGATAGGGGCCATGAGAGCCCAAGGGTGCCGTCGGCGCCCTCTTACCTTGATGACTGAGGTGCCAGCCCTGGACAGCGAGCCGTGCATCTGAGCGGCAGCGGCCATGTTTGCCATCGTGCTCAGGTGGTTCATTTGGCTCATTGCCATGGCAACAGAGGCTGGCGGCAGGCTGACGGGAAGCAGGGGGTGGGGCATCAGCATGAAGGGCAGGTCCAGCCCTGCCCAAGGGGAGAAGGAGGACAAAGCAGAGGAGAAACAGGACAGGAGAGAGGGGAGAGAAAGAAAAAGGCGGATGCTGAGATGTGTGTTTCCATTATAAAACTAAAAAAAATAATAAAATTTGCACTCGCATTTCAAATTTTGCTTTATATTTTTCATATAGAAATAAAATGAAAGTGGAATAAGCATGCGATTCATTTTACATAGATTCCTGGCATGTGATTTTATAAATATATATCCTAATGGATACATTGCATTATTTTAAACTCACATAAAAAATAAATCCAATGTACAGGAAAAGGAATAAATTGATAAAAGAAATGGAATAGTTTGAATTCCATATGAATGTAAAAAAAACACATTATAAAATATGAAAACAAATATATATTGATTGACAGTTAGTATACCCCGTAAATTAAAAAAAAACTCAAGAAAGAAAGAGGTCATTTTTTGTGCTAAATACCAGTGTATTTCACAGCTATAATATACACATCTAAATATTTTTTTTGCCCAGTCTGTTATATCCTTACATACTTCAGGGCTACTATATGCCCTATTATATACTAATTACATGTCTCAAGGCAACCAAAATGCTGACACATTAGCAGGCAATTAAGACCATAGGTCATTAATGTCATTTGCATGGATGAAGTTAATAAAACTGATGAGGCTTCCAGCAATGGCTGCTAAATGCAGCAGGTGAATGCTTCAGATTTAAGACGTAAGGTAGACGACCAAAGAAAGGTCAGCAGCTAAAGGCTGAGTGCAAGAAGGGAGCAGGGCTCTTTACATTTCGGAGAGCAGCCCTTCAGCTGTTATGTGACATAATGATCAGTGAGGCCAATAAATGAAAGCCAGAAATGGAGGGAGAGAGAGGTGTGGTGTTATGGAGCAAGATGGGACTAGAGCTCAAGAGAGGAACCTATGACAAAGAAGAAGACAGGAGTACTGCGATATTGGACTCACGATTAGTAAGCAGATGGTTCTGCTGCAGTGGGCCAAGCTGGGAAGAGGACTGACCATGCTGGGTGCTGCTGGTGGGGGGAGATTGGAGCTTCTCCTTCTCCCAAGAGGACTCGCTCCCACCTGGAAACACAACGTTTACGTGTAATACATCTAGTAAGGTAAATGGGCCTCATGGTCCAACATCCAGGGGCTAGAGAACTCACGGCACATTAGGAACTCAGGGAAGTGGATGGCCTGGGATGTAAATGGACCGGCATGCAATGAAGTACAGCCCTGCTCAGCACAGCCAAGCTCAATGCAGCCAAGCTCAACACAGCTCAGCTTAGCACAACCCAGCATAGCACAGCCCAGCATAACTTAGCCCAGTTCTACACAGCCCAGCTCTGCACAGCCCAGCTACACACAGTTCAACTCAACCCAGCCCGGCTCAGCTCAGCTTAACAAAGCACAGCACGGTCCAGCTGAGTGCAGCACAGTGATGCACCAGCAGAACTGCACTCTCTGCATGGCAGCATGGAGCAGATGGAACAGCTCAGCTCAGCTCCAGAATAATAACCTGGGCATGACACAGCTCAGCATGGCCCTAAGCAATAAGTGCGTAGGGACTGATACCACTGTCGCCTGTAAGAAACAACATTTTTCCGGCAAGGTGGAGTGAAGAGGAGGACACATGAGCATGTCATCATTGAGCTGCAGGTTAAAGGCACAGCAAGGACAGCAGAGGACAAGACAGGTGTCGTGAGGGTTAACCACATTAGCAGCTACGCTATCTACAAAGATGTAATAATTCAGCACAACACAAACCCTGCTGGGGGACAACCATAAAAACTGTTATGCACAGTTGCGAGAGGTGGAAAAAAGAACAACATCAGAGGAATCAAAATCATTTGTATAATTCTGCTTAATAAGCAAGCAAAGTCCTTGGAGTGATACAACAGATGGTGTTTTTGCAACAGATTGTGGTAAGCAATTCTTTCAATAGTAATGAGAATTAAACTCTTCCACAACAGGGTCCTCTCCCATATCACCAGGGAGTGCTTTCAAGGGAACAAAAAAGTGCAATAATAATAATAATTGGTACTTTATTGATCCCCGTGGGGAAATTGTCTTTACGCTTCCCTCAACTTTGTGGAGTAAGTTGTCCGTGAAGGGCAGCCACCTGTAGCATTGCACAGGGAACTGGGGGTTAAGGGCCTTGCTCAAGGACCCACAGACGTGCTGAGGCTGGGTTTTGAACCATTGACCTCATGATTACAGGCACACAGGCTTAGCCCACTAAGCCACACGCTTCCCCAAAAAAGTACAACTAAAGGGGTGGAGCACCTGCAGCAAGAACAGCTTCTGTCAGAATGAGGGTGTGGGCCCAAGACCTCGGAGGGGGCAGCGTGTGACCTGTAGGTTTAGCTGAAGGTGCATGGCAGATAGTGGCAGGAAACAACTACAGATACAAGGCATCAGGAGCATGGCAAATGCATGAATACTATATACTGTAGAAGGCTTGACAATGGGGGCTAGTGGAGGAATGACAGAAGTGGATTAGTCCTACAGCAGATGCATGATAAAAGAAGATTAATCCTATAGTGCAAACACGATAAAGGGGATTAGTTATTCAGTGGAGTCGAGGTGTAAGGGGATCTTGTTTTGTAGGTGTTATATGAGGGGAATAATCAATAGTGGGTGGACGATCTAATGTGCTCAGTCTTATAGTTGGTACACGATAAAGAGGATTAGTCCTATAGTGGGGCATGGTGAAGGGGATTTGTCCTACAGTCATTGCATGATAAAATGGGATTAGTTCTCTAGTTGAGTCATGATAAAAGCCATTATCTCTATGTAGGGGGTGGGACAAAAAACATTGGCTTTGTATTAGGGATGTAGTAAAGGGCATTTGTTCTACATTGGAGGCACGATGGTGAGAATTAGTTCTGTGTAGGGGGTTTAAAGACATCATGTAGGTGGCAGGACAAAAGGCATTGATCTTAAATTGGGTGTGTAGCCAAGCGCATTAGTCCTATATAGGGGCAATGATACTGGTTTTGTGTAGGGGGTGTGAAAACAGCTATTGGCCCTCATGTGTTACTGAACAGGGCATGTTGTAGCTCTTCTGAGTAGGGGGTTTAGCAAAAGCATCAAGAGAACTATAGATATTACTGCCTGAATGGCACAAAAGTAACAACTGACCCACACATTACAAAAAAACGAAAATTTCCCTACTTTATGGAACAAACAGGCAATTTGGCATTAGTGGAAGATAATTTGCCTGTTTCCCCTCAAATATCAAATGTCATTCTTTGTACTTAAATGTAATTCATAGTTTACACAGTGTACCTTAATAGTGAAAATTATTTGGTCCAATTTTAATTAAATTTTTCTTACATTCAGTAAATTGTGTGGTATGACTGAGCTGTGTCATACAAGTTAAACAAAAGCAAAAGTATGTGTTCCCTCTTCAGGTACTAAGTGTTTCTTTATTTACCAGCATCTTCATCCTGAGTCATACAGACCTTTTAGTATTCTGCTTATGAAAACAAAGGTAAATCAGAGAGCCACAGGCTACATGATGGAGGGTGGAGAAGAATAAAATGGGTAGAGAAACTGATTTGTAACTTTAATCCTTTTAAATTTCTATACTTTGGAAAATTCCAAAGGCTATCTGTGCATTCATTGCAAGGAATGTTCATTAATATAATTTGGTGGAAGATAAGCAGCTATTAAATGAAAACTTCCTTTTGTCAGGGAGTTCCTTGACTTCTTTCACTTTTGTCTGCGCTTACTAGCTGCCTCTTTGGAAAAGGCTTTCCAGAACTCTATTAAACATTTACTATAAGAATCATGCTCTATTTATGTCCTATTTTATAAAAATACCAGTCACTTCTGAAATGACCGTTTTTTCTTCCCTCTGGTTTCGCATTTGTACTGTCAGTCCCCATCTAACACAATCTTTGTTAATATTAAAAAGTACACTAATGATTCCCGGCCTCTGACATGAACATGCACTTATTTGTTTATGAGCATGGTCTGATCAAGCCCAATTAGATGAAATGCAGAGGTGTGCTTGCGTCAAAATAAACAAGCTTATTCTAACAGTTTTCACCCACCAGATTCAAGCTTGCAATTAGAGTACCATTTAACAAACGCAAACTTCAAATATGTAATTAACAGTTTCTACTTTATAGACACGGACACACACTCACCCACAATGAAATGAGTATGTGATCTGTGCCTCGCATTTCTCTTCTCGCTCACTCTGTGTTTGATATCCGTTTGACAATGAGAGGTCCTAGTGGGTGTCCACCACAGATTCTGACCGTCAGTAAGGCCAGATGATGAATGGGACAGACCCAACTTGTGTACAGACTCTCAAATGTGACTGATTTGCTATTTTCATGTGAGTACAATACAACACAATATGTGTAACTGCAATCACCTGAATAATTTCTGGCTATGTGGATCAATGACCAAAAGTGGAGTATTAAAGAATTAAATGTTACTTACTACTTTTTATGCTCAAAATCTGTATTATATATACTTTGTTGATCACAATATATTTGCTTCAATTTTGTCTGAGTGTGATGTAGCATTATTAGTGGACTATTGCACTTTTGCTAGATCTGCTTCAGCACAGACATCCCGCATTTGACAGCAGCTCCCTCACACCCATGAATGATCTGCAGTGACTTGGGAATTTGATGTTTCATAGTAAAATGGTGGTAAAAGCAGCCAGCAAGAAGTTTTACCGACACAAGCTTTACCCCAGCCCACCCTGTTGGCAAATTACACCTGATACTGGAGCTACAGTACCTGTCACAGAAGTATGTTTTCTGTATCAGGGAAAACTGCTGGTAAGTAAAGATTGTGCAGGAGATTGAGATATATGTTTTGTTCTGGCCAACAGTCCAAGGCACACACAATCAGATTCAGCTCACAGAGACAGTAACCGCGGTGTCCATTTTAGCTTGCCAGTAGGAGAAAATATTAGCCCACGCAAACCCACACAAGCATCTGTGCAGCTACAGTGGATGTAAAACATCTACAAATGCTGAAATGGCGGGTAATTGTAATGAAATGGCGTAATGTATTGTAAATGTATTGTAAAATACAGTGGAGATTGAAAGTTTGGGTACCCTAAGTAAAAATGTGTATTAATGTGCATAAAGAAGCCAAGGAAAGATGGAAACATCCCCAAAAGCCATCAAAATGCAGATGAGATATTCTTATATCATGTCAAAAAAATTGGATTTTATTTCCACTATTTATTTAGGGGAAGATGGTGGTGCAGAAGGCAGTGCTATCATTCAGCAACCAGAGGGTTGCCGGTTCGAGCCCTGCTTTCTACTGACCCCATCAAAGAGTCCTTGAGCAAGACACTGAACCCCAAATTGCTCCCGGTGTGCAGGTTGGCACCTTGCATGGAAGCCTCTGCCACCGGTGTGTGAATGCGCGTGTGGATAGGTGATTGTTAGCCATAAATTGTAAAGCGCTTTTAGTTTACTCGGAAGAGTAGAAAAGCGCTATATAAATGCAGTCCATTTACCATTTACATTTTCAAAATAACATAAAACCAAATAAAGGGGGTAGTATTAACTTTGCGGGGTGCCCAAACGTTTGCAGACATCTTTATTTGGGCACCTGTCCCTCTGACTCTCCTGCTGCCCTCTGAACATCCTGAGCTTCTATGCTCCAACACTCTGCTCTCTTGCAGAGATCAAGGATCAGTTCTACGAGGAACTCCATGCCACCATTAGAAGAGTGCCTTCCTCAGAAGCCTTAGTCCTACTCTGCGACTTTAATGCCAGGGTGGGAAGTGACCACGACTCCTGGCCCATGTGTCTAGGCCACTTTGGTGTCGGCAAACTGAATGAGAATGGCTAGAGGCTTCTTGACCTTTGCATTACAAACACATTCTTCTCCACCAAACCTTATCACCGAGTGTCATTGCGGCACCCCAGATCCTGCCACTGGCACCAGATAGACCTGACCATCACACGCAAGACTATCATTCGCAGTATCCTCGAGGATACTGATAAATCGAGGTAGGATAAATGCTCTCTTGAGTTACTGGAATTCAGATTCAAACTATTAAATTCAGATTCAGTTTTGTAATGCAGATTCAAATATATAAAATTCAAATTCAGTTTCTAGTGGCACAAATCTCAGCCCATAACTCCCTCCCAATATTATAATCATTGGTGACTTTAAACATTCATATAGACAATGACATTAACCTCTTCTCCAGAGATTTTACATCTTGTCTGGATAGCTTTGGACTTCAGCAACATATTAACTCAATACAAAGGCTATATCCTAGACCTTGTTTGCTGTTCTGATGTCACCCCCTCTGACTACAAAGCCAATCTGTTCCCGCTCTTTCATCATCTGCTTATTACCTTCAATGTAAATCTAACACTTTCCAAGATTTCTACTCCACGTAATATTGCATTTAGGAAAATTAGTAATACTAATCCTGACGTCTTTTCATCTGCTGTAAATGACCTCCCTTGTACCCGTAGCATATCTGCCCTTGATGAACTGGTCTCATACAATACAATTCCAATCTCCATAACCTGCTTAACATTTAGTGTTACATTTGCTCCAGTCAACCTTCGATCAGTCTCATTCACCTGCTCAGCTTCATGGTTCTCTCCCACCTTGCGCCATCTTAAAGCTAAATTAAAACGACTCTTCAAGAAAACTGGACTCTGTTACGTCCAGCGCCATCCGCTCCTCCTGTGTGCCACGCCCACCTCATTTACCTCCTGTGATTGCCGATTGTGTTCACCTGTGTGGCGTTGCTGCACGCCTGTCTTGTGCCTGTTTCACATTTTTAGGTCTGCGTCTGCGTCTCTTCCGGCAGACGTGGCATTGACATTGTCATATGTCTGTGTGTCTTTGTTTACCCTCGTTCCTGGTTGGATCTCGCTCCTTCTTCACCCTGCATTACCCGCGATTGTGACAGAATTCCGTATCTCCGCAGACCTAAATACACTAGACAAGCACAGGACAGGCGTTCGGCAACGCCACACAGGTGAAAACGATCACTGGAGGTAAACAAGGTGGGCGTAGCACACAGGAGGAGTGGCTGGCGCTGGATGTACCGCCGCTTGCGCTGCCTGAGGGGGGCTGCGAGGTGCCTCTACCGACTGCTGCGTCGCCCGAGGCCGACTACCCCGTTGCCGCCGCTGCCAAGCACGCAACCGCCGCTGCCAAGCACACAGCCGCCGCTGCCAAGCACGCAGCCACTGCTGCCAAGCCCGCAGCCGCCGCTGCCCAGCCCGCCGACGCTGCAGCCCAGCCTGCAGACGCCACTGCCAAGGCTGCCATGCCATACCCCTCTTGGGACGCGCTCGGAGTGCACGCTTTTGGGGGGGGTTGTGCCCACTACCAGACTGTCCCGCGGCCCCGCCCATGGCCCCTCCTGTTCAGGATTGTCCCGTGGCCCCGCCCACGGCCCTACCAGTTCCTGCTCATCCCGCGGCCCTGCCTGTGGCCCTACCATTTCCTGCTCGTCCCGTGGCCCCGCCTCTGCCTATTCGACCTGAGGCTGCAGTCACAGCGGCCTGGGACCTGTCCAGCCCGGGACACTGTGTCCCCAAGGAGGTCCCAGACACCCTTGCTCCTCCCCTCATGACAGAAGAGGAGGAGCTCGAGTGGGACCCCTCGGGGATCCGGTTGCTACATTCCCCAGAACCTGGAGCAACCGCCTCTGTCCCCACCTCTCTGTCTCCTGGAAGGGCTAGGGGGCACCTAAGGAGGGTCCGGGTCCCTCCCGTCCCGCCCTCTGCCTTGCCTGTGCGGCCCCTAGCCGTCATCCATTGGCTGCCTGCAGGTCCTCCAGCTCGTGGTTCCCCTCCTCTGCCACGGTGCCGATCTTTGGGCCCGCCTCTGGTTCCTCGTCGGCCGCCTCCGGGGCCCCCCACTCCGCCTGGGCATTGGACGGCGCCTCCGGCTGTGCCTTCGCCGTCTCCGGCTTCCCCCTCCTGCCCGCCTCCGCCGGTGTTCCCTCCGGCTCCCTCCTGGTGTCCCTCGACCCGTGGCCCCTGCGGGGCCCCCTCCTGCACCTGGCTTCCCGCGGCCCCTCCAGCCACTGCCCGTCCCCTGCTGGGGGGCCTTTGGGTCCCTGGTGGTCTTTTTGTCCCTTTCCTGCCCACTCCTCCTCCATTTGTTCTGCCTCCTTTCGTTCCCCTGTTCACTCCCGGCCCTTTTGTTCCTACGTTCCCTGGTGTTTCCTCGCCCACTCCCTTCCTGGTTTGTCTGTTAGCGTTCCCTGTTCTCTGTTGGGTCTTGTTCTGGTTTCTGTCTCTATGCTTGTTTTGTGTCTCTGCCTTGTTCCCTGGTCTTGGTTAGTGTTCTGCTTTTGTTTTCCAGGTCCTGTTTCCCAGTTCGTCTCGTCCGTCGCCTCCCCTGGGGCGCGCTCGGAGTGCGTGCCTTTGCAGGGGGGGTTCTGTTACGTCCAGTGCCGTCCGCTCCTCCTGTGTGCCACGCCCACCTCGTTTATCTCCGGTGATTGCTGATTGTGTTCACGTGTGTGGCGTTGCCACACGCCTGTCTTGTGTCTGTCTTGTGTATTTAGGTCTGGGTCTGTGTCTCTTCCAGCAGACGCGGCATTGACGTTGTCATATGTCTGTGTGTAGTGCAATAAACCTTTGTTTACCCTCGTTCCTGGTTGGATCTCGCTCCTTCTTCGCCCTGCACTACCCGCGATCGCAACAGAACCCACCATACACAAAGAATTGTACAATAATCATTTTCTACTTTATAAGAACTACATTCCCTTTTCATTGTTTTCTGTCCTTCTGTTAACACACCCATGTAAAGCGCCCTGGGACAACTCTGTTGTGAAGGGCGCTATATAAAAATAAATTGAATTGAATTGAATTGCCTCAGCCAAGTCCACACACTACTCGGGTTTAATCTGCTCTATTGAATGTAACCCTAAGTGTCTATGGCCTGATATTTGTGCCACTAGAAACTGAATTTGAATTTTATATATTTGAATCTGCATTATAAAACTGAATCTGAATTTAATAGTTTGAATCTGATGCATTTATCCTACCTCGAAAAATTCAGTCTTGAAATTCAATTTCAATCCGGTGTGACAGACATCCGGGTACTTCAGGAAAAGTAATCGACCGTAGATTCACAACGCGAGCCATTCCCACGTTCCAACGCGAGCCATTCCCGTAGTTCTGCAGGTCGGGGTAAAAGAGGAGGTTAAGAGTCTGGGCGTCATCCTAGATAGCACTCTTTCATTTCAGTCACACATTAATCATATCACACGGTACACATACTTCCATCTCTGCAACATAAACTGACTTCATCCCTTCCTCAGTTCCCATGCTGCTGCCATCCTTGCTCATAGCCCCGTCACTTCTAGGATTGATTATTGTAACTCTCTTCTCTTTGATCTCCCTAACAAGTCCATTCATAAACTCCAACTCCTTCAGAACACTGCAGCTCCAGTAGTAACTGGTACCCCCTCCAGGGAACATATCACCCCAGTACTTCGACAGCTTCACTGGTTGGCCATAGAAACTAAAATTGTATTCAAAATTCTAGTTTTCACTTTCAAATGCATTTACAAGCTCGACCCCTCCCAATCTATCTGGCCTGCTTCACATTGCCATCCCATCCCGACCTCTCAGATCTTCATCTGCCACCCATTTTATTGTTCCCTCTGCCCGCCTTGTCACCATGGGACACAGAGATTTTAGGTGCTCTGCTCCCCAACTTTGGAACTCACTTCCGCCAGATATCAGAAATATCGATTCTCTTCACTTAAGTCAAAACTCAAAACCCGTCTGTTCAAGTTAGCTTACTTGCTTTAGACCTATTGTTGTCTGATTATGTAAATAACTCTTTTTAATAATTTGTTTTTATTGTTTGTCTTTTATGGACTATGTAAGGTGACCTTTGGTTTTATAAAGGCGCAACAGTAACAGTGGTTATATAGAACAAAAATACATGCGCACTGTGTATGTCTGCACATGTTAGCGGGTTATGATGGTTGCACAATTAATTTTTCCTTGGAATAACAGCGGAAAAAATAAAGTAGCATGGTCTAAACATCAGTACTCTCACTATGCTACAATGACCATGATTCTAATAACCAACAAAGGCCAGCCAAACAACATAAATGTTAACATGATTAAGAATGTTTCATATCGTTCATAATTGGCAAGACTGTAACTCGAGCTGAGCTGATGTTCCAATGATCCCAAGAGCTAACTTTATAGCCCTTATAGGGTTACCCAAGGAAAACAGGTCCTGGGTGAGGAACCAGATGAAATGAGGCTCATCAGACCCCTTATGATGAATAAAAACGTAGATTCACATTTTCCCTCACCCGGACGCAGGTCACCGGGGCCCCTCCCTGGAGACAGGTCTGGGGGTGGGGCTCGATGTTGAGCGCTTGGTGGGCAGGCCTGCACCCATGGGGCCTGGTCGGGCACAGCCTGAAGGAGGTACATGGGTCCCCCCTCCAATGGGCTCACCACCTGTAGGAGGAGCCAAAGCGGTCGGGTGCAGTGTGTGCAGTCGGTGGTAGCCGAAGGCAGAAACCTTGGAGATCCGATCCTTGGCTGCAGAAGCTAGCTCTAGGGACATGAAATGTCACCTCTCTGTTGGGGAAGGAGCCTGAACTAGTGCACAACTTTGTGAGTTTCTGACTAGATATAGTTGGGCTCACTTCCATGCACTTCTTGGGCTCTGGAACCAGTCTCCTTGAGGTGGGTTGGACCCTCTTCCGCTCTGGAGTTGCTCACATACTTATGCACCATGCAGGGGTGGGCATACTTATTGCCCCCTGGCTGAGAACCTGTACATTGGGGTTTACTGCAGTAAATGAGATTATAGCCTCCTTTCACCTTCGGATGGGGGGACAGGTCCTTACAGCTATTTGTGCTTATGCACTAAATGGCAGTTCAAAAGACCCACCCTTTCTGGAGTCCTTGGAAGGGGGGTTGGAGAGCGCTGTCTGGGGTACTTTCTCACGTGGGCAATGATAGTGAGACCTGGAGGGGCGTGATTGGGAGGAACAGCCCCCCTGATCTGAACCTGAGTGGTGTTTTGTTATTGGATTTCTGTGCTCATCATAGATTGTCCATAATGAACACCATGTTCAAGCATAAGAGTGTCCATATTTGCACTTGGCACCAGGACACCCTAGGCCACAGTTCGATGATCAACTTGTGTGTACTGGAAACTCCGGTGAGGAGAGTGCCGGAACTGTCAACCAATCACCATCTGGTGGTGGGTTGGTTCCGCTGGTGAGGGAGGAAGCCTGTCAGACCTGGTTGAACCAAGAGTATAGTATGGGTCTGCTGGGAATATCTGGCGGAGCTTAAACTCCAGCAGAACTTCACCCATGTCCCAGGGGAGGTGGGGGACATTGAGTAAAATGGGGATGGGGTGCTGCTTACCTAAGCTTGGGACTTTGTGGGTCGGTGGAAGGAATACTTTGGAGACCTCCTCAATCCCACTGACACACCTTCCAATGAGTAAGCAGAGTCTGCGGACTTGGGAGTGGAGTCCCCTATCTCTGGGGTGGAGGTTGCTGAGGTGGTTAAAAAGCTCCTTAGTGGCCGGGCCCTGGGAGATCCACCCAGAGTTCCTTAATGCTCTGGAGGTTGTAGGGCTGTCTTGGTTGACACGCATATGCGGCGTAGCATGGACATCGAAGGCGATGCCTCTGGATTGGCAGGCCGGGTTGGTTGACCCCTCTTCAAGAAGGGGGACCGGAGGGTGTGTTCAAACTGTAGGGGGATCACACTCCTCAACCTCCCTGATAAGGTCTATTCGGGGGTGCTAGGGAGGAGAGTCCACTGGATAGTCGAACCTCGGATTCAGGTGGAGCAGTGAGCACTGTCGCGAAACAGTGGACCAGCGGTATACTCTCAGTAGGGTCCTGGAGGGTGCGTGGGAGTTTGCCCAACTAGTCTACATGTGCGTTGTGGACACGGAGAAGGCATTTGACCACATCCCTTGGGGAATCCTGTGGGGAGTGCTCCGGGAGCATGGGGTGCCGGGTTACCTTATAAGGGCTGTTTGGTCCCTGTAAAACTGGTGTCAAAGCTTGGTCCACATTGTCAGCAGCAAGTCGGACTAGTTTCTGGTGAGGGTTGGACTCTGCCAGGGCTGCCCTTTGTCACTGATTCTGTTCATAACTTTTGTGGACAGAATTTCTAGGCACAGCCAGGGCATTGTGGGTGTCCAGTTCGGTAACCTCAGGATTAGGTCTCTGCTTTTTGTAGATTCAATTCAATTCAATTCAATTTATTTTTATATAGCTCCCTTCACAACAGAGTTGTCCCAGGGCGCTTTACATGGATGTGTTAAGAGAAGGACAGAAAACAATGAAAAAGGAAA
>JABFDZ020000002.1:15887724-15899128 GCA_019775955.2 Pollimyrus isidori
GAAAGCAAGACCTCGCACTTACAGGACAGTACTGGCGACATTTGGAAAGTTGCTAAGGTTTGTCCAAAAGTCGCTAGGCGCTTTTTTTGAAAAAAAGTCGTAAAGGGGGTCTGAAAGGTCGCTAAATCTAGCGACACAGTCGCTAAGTTGGCAACACTGGCGCTAATATGAAATTTAAAGGGAACGTGGGCATTCACCAATTTGTGTAAACTTTACGGAGAATTTTTAGGGGGGCTGAGTACAAATGTTAAATGTTAAAAATGGCCTAGCGACGCCCATGCCTACAACTCAATGTTTCCAAAAATTTAAAATTTTTGTTAAAATTTATTTTAATTCATGATACTTTTATCCTTTGAACTGTATGTCAATTTCTTAAATGAAATGAACTAGCAACATTACAGCTTAAACAAATTATGGCTAAGGCGTTCACTTTGACAATGATTAATTTAGTGCACATAGTCTTTAGGTGGATCAGCCCAGTGAGGGACGCGATCCTGTGGATCCCTAAAGCCCTTAAAGGGGCAACGCCTGTCCTGCCCACGCCTGTTTTGTTGGAACCTGACCTTTCTGTACTTGACTTGCCTTTGTCTGTCATGGTGGTTCCCCCTGATGACCATGATGTAGCGGCGCCAGACCCGCATCCTGCTGAGGCCGCCACGCCCGAGGCTCTTGCTGAGGCCGCCACCCCTGCCTGTCCCTGGTCTGCCCGCGGCTCCTTCTGCAACCCTGCCTGTCCCTGCCCCTCAGGAACCCCTGACTCTGGTGCCCATGGCTGCTGTCCCCGAGGTCCTGGACTGTGCCATCCTCGCTCCTCCTCGACCTCTTTGCCTGCGATCCGGATCCCGATCCTGGCCTGCCCGATCTCCTGGTTTTCTGCCTGCACGACCACGACACTGCCCGCTCCCCATTACAGTCCCTACACCACTGTATAATAAAGGCTCTGTCAAATATCCCTCTGTTCGTCCTAACGAGTTTGTGACACATTGTTGAATTTTAACAATTCTTCATGACAAATTCTTAAAATATCAAGGAGTATAACAAGGCAAAAGAAGTAAATGAAATGGCCTGGTTAACCTGAATTGAACTACTCTTTAATAATTATTTTATATAGGGTACCAGTGAGCCTGGATATTGTACCAGGAAACACAAGACAAAACCTTGCCATTCCATTAAAGTGCACACAAAGGAAATTCCAGAAAAGTTCACTATTTTTTGGCTTTTTTTAAGTTGGGGCAGAATCTTTGGGTGTAAGGCTGGGAATAACCCAGGGTGGGGCACCAATCCAACACAGATTTTAGGCATTCTCTAAACCAAATTAGATTTAACATAATTTAACAACAATACTAGGTTTTAAGACATTTTTATTGTGAGACTCGCATTTGATCAAAAGCAAAAATCTAGCCCAAGGACCTAATACATAGCCAGCATTAAGATGTCCGCAGCAAGGAAAATTAATATTGAACATGTCAACATTTTTCTCAGTAAAGATATATATCAGAGGACAACTTTATTTTACATTAAATTCAAGAGCAAAGAGTGTGGCTGCACCGAACTCACCTGTCTTAATACCGTGAAAAAAAGACAATAACAGAAATTAATCTCCATGGGAAGAGAGGGAAAAAAAGGAAAACAAAGGTATACAGAAATAATAACACTAATAATGTTAGTGTAAATATATTTCTATTGGGGCTATTGACATGAAATTTACACCAGATGTAGATAACAACCCAAGTAATCCACATATCCAAAGAAATCAAAATAAATAAATCCATAAATTATGTTAGGAAAATTAGAAACATATTTACTGAGGAAAATGTTGATGCATTCAATACTTATTTTCCCCACTGTATGTACAAAATAAATACTACTATCTTACAACTCTTTACATTATGTTACACACAGTCGATTTCTATCCTATTATTGTCAGAAAGAAATGTCTGCAGGATTTATACCAATAACAACTTCAGAAGTCCCCATGCCTAAACCTTGGGTTGTAGTTTTACACTTGCATAGTTTACACAAAGAGATTAGGTGATTTTTAAATTCAATTTTATTACACAGAATATAAACAACATACTTAACGTGCAGATAAGAGTCAAAATTCACACCAAGTTCATATTTCAACATTGATATTTACAGATTTTAAAGCCTGGTTTCATATAGTGGTAAATATATGATGGGTGAAGTAGGGACTGTGGATCACAGGAGTCAGTTTCTGAGTCAGTTTCATCCTGTCAATTGAGGTAAGACTAGTCTTTATGTGATACATCCAGTTAGACAAAGTAGCACCTCTTTTCAAATTATCCTTAGTTATGCGGGCCTCTGTGAATTTGTTTATATGTTTGGATGGGAGTGAGGTTAGCCCAGGGGTGGGCAATCTTATCCACAAAGGGCCGGTGTATATGCAGGTTTTCGCTGCAACTCCCAAATTAGATTACTAATTAGAAGACTGATTGGCTGAAGAGTCCTCACACCTGGGTTTGAACAGCTGACCTACAGGTTATCCCAAAGACCTGCATACACACCAGCCCTTTGCGGATAAGATTGCCCACCTCTGGGTTAGCCTGTGTGTTATGTCAAGAAAGCATAATCACTGTTGACCCTCTGTTGTTGACAACAACTGAAATGACAACCCTCCACACCATCTAAACAATTACTTCCTGCTGCAAGCTGCCGCCTCCAGCACATTCCATGAAGTCCTTTTCTTCTCTTCCTTTGGAAATTAATGGGTGCTATACAAGATGCAGAGAAACCACCACAATGGTTTCATAGTGTCTTTGTCAGTGGGCTGGCATATCCACGTGCACAGTATGCTCTGTCTTCGGCAAAATGGTTGCCCAAGGTGACTCCTTTCCTCGATCCCCATGGTTTGGTTCACAATTGCAGAGTCTCCTTCAGGATTTTTACCTTTGAATAGTCATCCTCAGATGGAATGAAGTGATCTGGGAACTAGGAGACAAGCAATAAGAATTCACATTCCAGTGAATCAAACAGAAACCCAATATGTCTGAGATAAGAGAGTGAATTATCATTTGCAATATACTATGACTTCTAAAACTTTTCTCTGTCACTGCTCCATTAAGGTCAACTACCCAAATAATCATCAAGCCCTTAATTAGCTTCTTCCTGTTGGTTGCTTTCCTAATATATCACATCTGGTTTACAATAATCCAGCAGACAGGAGAACTTAAAGATGTTCTCCAAAACCTCATGGCAGAAGCAGAAATGGTAGAGGTTAAATCTTTACCATTTTCTCACTTTTCCATGGTATCTTGATAATTCTAGGATTAGGAATCTCTGGCAGGATCAGCTTCCGGAGTCTACACGAGGAAGTGAAAAGTAGATTAGAAGGTGGATAGAGCACAATATTATCAAACTGCAAGCACGTCTTGTTATGCAGGACACCAGTCAGAACCACAGCAGATACAACCAAGACTGAGCTACAGCCGGAGCAGTAGCTGACAATTTGAACTTGGATCAGTCATGAGTTTGAGTTGAAGAAATACCTCTGTTGTGCCCTTCAAATGGATACCTAAATTGTATAATATTCTATTATTTTGTAGCAATTCAATTCATTTTAATAATTCATTTAATTCAATACCTTTCACAACAGAATCAACTTTACCTGGATGTGTTGTAATACATTATTGCATCAGTTCTACAGAATAATACAAATAATAATAATAATACATTTAATTTATAATGCACTTTACATTTTACAAAGAAAATCTCAAAGTACATACAAAAATTGAGAAAACATTACATTAAAAACAACAATAAAAAGAGGAATAAAACATTTAATCAAATTAGTTAAAAACATTGGTTAAAAAGAAACATTTTCATTTTTTTTTTAAAACGTCACAGTCTGTGAAGCCCTCATATGTGGAGGTAGAGCATTGCACAGCTGTGGGGCAGCGCAGGAAAAGGCCCTATCTCCAGCGGTATGGGAGCAAGTCCTGTGGGGAGGAGAAGGTGTGTGTTGGTGGGGCGTAGAGTGCGTGGCTGACAGTGGGGAGTGAGGAGTTCTTTTAGGTATACGGGCACATTACCATGCAGACAATGGAAGGTAAGCAGGGAGATTTTGTAGGTGATCCGGGAAGAAACGGGAAGCCAGTGAAGGGAACGGAGCACAGGGGTGATGTACTCGTGTTTCCTCACACTCATCGGGACCCTGGCAGCACAGTTCTGAATGTACTGAAGTTTTTCTATGTTTTTGCCAGGAATACCGATGAGAAGTGAGTTACAGCAATCCAGTCTGGAGGAGACTAAGGCATGCACTCATTTTTCTGCATCAGAAAGGGAAAGTGTAGGCTGGAGTTTAGCAATATTTCTAAGATGTAAAAAGGATATTTTGTAAATGTGCTTGATATGGCTTTCAAAAGTAAGTTGAGGGTCAAAAAAAACACCAAGGTTGGCGACTGTTTTAGAGAGAGAAATGTTCTGACCGGAGAAAGAGATACTAAAGATTTTTGCTGTTGAATTTGATGTGAAGTGCCAATTTGAATAACTTTGCTCCATTCACGCCTTTATCTTATCCAGACAGGCAGTGAGTGTGGGGGAAGTGGAGGGCGTAGATATCGAAGGGGCTGATAAAATGAAAGGGGCCTCAGATGCATTGTTACCCAGCTTCAAGTAGAGTTGGGTATCATCTGCGTAGAAGTAGAATGAGACCCCGCAGCTGCTGATAATGCGCCCAAGTGGAGCCATGTACAGATTAAAAATAATGGGCCCCAATACTGATCTGTCTGAGGTATGACTTAAACCAATCCAGGGCAGTGCCAGTGAACCCTGCAAAGTGTTGTAAACATTGGAGGAGGATGTCATGGTCAACTGTATCGAAGGCTGCTGACAGATCCAGAAGGACGAGGAGAGAAGAAGATCCACAATCTGCAGTGATGAATAGGTCATTTATAACCCGGATCAAAGCTGTTTTGGTGCTGTGTGCAGAGCGGAAGCCAGATTGAATGTTGTCCAGAATTTTGTTGTCGTGTAGGTGTCTTTGAAGATGGACTGAAACGACTTTTTCCAGAACTTTCAAAAGGAAGGGGAGATGGGTCTGTAATTTGCCAGGTCTTGAGGGTCCAGGTTAGGCTTTTTAAGGTGGGGTTTGATTATTTCAGAGTCGAGGGAACATAACCAGACTGGAGGGACTGGTTGACGATGGTAGTAATAAGGGGGCCGAGGGAGGTCATATTTGCCTTGACCAGGACTGTTGTGAAGGGATCAAGAGTGCATGTAGAGGGTTTCATGGCCGTAACAGCGGCCTTGACCTCCTTCACACAGATCTGAGGAAAGGAGCAACAGAGGGAAGGCCTTGACCTCCCTAGCAGTGTGTTGGCACCAGTAGTGTGTGCAGTGAGGTAAGTTGCAAGTGAAGAGCGGATTGTTCAGATATTATTTTGAAAGATGGAGATGAATTTATTACAGAGGTCATTAGCACGGGTCGGTGAGTGGTGGTGTTCGAGGCTGGGGGAGATGAGACGTTACCCAGGTTATTAGAGATTATGGGTGAATAAAAACGTGATCAAGCATTTTTGAGAATATAATAATTTGCATATAATTTGCGGTGTCCCTGGTGAGCTAGCTTGTCGACTAGCAGACCCGAAGCTAAGAAGCATCTCTGAAGCGTTTGACTAACTGACTTTAGTTTCCTCAGCTCTCATGGAGATGAGCAATAAAAGGCAACAGTCCTCGTTTTAGTGGGAGCGTGATGGTCCAGGATGGTGGAGTTGTAGAAATCTGAATGCATCTGAATTGGTGGAGATTGGTATAGATACAGGAATGTGGTCCTTAAGATCAGCTGAAAGAAGTTCAGGGTTAATGTCTATTAGTTTTGGAAAGGAAATCTGCCACTTTGGCTTCATGAGAGAACTTTGGAAGGGAAACTCCAAGTAAATGGCTTTGTGATCTGACACACCCAAGTCATATAAGGATAGCTGATGCACAGATAGAGAGTTCGTGATGACTAAGTCCAAGGTGTGTCCTCTATAGTGTGTTGGAGATTTGACATGTTGTTCCAAGTCCAAGCAATCCAGCAGTTGGAGGAATTCATCAGTGTGATGATTTGTGGGAGTATCAACATGAATGTTGAGATCCCACAGTATGAGCAGATTTGATGAAGTGGTGCACAATAATGACAAGGTCTCTGACATCTCAGAGAGAAACGAGGGACAGTATTTAAGGGGCCTGTAGATAAGAAGTACTGTCATTCAGTGCAGTGGTTTGGAGGAGAAGGCTAAGCATTCAAAGGAGGACAGCACAGGCAAAGGCGCAGGAGAGAGGCCCAAATGACCTTTACAGATGACAGCCAAGACACCGCTGTGACCTGAGCTTCATGTTCTTTGAAGATAGATATATCCAGGTGAACAGGCCTCATTGAGGACAGAGAAACTATTTGGCTGATGCCAGGTGTCTGTGAGGCACATGATATCCAAATCCTTGTCCTGGTTATGCTCCTGAATGAGACTGTTATCCAAAGATTGAACATTAAAAAGTCCAACTTTAAGATGAGGCACTACCATATGTTTTGTAAAAACCCGGAAAAGATTAAAATCTACTCCACGTTTTACTTCCCGCATCCGAAAAGCCACAGGAGCCGCTGCAGTGATATCGGGACTACAAATCCCAGAAGCCACAATATTCTGAAGACATAATTGCGGCGTTCCAGAAGATCCAGCTGACCGAGGATGGAGGATAAACCCTGTCTGATGGAGGATAAACTTTCTCTCTTTTCTGCAACTTCTGTGAACATACAGATGTCGACGATTGAGATGTGGTGAGGATATCCAGAGGATCCACAGAGACGTTGCTGCTGTTGAGGCTCAGGAGGTCTGCAGCCAAGTAGGTTAGCATCGCACTAGCCGAGGACAATTCCCAATTACAGCAGCCAAAAACGTAAGGATATTTCAGGGCAACGTCTGGGGGACTGAAGCATTAAGTACTAATAAAGTTACTATACTCTATCTATGCTATACTCAATCTTTTTCTCTTTTAGCGGAGAAGCGGCGAACACACAACGCCAGCGTCCTCTCCCTCAATAGATAAATAAATAGATGTAAAGCAAAGAAATATCAGTACTGGGGCTTTTCCCATGCTACTAAGAACTGGGCCATACCTCAAATAACTGGTTTTACATTGTAAAGTATGTGAGTCGTACCCATGGCATAACCATGATCACATAGCCCTGCTTACTAGCAGGGTTGAAAGTGTGACCATACTAAGTTGATTTAGGCGCCACTATTTGACTGGGCAAAATGCAAGGAGATACTGGTGATCTGCTTATGTACTAACTGAAGGAAAAACATGTATATCATGCATATTTATTCATCATCATCGTCATCATCATCGGCGATCATTTGGAGTTGAGCATGATGGTCCACCTGGGGGGTCCTTATTGTGTATCTTCAGATGGCTGAAGAGGCCAGTTCTCAAACCACAAACCTTGTCACAATGTGGACATGAGGTGCTGAGAGTAGCCTGCTTGGCAGTGACTCAAGTAGAGTCAATTTTAGGTATACTGTTCCAGTTTGAAATGTTTATCTGAAATTTCTTTTTTTAATTTTTTAAGTTTTAATATCCTTGTAATGCTTTTTCTGTCCTCCAGGTGCATGCCATCCAGCAGAGAGCTCTGAGTAGAGAACCTGTTTTGGGAGCCATGTGTCAGGCATGCGTATTACATGACCTATACATCTTAGTTGGTGTTTTATGATGGCGGTGACAATATTGTCACAGTTTGCCTCCTCTAAGATGCTGATGTTAGTCCGCCTCTCTTCCCAGCAAATACGAAGAATCCTACAGGATACATTAGGTGGAAGGATTCCAGGGCTCCTAAATGCCTGCTATATGTAGTCCAGGTCTCTGCTCCATATAGAAGTGTTGGTAAAATGACTGCTTTATATACCAGTAATTTGGTTTTTGAAAGAAGATCAGGGTTTTCAAAGACTCTCCTATGAAGTTTTGCAAAGGTCCCACTAGCACAGCAGATATGGTAGTGAATCTCATGGTAGATGTCTGCTCTTGAGGAGAGGTGGCTTCGCAAATAGGGAAAATTATCCATGATCTCAAGACATTCATCATCAATTGTTATTGTTGGTGGAAATGTAGAATTGTCTGGTGGGGGTTGATGGAGAACCTTTGTCGTTTGATGTTCATGGTAAGGCTGAGAAATCTGTAGAGGAGAGTGTGCGGGTGAATTATCCAAACAGGTGGATGCCTGTGCATGACTTCTTTTAACTTGGGGATACTGGGACACAAACATCCACCACACAGTCCTTGATAGAAACAAAACTATTATAAACAGCATGGACTCCAAGACAGTTGAAGGTCCCTCTCTGCTGCAGCCTTCAAAGCCGTTGTTGTGATCCACCTGCATGCCTGGACAGAATTTTCCACCTGCTCCGCTCTTGAAGTCTTTCCTGAGTCGCACTTTGTCTGGCACCTCCCCCTCAACCTTGCTACCAAGGGTGACCCTACCAGGAGCTTGGCTCTATACGGTATTGATCTTGGGATCTCTGGCACATGCAAGCCTGACTCTCCAGAGAGGGCATATTCATTATTAGTAGTATCGCACATTGTGATGTGTTGATGCATTCCATAGCTTTGAATTTCAAAATATCTAACCTCCTTGTTCAAAAACTACCACAGAACAGCTGAATGAAATGAATTTGTAACGCAAATTTGCACAAGCGAATGCTAATTCTGCTAGTGTTTGATTACATAACATAGCTAAGATAACATGGCAATTCTCACAGATGAACTAGAAAATTTGGAAATTAGCATAGTAAATAATGATGTACACCATGTGAACAGTAAAGCATCTCTTCAGTTTTATGTTGCTGTCGCTCTCCAAACCTGGCATTGCCTTTGCTGAACTGATCCTTCTGCAGTGGAAAACCAAGGCAAGCTGGAACCCCACATTGTAACTACTCTCTCCTCACAGTACAGCTCGGGTATGTTTTAGTTCCTGTATGTCAGTGGAAAAGCACCATCTGTGTATTCTGTGAAATATCAGAAACTGTGAAAGAAATGCTCAGAATCCCATGTAAACCTTTTATTTTGAAGTGTCTTTGAAACTTGTAAGATATTTGATTCAGAGGCCTGACAGGCCCTTTGTTTAAAATGGAAAAGTTGCGTTTTAAACTCCCTTAAGAACAGTAAAAGAGGAAAAAATGTTTTTAAAGTATAGCACTATTACAAACACGTAGGACAATGCAATCCATTGTAAAAAAGATGGGCAACTCTAACTTGGTAAATATGAGACAGCAAAATACAAAAAGGCCAGATATTACTGAGAGCTGATTATTGCTACCAGAGGCTTAATAAAACAGGAAGGGTCATGGCAGAGCAGCTAATGTAAGTGTGGTTTGGAAGAAAAGCAGACCAGCTGCTTTAGAGATATTTTTGTTGAGACAGGATGCCCAGTCAGCGAATAAGAAAACTGCTTTGACTACTTCTCCTTGCCAAATATGGCCTCAATGCGTTCTGCCCTAATCCGATTCCAAGACCACAAGACAACATGACTGCATTTCAGGCACTCATGAGATTCCAACATGGCTCAGGTCTCTTTCTCAGTCGAACAGCACTTACTTCTTAATGAAGATGAGGCAAATGATC
The DNA here is from genome assembly GCA_019775955.2 of Pollimyrus isidori. Classification (NCBI taxonomy): domain Eukaryota; kingdom Metazoa; phylum Chordata; class Actinopteri; order Osteoglossiformes; family Mormyridae; genus Pollimyrus; species Pollimyrus isidori. The sequence continues at coordinate 15,897,337 of JABFDZ020000002.1, forward strand.
ACAGCAATTGTGAACAGGACAGGAATGGTAATGACAACAACATGCGGTGACCAGTTCGGTTGTTTGGGCTGACCTGAAGGAGAAAACCAGATGCAGAAACATTCTCTTTTATCAACACCTTCAAAATCCTCAACATGATACTCTTATCTTGGAATTAATATAATTTTTATATCTATGGTGTTAGGAAAAAATTCAGTATTTGTAATATATAAATTATGCTTAATTAGGCTCAAACATTCTTATTAAACAAAGTCTGCATGTATTAATATGTCACACAAACTAATACCCTAAGTTATATAAAAAAATAAAAAACAGTTTAGTATGGTGGACGGAAAATATAATCACAATCTGAAATGAACGCTGAAAAAAATTAAGAAATATATTTTAGAAGTTTCAAACATGTTTGTAATGTATTCTATGCAGTTTATTAGCAAAGGAGCATTTGCAATTTTGGTGCTAGTGAAGAACTACTGTGGGTTACCATAGCGTTTCTCCAAACTCCAGTCCGTAGATCCAAATCCACATCTGTTTGTGAAGAAGGCCTTCACCTGCACCACATACTGATACCGGATGTCGTAGACCAGTTTGTCATTGGTTATCTTGGAAACATTACCCATCTGCCAACAGGTAGCACAGCGTTTAGTAAACCTGATCAAACATCAGCAATATCAGTAAACAAAAACAAAACCTATAAGGATCGCTATTTGGCAGCATCAAACTATATGTCAAAAACTGCTACCCCACAAAAACCTATAGCAATCATTTATTGACAGCAAAAGTCGTATTTAGTTAGTTAGCATGGGATAGACATCATAGCATCCAGGGTGTACCCCAGCCACAATACACGGATGTTGGGTATAGATGACAGCCAATAGATATGTCCTTGTTATATTGTGGGAGAACCATATGTGTTCACCATGTCTATCTATCTATCTTCTATAAATCATTTATTCTTTCCTTCTTTTTCTATTCACCTGGTTCTGCCTATGATGAAAGTTCTGTATCAGAGCAAAATTCGATGATTCTGCTGTGCCACTATCCATTATTTACTTTACGTTATATTTCTTTAGAAGATGCTTTTATCTAAAGTGATATACATTATTTTTTATTTGATTTTATGATAGCTGGTGACAGGTATACTCATGCCAATGTTTCCAAATCACTGGAACTACACTTTTAGCATAAATACCCCCTCTTGCTACCCTCTCCTCTGCACTCACCTTCCAGTCCTGGGATTCATCGGTCTTGAACCGGTAGAGGTAGTCCCAACAATCTGCATAGAACAGACCAGGGTCTTTCCATTTCAAATTCAGGGAGTTTTCTTCAGGGAAAATATCCAGTTGCAGGGGTGGGGGCTTCACTGTTGGAGGATAAAGGGGAGCAGCTTATTATTTATTCAAGAGCTGTTTTAAAAAGGTTGAAAAAATACAATAAATGGTAATTAATAATAAATAATGTAAGTTCACCTAGTAACAAGCATTTAGCATTATGAATATGAGTAGTAGTAGTAGTAGTAGTAGTAGTAGTGTGTCCTGTCAAGAACTGACATCCGGTATTTGTTAAGCATCTGGAAGATCTACATATTTAAAATTTTACTTAATTATATAATGCAAGCATTATGCAATAAGAACATAAGAACTATACAAACGAGAGGAGGCCATTCGGCCCATCAAGCTCGCTTGGGGAGACTTAACTAATAGCTCAGAGTTAAAATATTATCTAGCTCTGATTTAAAGGAGCCCAAGGATTCAGCTTGCACTACGTTATCAGGAAGACTATTCCATACTCTAAC
>JABFDZ020000002.1:15969826-15980573 GCA_019775955.2 Pollimyrus isidori
CTTTGTACTAGGAATTGAGTTTTTTGATTAATAATCTCATTTAATTCTAGTTTTGCTTTGCGTATTTTGTTCAGCATATAAACAGCTGTTAAGGGATGTTAGGATATATCTAGTTAAGGTGTACTTGCATGCTACTTATAAATGCTTTATGAATGCATTATGAAGATGCACTGAAGGTTCTATGAATGCATAACAAATGCATTATGAAGGTAAACTTAATGTAAAGTGTTACAACATATAGTTCTCATACCTTAGCAAAGGTTTTCTGGTTGTCGTATTTAAGTTGCAGTGGGTAGACATACAGGCTGTTCCTGTAGACGGTGAACGGGCAGTGGAAGCGAGCTTCACTGGGCACAAACTCCTCTATCTCCACAGAGACGCATGTGCAAGTCTCGTTGAAGGGCTGCAGCGGGACGTAGCTGGATGTGACTGAATCTGCGACAAGGAGCAATTGAAAAGCAAGCTGAGATGAACATCATGATGATAAGAGAGAATAGTAGAGGTGCGACCCATCAGATTGCATAGGCCATGCAGTGCTCTGCTTGCCGTACTCGAGAACTGGGGGGGGACACACTCAATGGTGATGTTCAGTTGCCCTGGTATCACCTGCAGCTTGCTCTTCTCCGGCCTGGAGGGTGAGATCAGAGCAGGGAAGGTCAAGGGCTAGCTTACACCTAAAAACATGAACCATACAACCATTGACCTGATTGTATTAACCCTCTGGGGTCTTGGGGTAGGGAACACACTTTCACTGATTGGAGCACAGTCACACATTTAATTTAATATCATAAATTGAATTCATGGCAAATAAATTCTTATACAGTGCTGATATTCAGACCGAGTTCTAGGTCAAACTGGTTTGTTCGACTTTTGAGTGCTAGTGAGTTTGAGACCGAGACCGAGGTACCACTGTATATTTCAATTATTTATTCAACAAAAGTAATTTCTCTCTCAAAAAACAGAAAATCTGGTATGTGCAAAAGTATGTAAATTATGTTAGTTAGTAGCTTGTGGCCCGTCCTTTTGCAGCTATTACTTCAACCAAACGTCTTCTCTAACTATGAACCAGTGTCTGAATTCTGCTTTTTGGGGATTTTTGCCCAATTCTCCAGTTGAGAGGGGTTAGGTTAGGGTGCATTCATAATGCATTCATAGAAGAATTGTTCTCCCTGATGTCCTTGGATGGCACTTTTCCTCTGAACATTGTTGATCTGTGTGCTTTATCTCTTGGCACAACAGTGTTTTTTTTTTTATTTATTCTCTCTTTTAATCAGTGCTGCTCAAAACCTTCCCTAACGATGCCTCATTTGATTGGTCTGCTCAATTGGTTACTTGAGTACCCACATGTTTCACCTGTGTATTATTTTTGCACACTCTGATTGAATGTTTCACGTAGTCTGCTACTTACATAGTTTAAAACAGGTACATGGAATTGATTAACATAATCCTGATATTTCATATATAAAAACTGGTGATGATAAAATAAGAAAATCATGGTAAAACAATAGAAAAATCTAAACTACTCAAGGGGTTCACAAACATTCAAGCAGCACTGTATATTTGTTTTTGCATTATACTCATCTTAATTTAATGTATATTGTAAATATGTCAGATCTATGTTAAATTTGTAATCTAATGTCAAAGTATAAACATTACAAAATGCAGTTTGGAACACTTGCATAAACATTATAAAAATATATAGTAAGCAATGGTGACAGTTTCTTTTTATCCCAGATATCTGATCACCAAAGTCTCGGGTACATAAAGATGACTAAATGGTGTATTTGCAAAATTCAGTTGGATAAATAAATAAGAAAAACCTAACCCACTATTTCTGGTCTCCTGCCATTGAATATGTAGGAGCTCTCATGTGTATATATGAGCCATTCACACCTGGCTACATCCTCTCCCTTTTATGGCGCTGATGGGGATGTATCTGGATCACGTTTCACTGTTGAGCTGTTCATGAAATTACCATGCGAATGTATTTTGAATACGCGGTAATGTGGCTATTTAGAATGTGAATAGCAATCTTGAAGGTCACAGTGTTACTACTCTCCCGATGCAGGTAAAACAAAGAAAGATGACATGCTTTAATTTTTTGCTGATTTAACCTAATTTAAAAACTTTAATACTTCTGACAATGGACGTTTTTAAAAGAAGACAGATTACAGATTTAGTCTGCGTTTTTTTCATTCATCAAGATTTAAGCGAAATACAAACTGAAATAGATGCAAAAATATGCTGCATCGCAGACCCCAGAGGATTAAGAATTACAAATAAGATATAAATAAGGGTTGAGTGGAGTAAGCAAGTATAAATAAAAGCCTTTCAGACTAATTCTTACAGATGTTCATGCCCTGTGAAAGATGGAAACCCACTCCACTCACTTCTTGATATCCACCAGCAGTTTAATGAGGTCCTCAGTGGAGATTTTACTGCTATCCTGGCGGTATAGGGAGGAGAACTTTCCGTCCGTTTCCAAACCGCCTTTGGAGTCCTTGAACACCTGCCTGGAGTAGAGGATAGTTGTCATGGAGCTACTGAGAGAGCAGATGAGTCATAGGGAAACATACACGTCCTGTAAAACAATCTAGCCTCAGTGATAACCTGGGGAAGACCGCTACTTAAAGCATCGCTGGATAACAACTGGCTAAAGAATCTGCACTCTAGACTCCGGGAGCTTGGAAAATGTGTGGTCAAAGCACCTGTACTTTAGTAGGTGGTAAGCTCACACGTATGTCGTTGAAGCACCAGTCCTTCCATTAGAGATAAACTGGGAAACAAGTGATTAAAACAACAGTACTTCTGTCAGTGGCAAACTGGCGTACACTTGGTTAAAGCTTCCATACTTCACTTAGTGGTAATATGAGTGACAACTTAGTCAAATCATCTGTACCACAGTCAGTTAAACATTGCCATAGACCCAGTTAAAGCACATGGACTTTAATCAGGGGTAACCTTGCATACATAAAGCTAAAACTTTTGCACTTTTAATTACTGGTGTCCTGAGAAAATCACGCATGTGTACCTTAGTCCATGGGGAACTGCTTTAGCAAGCTAAGTGATTATAAACCTGGGAAGTAATCTGAGGGATGCTGTTATTCTTTCGCAACTACCTGTTTAATTTAATTACATTTTAAATATGCCTGATAGAATAGAACAATTGTTAAAGAAAATGCTGCAGTACAGGAATACGTGTAAGGACATGACTGATGTATCTTAAACATTTTTTAAATCTGCATAAACTGCTTCAGCAGATTCACCGATGGTGTTAACCCCTATACTCTCTCAGTCAAAATTTGGTGATTCCCTACAAAAAAAATCAAAGCACAGTCCATCTTCACTGAGGGTTGAAGCTGGGCGGTACATGTAAGAGTGCTTACTTGGCTGCCCAGGCGAAGGGCATTCTGTACTGGCCCAGCCGCTGACATGTCTGTCTGGCTGCCTTCAGGACTTTCTGGGCAGTCTGGGGGGAAACAGTAGCTAACATGTAACTAACACAATAAACTATATTTGTCTGTAGCTTAGATACTGGAAAACACAGGCTAAACAATGTGTCCAAGATACAGGGGCAATAGGTGACATCCCTATATGCCACATATACCTTTATTTTGTCCATATTTATTAGCCTATATGTGTGAATGATGACTAAAGGAAATACACAGGTTTATCAATGTAAGAAAGTAGAACAGAGGCTACTTATCTATATACTACAAAACATGCAGCCAATCGTAGCTGCAGCTGTCTGTCTGACACAGTGTACACAAACCTTGCTCATGTCAGAGGTCTTCATGTAAGGCTCAGCACAGTGGGCGATGTTGTTCTGCAGCACCTTCTCAATGCGTGCCAACAAGAAGATGTCGGGATGCGGGTCAGTCACTGAAAAGATGCCCTGGGAATTGGAGGATGGGACGGCAACTCTAAGTGAGTTTATGAGCCATTAAAAGCAGCTACTGCCCTGTGTATATGGTTGCCTGGTTCTGAATACTTCACCTCTACAGGACATAAAAGCAGGAGAACAATTTGGAACCATTGGTGACCGGCCTTCTCTCCTCTGTGTTATGATGACTTTAAAAAAGGTCACAGTCTACGCATGGCAAAGCTAAGAGTCTCTGATGTTCACCGGAAGTCTTTGCACAGCCAGCACTGTCTCCATAAGTGTGTCCGGGGACATGTCAGCACACTCCTATGTGACTAACCAACACCCCGGAAGCCTGAGGTTTCTGTCTCCACCTAAAAGCTATCCTCAGGGAGTCACGGACTACTCCCACCCCCACACTACAGCCCGACAGGTCACAGCAGGTGGATAATAATAATTGGTACTTTATTGATCCCTGTGGGGAAATGTCTTTACACCTTTACACAAAGGGCAGCCACCTGTAGCTGCACCCTGGGAGCTGGGGGTTAAGGGCCTTGCTCCAGGACCCACAGACATGCTGAGGCTGGGTTCTGAACCAGCAACTTCAAGATTGCAGACACACAGGCTAAGCCCACTGAGCCGCATGAGGTTCACATTCCCCCCACCTTGTTCCAGGCTTGCTTCAAACCGCCACGTCAGGAAATACGGGAGCCCAGTGACAGGTATGCATGGAGGATTGCCTGGAGTCGCCCCGCACCACCTGGACACATTCCGCCCTTAAAGCTCATGCTGGCAGTACCAGCAGAAGAAGCCCTGACATTACACTCACACACAAGTATTTTAAGTGACAAGCACTGTTTGTTTTTTCCAACAAAGTGGTGTATGCAGCATGTAATTTGAACCATGCAGTCAGCTGAACATTTTCTGAACTAGTTCAGATTAATTACTGCCTTAACTGGGAAGAGAAGGCCAACTACAGGACTCCACACAGCCATTTATCAACCACTAGCGCAACTCCTTACTCTCAAAATCCGAATTCCCTAAGACCAAAGCTCAGTCGAAGAATGCACAGTATAAGAAGTTTTATACTTCTTTTTACATGTAGTAAATGTTTTAGAGAAGACTCTGAATTTAGTCTTAGGTATTTAATACTGAGATACTGTATTGAGGCAATATATTGTAGCGCAGAGTGTTAAGTAAATAATACATTTTTCAAGTAAAAAATAGCGTCATATACCAACGTGAAATGTCTAGAAAGCATGACAGTATGAAAAAATTGATACCACCCAAGCCTAAGAAGAAGGAACAGGAACTGACATTAAAAGAATTCCTTGGACATGGATTAGTTAGCACCTTGTCAAGCTCCTCTCTCTCCATTTCAGTTCAGAAGGTGAAAAAGTGCAAATTGGAAACATTATTCGTAGTATATTTAACTTATAATCAGAAAAAAACTGATGGTGAAGAGAAGAGAACTAAAAACAACTTTTCTTCTCAGATTTGGGCCACTTTCAAACAAAGACCTTCGGATAATTTATTGAAGTTTATAATTATTATTTATCTATGTGTTGCACTTGGTCAACCTTATTGTTTTTAAATGTGCTCTATAAATAATTTGATTGATTCTTACTGATAGTCAAACATGAGTTCAGAAACAGACAGGTGATAATTCCTCATTTTTGAGTTAAAAGGAAAAATCAGATACCAAATGTTTGTAAACGGAGGAATGCGTGTTCTACTGCTGGCCATTAGGGGACACTGTGTTTCATCTGTCAGGGTCTCAATGCAAATAAGGCGTACTGTACACACCTGTGTGGGAAAGCGTAACAATGCCTCTGATGCCCTCTGCAGGATGGGCAGGTCCTTGCAGTGCCCGGCATCTGCCTCTGCGATGGTCTGAGCCAAACCCTCAGACACCATCTCACGCACACTGGGGGGGTTCAAGTCCACATGGAAGTCAGCCGAGATCTTGCATCCCTTGGAGACATCAAACAGCGCCAGGCTGACAAAGAATGGCTCTACCTGTGGGTGGGGAGGAGTAACATAAAATGCACGAATGGAATTTACAAACGAAATGAACAAAAGGAATTTACAAACGAGAGGAGGCCATTCAGCCCATCAAGCTTGGGGAGAACTCAACTAATAGCTCAGAGTTGTTAAAATCTTATCTAGCTCCGAACCCAAGGATTCAGCTTGCACTACACTAACAGGAAGACTATTCCATACTCTAACTACACACAGTGTAAAGAAGTGTTTTCTCAAATCCATTTTAAAATGTGTTCCCGCTAATTTCCACCTATGGCCACAAGTTATAGTATTTAAACTAATGTTGAAGTAACTATTTGGCTGAACATTAAACTGCCTCTAACAACACAGTACTGGAGATAATCTCATGTACTAATACAGACTACTATTGACTAACTTTATTTATATACTGATACACACTACAACACAGTCCTCTGTATTAGGGCTGGGCAATATCATACAATTCTTGGTACAAGTTACCCGGTGTGGATACCTGAGAGTGACTAACCACCAGTTATCCTCTTTGTCAGGGAAGCAGGTTGGGCTACACACAAAGCAAGATAAAGATTTATGAACTGGTTCTCAGTTTAGCCTTCTAGCCTATGTGTTATCTATCTCCAATCTGTTATTTATTTGTTTTTTTGTTTTTTAAAAAAAAAACATAGCTTTTTTTTTTTTTTTACTCCTTGTATGGTATGCAAAGGTATCACTCATCAGTTATGACGGTGGTACACAGTCATTTGTGAACCACTACTTTAGATGATCCGCAATGTGTTTTTAAGTCATAATTAAATCTGGCTCTATATACTGATTCACACTTTAAAAAGTTATATTATTCCACATACTGATACACCCCACAACAAAGTATTCTATATTATTTTATGTACCAATACACCCTACGCAACACTCTACATTACTCTGTACACTGATAAACATAGCACTATACTGTAATAACCATAACAGTAGTGCATTTTACTACATGCCTACAATTTACTGAGTATACTGATACAAAAACACTAAACTGTGCTTACAGATTTTATCACCCTTTTCCACACACCTATGCATTCTGTAATATTACAGCACACTGCATCCATTCAATGCTGCATATTAACAGGACAAATATGTGGATTCACAGTTAGGCCCTTTACTTTCACTGTGCCAACCTGATAACCCAATTGTTGATCAGATGGCCACCAGAGGCTGCAGAAGAAACTATAAGGAATTAGAAAATAGCTGGGATTCCCCCAGCCTGGCAGGATGCATCACTAACCAGTGTCAAAGGAAATATATTGCCAAGAAATATATTATTATACAGTAATAATATTATGCATGTCAAGGCTTCAGCAAGGGTTATGGAGGCCACCACCTCCCCAGAGCCTTGATAACATTAGTGAGCTGATTCAGCATAGCTCTATCAAAAGCAAAGCAATCATTGGGCAAAGGCCAACTGCTACATCAGCAACCTCTCTGTGCATCAGCAACCTCACTGTGTCAAGAAGCAGAACATTGATTGAAAAATGCATTGCCTCACTGACCCTTTGAATACATGATTAACATTTTCATTTATTTCTGTAGGAAACTGAAAAGGCTATAGCATCCCTCAAAAGACATGGTTAAAACACTGCTAAACATACTAAACAGTGTGCAACACTTTAAAGGGAGGAAATAAATGGCAGCAATGCCCTGGAAGCCCTTGACCCTACTCTAACACCATCTCTGGATTCTGGTCTCCAGATGCATGATATGCTAAATGAACCAGACATGCAAGACACAAACAACATGCTGGAGTGTGTAACTCGCAAAAAATGCTTATATAAATGTCATTATTTTCCTGTTTTTTTATACGAATGCCATTGTTCTATTTAGCAGTCTCAGCAATTTCTTTCAATTTTAAATTAATATAATTTAATGAATAGTAAACTTCGGTTACTGCTGCCATAAAACATGTATAATTTAGTGCAGGTTTCATCTGTGCTGCTGGCACAGCAGCTGGCGTACATTTGTGGCTCCACCATCATTCTCGTTGATGGAGCACTGCAGGGAAAACGTGAGGTCGTGACAGGTGACCACAATACGGTGGCCAACTCGCTCTTCGAACGGCTTCACATCTGGCTCGATGCCAGAGAAGTCCAATCTCTGTGGGGGAAGAAGAGGAAAATTTATTTTAATTCTATTTAACCTTTATTTTTTCTAAGGCAGCAAAAATTCTATCTATACACTTGTAATGTTATGAAAGTTACACTAATGTCAAATTCAAACCATAACCTCAAACAAATACAGTTTACTTATTGAGCAAATGCTTTAATCCAATGCAACACAGTAAAAAGGGTCACTCAGTCCCAGGAACCAATGGTTGCCACAAGGCTGGGGTACCCCCTGTATGGGATACCAGTCCATCACAAGGCTCACACACATACACACACATGCAAACACCCTTTCACACATAGAATTCATTATAGGCAATAAAGAGACTCCAATTAGCCTAATTAAAGCATGGCTTTGGACTGTTGGTGAGACCCTGGGTGACATGGAGAGACCACACACAGAGTGGGAGCTGGATTCGGAACCCCCAATGCTGGAGGCATGAGGAAACAGTGTTATGACCAGAGTCACCATGCCATCCACATAGTAAAATAAAGAAACATGTCCTGGACACAACATAGCATTAATCATATTATGTAAATTAAGATGTAGTGTCAGGAAAAAATAGTTACCTGTGTTTCAGGGTCCAGCATGAACAGCTTGGGCCTGCCTTCATTTCTGTTGATTTTATTCAGCTGGTCTGTTTCTCTTGCATACTGAAAAAGCAACAGTAAAACACCACATACAGTACAGTGATTTAGCTCCATAGACCAGGATTTTCCTTATAACCTTTCTGAGCTCTATCATGCCACATTATTTGCTGCCTAACATCAATCTGGACAATTCCCATATTTATTTATCAAACCCAAGGCCAGATGAGCCTGGAGCCCATCCCAGGAAGCGGAGAACCATAGGGCATACAGACTAAGGAAGTTAGTCCTTCGCCTAACCTACATCTGCCTGGATTGTGGGTGCGATCAGAGGAAATGCACCTAAAATGTGTCACTGTAGTGCCCTGTCTCTGTACATCTTATTCATCACACAAAAGCAGTTACAGGGCCTCACAGGATGGCCTAACATTGTCACTCACACAAGAGCAGTTACAGTGAACCAGAGGTTGGCCTAACATTGTCACTCACACAAGAGCAGTTACAGTGAACCAGAGGATGGCCTAACAACATCACACAACAGCAGTTACAGGGCCTCAGAGGATGACCTACATTGTCACACAAGGGCAGTTACAGCATCTCATAGAATCTCTTTGGGGGTAACAAGACCAACTCTTCTTTTCAAGAATAAAATCACATGGAAGGCCTGACATCCAACATACTGATCCAACAAACAGATTGGCCCACTGTCGCCTTATAGCAGCTCTCAGTGTCCCTGAAAATTAACTTCACTATGCAACCATGAAATGTCACTAGACTAAGCATGTTTTACACTCATTCTGGAAATTAACATTTGTATTTCAGAAGTAAAGCTGTTTATACATTTGCAATAATATGGTGATTAAATAAAACAGGAAGACAATGCTATTCCTCTCTTGCCTTCCAATGCTCAGTTAAAGGGTTCCAATGAACTAACTTTTTTATGTTATTTTATTTATGTTCTGATCCATTTCATCCTATCAGAACCCATCCCCTGATGCAAAGTCCAAGAATGGGTATGGCACACAAACAAATATTCATTCACAGCCTAAAAGTGCATGTACCGAGAGGAAGCATGCATGATGGTCATAGAGGTTGGATCCAAAGTCAAGCCCATAATCTGAGGTGAAAGTTAGCATTACAATTAATATTCCTAAAATCTCTTCTCTCCCAACACAAGATGAGGCCTTCCGCATATTGGTGATTTTTAAGTCTTTCACAGTCAAATAAATAATTATGTTTTTTTATCATAAACAATGAAATAGATAATTATAAATTTTAAAATATGAATGCATACTGTAACAACATATTGGACTGCAGGACTGGCCTGCCATTCGAGTTCCCTGCCCCACAGATAATACCTTCATGAGCTCGGGGTGCAAACTGCGTCCCAAGCTCTCCAACATGTTCTCCACCTTCCCCTGGCTGCTGCTGTCATCATCTGCACAGAAGACACACATAAAGAAGGATAAAATACACCATGCGTCTGAACTGCCCTGGACAACTTTATTTCAGAGCTGCTTCTATCAGTTCACTGCATAGCAATCAATCTCCTGCCCCTTTACACAGAAACCTGTGAATAACAACACTCATTAGTACTTAACTACTTAACTGATGAACAGTACTACTGGATACATAAAGGCCGGCTGAACAGACCCTGTGGCCACCTCAAGTCTTAACAAGCAGGTGTATCTAATAACGTGACCCCTGAATGTACACTGTCACACACTGTCAGACAAACAGGGAACCTCTTACTACCATTTGTTAGTGTAATATGGGTTCAGAAGTTCATGATACGTTCTTGCCACTGACAAATAAGAAATTCATTCGAAAGGAGAACGCAAGACTAAACAAACAAGTGCTTCTTTGTTAAACTCTCATATGAAATGTCAGCTGAGGTTACTTAAAGGCATAGAATCCTCCTCGGAAGTTAATTACTTCTCATTATACAGTATATTGTAAATGAGTTCAATGACAGTTTTGCACGGGTGTTCACTGTTGAGGATACTAGTAACTTACCAGTTGTTATTAATAATTCAGCATCGTCTTTAACTAAGATATATATATAACTGAAGCTGATGTTTTACAAAGCCTAGCTAGGCTCAAAATAAATAAATCACAGGGCCCTGATGGC
>JABFDZ020000002.1:15986412-15999604 GCA_019775955.2 Pollimyrus isidori
CCCCCCCCCCCCCCCCCCCCCCCCCCCCCCCCCCCCCCCCCCCCCCCCCCCCCCCCCCGGGTATGCGAAGTTTGGTGGCTTGGTTTGGTTTGGCCTTTTCATGTTAACCATATCGATTCATAAGGTGCATTATCAGCTGGGTCCAAATTAACTTCTGGTTTGGTCCACATCCAGACAGCGGGCCAGACTTTGAGAATCCCGGATCTATACCCTTAATCTAAGAAAAAGAACAAGAACTGACTTTCTGAACTGACTTTTGTTGTTTTTTCCTCTATTCAATAGTGAATCTGAACAATATTTCTCCTAATCTTTTTAAGAAACAGGGGATCTGAGGACCGCGGAAAAATGTACCTGGACAACATCAATGCAGGAGTCTAGGTAAATGGATCCTTTTGTCTCTTTGTAGTTTCTTTCATCCTTGTAAAAGTTGAGAATGTAGGAGCCGTCTGGAAGCTGAGACAGGTAGAAATATCTTCTCTTGAACACCTGCGGGCATATATTACATGCTGGTATCAGTTTGGTCTTCAGAGCTTCTTTTTTGGATCTAATACTTATTGCGAGATCTTGGCGTATTTGAGTCTATGCACTCTATGCATCTTAAAATTTTTTGGTGAAAGTCACATACGTGGATGTGGAAAAAAGTCTCCAAATAATTTGGTGAATTTTCCAACTGCCATGAATTTACCTTGAGAGTGTCTGGCTGCTAGATGAATTCAGCATACAGTGCTTTCACTTCTTTAATTTTTCTATTGTCATCACTTTACATCACACACTTGCTGAATATACTCATGCTTCTTTTCAAGCTTATTTTTAAACATTTAAAGAGTTCTTGTTCAGAGCAATTCGGAAACCCAAATTAATCCCAGAGTGTAATGAGACTGCTTACATTCTGCCAATAATATGATTGGCGACTTTGTTGTTCTAATACCTGGATGTTAAGAAGCCCTGTAATATAGGGTATGCTGCAGTACAAACACCAACAGGAACAATACATCAAAACAATGACAGTTTGCTTGGGAAGAGAAAGGCTGGGTTGGTGGAGGAGTGGAGTCACTCACCCGCATGGAGACAGACAAGCTGCTGTTGATGTTGGCCTTCTGTAGCCAGCCTTGTTTCATGATGCCCCCCTTCTGGGAGCAGATTGAGGAGGAATCCTAGCAACAATAAGCTGTTTTGACTAGTGGTGCACTTATGTGGATACCAATATTCAAGTTGGGGAGGGTTACATAAAACCTGCCATCCTTATATTCACAACGTGGGCCATATAAAACCAGCTCAAAGGATGAAGTGCTGAACCTTCTTTCTAAGTGGGGAACATGCATATCAACCTCTTGTACATCACTACCAATATAGGCTCAATGCAATCATCTCCATTATTTTAGCAGTTATTGCATTAACTCTGGTGCTGCTAACTTTAAGTATTTGAAAAGTTTAAGAACTTTTAAAAAACACTGGCAGGCATTACAGTGCGAAGCGTGGTCAAATCCTCTGGGTATCAGTGACTGCTAGCAGTCAAATATGCTCTGTGACCGGGGTCTTTATTGCAAGCCTGAAGGACCCGGAACACTGGCTGGCATTCGCCTGATTGTGGTGACAGTGCACCTGTTTGTGCTGGTGCAGGAAGCCAACCCTTAAGGTGGCCAAGAAAGTCTGATGTTATTAAAAATAAAGAAACAGACGTCTAATAGAAAAACGTACTCCAAAGCAATAAAGCATATTATTCAAGTTCATAATGAGCCTGCAAACACACTGGGAAGTCATAGATGTTACACAAATTAAGAAAACGCTTTAATCAAAATGATAACACATGCGAACCAGATTTTACACACACACAGCACATTCACAGCAGATGTGCTGCAAATACAGAAAACATGCGGCGCAAATCAAATGGCAACAACACAACAGAAGTGTTTCTGGAGGACACTTTGCCCAGGTGGTCACATACTTGTAATGTTTGTATCAGTCACATTAATCCTACCATATACCACACAGCCTGCTGATTATTGTAGCAATCTGTTGAAATAGAACCAGTGGAAACTGGTTACAGTGATCGTCTGTCTGGGTGAAATTGACTATAAGCGGATGATCATTATAACCTATTTTTTTTCTTCATTATGTCTCCGGCAGATTAGCATCTAACTGACATGTATATTTCTTACACAAATATAAGGTAATAAAACGGACAGCTTCACTATTTACTTAATATCGATTTCAAAATACATGACAGTCAACCATGTCAAACGCTTTTGAAGTTACAGTACTGTATAAATTAAACTATAGAACTATGTATAATTCAAATGCGTTATAATACAGTATCGTACTGTACATGAAAATTAGCTTATTGTAGTTTCGCTGCTGCATATCCAAGTTTAATTTTTAGCAGATTATCATAAGCTTTGATGAGTCCATGCATATTTGACACTGAGAGCAAATTACTTTCTTTTTTGTCATGTTTTATGTGCACGTGGCATTAGTCTCAGGTAGCTAGACAGAATCAGACGGACTACAGCAAGGCAAAGTAGAGCCATCAAAGATGACTTTTTTTTTCCCATGTTTGTAAAGCTTAGACACTGTAAGCAGACTACTTGACTATTAAAAATGAATAATTTAAACAGTATTTGTATAAAAAATGATTCTGTCCCAAGCTTTTTGATACATATAAGTGGCTGATCATTATAACCATAATCATTATAAGTTTATAACTTTTCACCTGTAAATTATCACCATTGGCTCCATTGAAAAGTACACCTGAAAAAAGTGTCCTCTGGAAACAGTTCCGTTGTGTTGTGGCTATTTGCAGTGCATTTAGGAAAGATATGTGCTGAATAAAGGACTGCAGTATGAGCTACTGCTTTTATAACTTTCTTCATTCATCAAAATGTCCAAGAAGCAAGCTCCATTAAGCAATTAATTTGGTGTTCCTCCACCACGAAAGAAACGCCAGACTGAACCTGAACCACAAAAGAAGTGGCGTGTTCTCCGAAAAGGAGGTAAGCTGGCTTCACAGGAATGACACCTGCAATGAAATGTGATGCAAACTATGCCATAAAAATCCCACAGTGATGGATGAAAAGAGCACCTTTTATACAGGCACTAAAAACTTCAATCATTCAGCTTTTGATAAGCATAAAATAGTAATAGGAATAGCAAGTGGTTGTTAATATGCACAAGCCGGCCAATGGTCCGATCGACAGATGGCAAGAAAAGCAGACTGAAGAACAGCATTAAGCACTGAGGAACATTTTTTTTTTTGGCCTTTCACAAAGCCAAATAGTAAGGAGGGGAGTCATGATGGTGATGATGATGATGATGACATAACTTTCAGTACTTGTAAATAGCAGTAACTGTTGTCAGCGCTTAAAAAGCTGTCATTTCATTTGTATTTCAGTGTTTATTTAAAAGAAGTGAGGACCAAGCAACAAGCCCAGGTTTTTCTCAATGAACAAGACCAAATATGTTGCGTGCACCCCTGGTTACAAAATTGAATAATATGCTTTGTTGCTTTTCAATGTGTCTCTCTATTAGACATGTGTTTTTTATGTTGAATTTCATTGGCCTTTCTCAGCCACCGTACGCCTTTGCTCAGTTCTTCACTAATGCAGAGAAAGTGAGCTCCCAGTAGAATTTTCTAGGTGCATCTGTGGAGCCAAATTTGTAGTCAGCTAAATATTGTACAGTTTATTGTATATAATCACATGAACATAGTAATAAAACAAGCAACTAGTACACGACAACCCTAACGAGGATAAAAGGTTGGAAGACAGGTGGATAAATGGATGGACAGATAAATGGATGGATGGATGAACAGTTGCCTGTGCATTCATTTACAATAAATATATTGTAAATACAAATCTCAATCACCTGTTAAAATCTCCATCAGCCTGGGCCTTACTAAAGTATAGTAATATTAGGCCTGTTATTCAAAATTTATAAATGGATGGAAAACTGTTTACAATAACTGATAAGTTACAAATGCACTTTAAATGAATGCAATATTTGTGCAGACCTTCATGTTCCCAGCTGGTCCCCAGGAGCGTGACAGGAAGCTGCACTGAACAGCAAGCACTGCGCACTAGCACTGTCCAGAGAGTCCCCCAGACCCCAGTCAAAGGGCCTTTGTCAGTGTATGTCCCTCCAGGCCGGACTGCTTTAATTTAATTAATGCATAAATCTCAAAGCCATGCTCTCCTCCCTCAAGCACACCCCCTCCCCCACCGACCCTATCATTCTGCCACCGTGCCTCTGTGCAATCATCTGAATCCAGGCATTGGATGGTTTCTCAAAGGTGATCTTGTCAGGAATTCCAACCGACAATACGGAGAAGAACAGGCGATCGCAGATAGTACGTGTAGCGTGGACGGTAACCCAGACGCGGAGTTTACACGAACAGGTAGGATAACCACGCTCTCTAAATAAAGAGTAAGGATCCCCACCCGGAATCCCCGTTCTGAACGCACACACAATCAGAAAGATATTACCAATGAATGGAGTACTCACAGTACCAGCGATGAGAGTAGAGAGGGCTTAGGTCATTTAGCAATGACTGAACGGCGAGAGAATGAACTGATCCACTATTTATCTTCCGGGCGATCGCCTACTTCCGGGTCCTAGTGGCGATCACCTGACCGGTGTGCATGACAGATCTGCAGTTTTCGGCGTCATAACAACTCTGACCAGTCAATCATCTGCTGACTCACTGGCCCCAGTGAAGGAACAACAAATAAAACTTTGACCAGTAACTATTTATATTTATAGTTACAATACTAAAAACCCTAATGAGAGTATCTATGTTCCGCTGGGAAAGGAGCTTCACTCCTAGCCACGGCCTCAAGACCTTGGCTTGGAAGAACCAAAAAAAAAAAAAACTGATCCCATACCTCATCCTTCGCATCCTCATCCACCTCAAACATGTGTGACGGCAGCTTCTCTGTCTTTAGACCTTTGCTGCAGGAGGGAGATGTTAAGTCAGCTCACACAGATCCACTCCTCACAAATGAGATTTTTGAAACAGTTTTACTGCTTACCAGGGCAGCATGCGGAAATCGCCCGAGTATGCCTCATATTTGTAGTTGATGACGTGCCAATCTGTGTTGTACATCTTGATGCACTGCCAATTAAGCGCCAGCGTTAATGACATGGCAGTCAACATGTCTAACAAAGCTTGACCAATTCCATAAAGTTTCTCTAAATTGTAAAATCTCAAACTCTTTGCATTGAAAAGTCATCGATTTCTGTTCATTTGAGTACCTCTTTGGCAAAAAGACTCTGAGCTTCCTCCTCTGCCTTCTGCGGCACTGACGGGCTAATTGTCCTTCTCTCTCGGGACACCTGAGCCTCCTGCCAAATACAGAGATGCTTGCCTGTAAACATGCCCATCCAAAAACTTCTGCATAAATGGTTTAAAAAATTTGGATTGCAGCTGCTTCTGTGAGTACCTCTAGCATCAGTGGCTGCATTCCATTTCATTCACAAAATACCAGCATGACATGCACTTTGAATTATTTCAGGATTTCCAGCAACTTTTATTTATTTCATATCTATTTCATATATGCCTATTCCTGCAGTTATTAGTTGTTTTGTGTAAATTTGTTAATGTTTTGTGTTTAATTGTACTACATGTTCCTGACAGGATGGTGTAAGATATTCTTTGAACTGATTTACTAAAGGCAAATCAAGAGTCTTAAGTCTTAACGTGTAATATTCTGACTTCTGCCTTTCCTGAACGTCAAATGTAAATATTGTACACTGTGTACATGTATTCCTGTACTTCATTACAATTCTTTACATGTATGTATCCCCATGTTTCCAACAATGAAAGCTGCTACTCATTCTCATTGCACTAGTCTATCACATCTGCAAAACAACCTTGATGCTGATGTTTTAGTAACAATATTACATATAATTTTATTACATTTACTTGGTTTTTACTCGACCTGGGGTTTCAAACTATAGTCCTGGAGGGCTGGAGCCCTGTGCAGCTTAGGTCTCTCCCTGTCCCACCACAAATGATTCAGCTCAACAGCTTTGTGGTAAATTTACACAAGAAGTTAAATCAGGTGTGTAGTTTGAGACCCTTGTACTAGACCTTCTAAGCAGTCATTCATTTCAAATACATAGAAATTGATCTGGACCCACCGAGACATCATCCACAGGAAATATCAGCAATTCTCTGTGGGGGTCACTGTGGATCTGGGTCTTCTTCTGGAATACAACATTCTCATAGTCCAAAGGCTCGATGATCTTTGGCTGCTCCTGCACCAAAAACAACGCCCGTGGGACATGAATTATGAATGCAAGCAAAATGCCCACAAGAAATTTAAGTTTGTGCCAGGTAGAATTGAAATCAAAGTTCTCTGTAATAATTTTTTTGTAAATTTAAACATTCACTGCAATCAAACTGCAAAAGGAAACATAACAAAACGTGACTCTGCCAAACACATGATTAATCTAGGACCAGCATATGGACTTTTGACAACAGTAAGGAAAAGCTGAAAAGGCCATTCAATTAGGGTAACCAAAACAGTTATACCAAAAGTTCCAGTACCAAAAGCCCCGGTGGGGTACTTTTTTGGTCCTTCAGTACTTTGGGGTGGGACTTGACATGCTTTCTCTGTCAACTGGTTACGCAAAAATAATACAGTGGAACCTCAGTTCTCGAACTTAATCCAATCCGGACTCCAGATCAAATCCTAAAAAGTTTGAGTTCTGATCAAATTTTTCCCATAACAAATAATGGAAAACCAATTAACTGGTTCCTGGCCCCCCAAAATTACACCTAAATATGTTTTTTTTAGCATTTAAACACAAAATGAACAGGATAAAACAAGAAGAACATTTTTTTCTTAATGACTTCCAAAACAATAAAGATCTTATCCCAGCTTCTGTCCTGCCCCAATCGTCCGCTCATTCCATGTGCCACACCCCCTCGTTAACCTTGTGTGGGATCCCCATGTGATCAGCTGTTTCTGGTTGTTGTCATTATTCCTCTGTATTAAATCCGCGTTTCAGTTTGTTTCCCCAGTCTGGTCATTGGGTGTGTTCACCTTGCTTACAGCGCAGGCTTAAAGCAATGCATTCTGATCCTGACGCAATGCATTACGGTTAGATGCATCGCGACCTCTCACCCGGCTGCACAAACTGGAACCGCCTCCGTGACGACACACATTTGCCCTTTTTGGCTGAAGAGTTTAGTTACATGAATGACGTTTGTATCCCAGGCAGTTCTGCACTGCTTTATTTGGTTAATCATACAGTCTGTGAAGAAGGCATTCAAGGAAGAATTGCATTGTAGTATGACTTATTTTCTGCTGCGTACAATTTATATTAGGTCAGCGTTCACGGTTTATCGTTTTGGAAGTCATTAACCAAAAAATGCTCTTCTTATTTTATCCTGTTAGTTTTGTGTTTAAATGCTTAAAAAACATATTTATGTGTAATTTTGTGGGGCCAGGAACCAATTACTTAGTTTTCCATTATTATAACTTTTTAGGATTCGATCCAGAGTCCGGAACAGATTAAGTTCGAGACCCGAGGTACCACTTTACTAGATAATCTTAAAAAGGAATAATAATTAAAATTCCAAAACTTGATCATTTATTTTCCTATTTCACAGTAAAAATGTTTTAGCAAAACTTAAACTGCCTGCATTATAATATTTATATAACAAATTAAAAGTAAGAAATAGCCTGTAAGTAAGAATTGCACATGCACAACATGCGATGTTGCTATTACTATTGCACATCACCCAGCCCTATAATAAGCTACAGACATTTTTTGAATTCAAAAAAGCATAAGTTTTTAAAAACCCATACCAGTAAATTAGTCCGTGACACACTTACACATATAGTTGGTTATGTGCACTGCACATGCACAAGATACTGAAATGCTGTAGATGTTCTTTTAATGTAAGAAAAATAATTTTATAAAGGCTCTGCTATGTAGTACTGAATATTGTAATCTTTTTAGTCGAACTAATAAAATAGCATCGCCAGTAAAGTATCAGCATATATTTATAATTTGTCGGGGGCGTCAGGATACAAGTAAGTCAATCATTTCATGAGGTACACTGGATAAATATTCATCCATTTTCTGAACTGCTTATCCTACTGGGTCACGGGGGGTCCGGAGCCCATCCCAGAAGCAACGGGCACAAGGCAGGGAACAACCCTGGACATGGGGCCAGCCCATCGCTGAACACATTCACACACCAGTCACTCTCACATGCACACCTACGGGCAATTTGGCAACTCCAATCAGTCCCAGCTTGCTTTTGGACTGTGGGGGGAAACCTGAGTACCCGGAGAAAACCCCACAACGACACGGGGAGCACATGCAAACTCCACACAGTTTATCGGTCCGATACATATCGTGCATCCCTACTTGAGACTCTTTTGGGAAAAGTAGGTGCACTTGTTTTGCTCATGCTGATGTAATACAATGAAGAAGAACCATTGCAATTTAGAATTGAGATCTCTATTTTTATTTATTTATTTTTAAATTTATTTGAACAATTAATTGTGCAGCCCTAGTTCAGATATTAGAATGTATCCCTGGGCATACATATACAGGTGCTAGTGCTGAGACAGAGAAATTCAAACCTGTTTTGGGGGAAGGAAGGGGCTGAAAAGCCATAATACGTGATTAATTCGGTTGAATGAGAAGCAAAGGCAGCTGACGGAGAGGAGAGAGCAAATGATAAGTCCAGCAGATAGAGCCCATGTGACTCTCCTGCAGTGGAGTTGCTGTGAAAAAGGAATGGAGCTGCAGGGTTTAAAGCATCCAGCCCAAGTGCTGATAAGAATCTTTTACCAGGCAGGGACCACCTGCCATAAATACTGATTACTGAAATTTAAAACTATACAAAACTATAACTGTAATAATAACAATTTTCTTCACACAGTAAAACTGTAAATTAGTATAATTTTTCTCAGATAACCTTAAATTCTGCTCTGCTTCAAATCCTTAGCGGCACATTGAGTTTTGTACTGTAAGTGACACATCAAAGAACAGTTTGAGAAGTAGCACTGCTTTCAAAGCCAGCTGGAAGAGGTTACGAGAGTTAAGCCCTACCCACCCCTAACCTTAACTGTAAGTAACCAAAGTAAATACAAGTCTTTTGACATTTTTTTGGTTTTTTGATTACATCAGATCATACCTTTGAGGGGGACCTGAAAAATCATTTGGTCCCCATAATGTAATATAAAAGTAATCCACAAACACACACACACAGCCATGTGATACGTGGTGTCAGACTTGCCATATACATCAGGGGCATTTCAGGACATGTTTCTTTTACAGTTTAGTTTTTAGGGTCAAATTAAATTAAAAAGAGAAAAGAGGAAGTTTTTTCATGAATGCTTCCTGCCTGCTATTTCATACGACATTTATGAGGCATTTTACACAAATGTTTTGCCAAAGTCAGGTTGATTTGAAGATTTTGTCACAAAATGTATTAGTAAAACATTATACAAAATGTATAACTATGGGTGTTAAAACCGGAGAAAAATGTCAAAATTGCGTATAAAGTTTGGTGAGAGCATACAGATAATTGGAGTCAGACTACACTGCATATTCAGCATGGTCACTGCCAGCAACCCAACCCAAAACAAACCCCGTCTGCAGCTTGTTCTGCTTGCCCAGTGTATGCCATAAGCGGCTGTGATACAGTGCTGAGGCCCCACCATCACCATTAGCTCCTCCTACTGCATTTCACAGGCCCATTGCAACTGGGGGGAGGGATGCTGGAGGGGAACTGGAGCTTCTCCCATGAAAGGGCAGATTTGCCACTTTACTGGCCTGCTGATTGTGCCCACAGTGTGCGGCCACTGTGGAGCACACGTCTCCTAGCTTTGCAGTGGACACACATGACTAAAGGTGCTGGAAAAAAGGGTGCTGGCCCAGCTTCCTGTCATGTGTGAGACGTCAGGGGCAGAGGGAGGTGCATCAACCACAGCAGGGGCCCGGAAGCTTGTTGAAGGCGGAAGCGAGCATGTTCACAGCAGAGATATCATCCCACAGCTGATGTGAGGTTCCAAAGACACCAATAACTTAGTTGCTATCCATAACCACTTCTGCCTAGATCAAGCAGAACCTCTGAACAGAGACATAGAGCAGAATACCAAGATTTTTCTTTCATATTCAATAGAAATAACTCAATATTGGCAAATGCTGCAATATACAGCCAACACATGTACAGTATGAGGGAAATAGCTTTAAACTACCTTATACAACGCACAAAACGGAGCGTCCAGGAATTTGATCAAGTGCAATTTTAATTTTTGGTCATTGTGGTCAAATGACTGGCACTCGGCGCTTCTAGTGTTAAAGGGTCAATCACCTGAGCGGCTTTAATTTCCCAAGCACAACAATGTGATCATGTGATCATTGCACTGAAGTACACAACTTCCTCTTCAGACCCTGTTGTTCTCAAATGATTTTGGAACAGCATCTTGCTCAAAGACAAAATTGGCCCTTCTAGAACTAGACAACATGTGCCCTGAGGACCAGCCATGTGGGCACCAGTCACTACCAAGACCAAGCCAGCCTGCCCAACCCACTTCCTCACAGAAGACAGGCGAAGACTTAGTGTCTCTGTTTCTTGAGTTGTTACCATACTGTATCGGTGTTCCTGCAGCCCAGAATAAAGGCGCTGGGTATCTGTAACTCCCAGATGTGCCCTGTAGGATTTTCCATAATGTTGTACTGAATGGACTTGTGAACACATCCAGCAGAAATAAAACCTCTTTGTACAGTACATGTCTGTCATTATTATGGCCTTTTTGGAGCTGGTTCATTTTTATAGCACTGCTGGTAATAAGAATCCACATAAGGTATTCCAGTAACATTCTGGATATCAAAGATGTCAATATGATTCTGGCTACTCATTTTGAATGGCAAAGTGAATGAACATAAGTGCAACCCCATACTTTAGTGTACCCATGGGGTGCATACCAGAGCTGGGCCTAGCACCATAATGAATCATGCTGATTCAACTTCTTTCCTCATGGAGCAAGACATGCAGGGCTCCTCCAGGAACAAGAAGTGTGCAAATCGTTACCTCAACAGACCCAGTCTCCTTATAACAACCCCCCAAACACACACACACACACACACACACACACACACACACACAACAGTATACTAAAACAGCAGGTGGGGAGGATCAGATTCGGTCTGAACCTCATGATCTTGGAACACATAACAGTAATTCTATCTAATTTTTAGACAAGAAGAACAAGAATATGAATCAATTCCTCATTTCAGATCACTGCAAATAGAGGAACTTAGCCCCCTCCAAAAAAAAAAGAAAAATCTACCACACCCCACCTTGAGGGCCAGCCTCCAACATTCAGAACAAAATGTAAATATTTTTTGTACTGATATATAGTCAAAAGCAGACTTCTCTACAGTCAACTTCATTCACAAAAAAAGGTGTAATGCACAGAAGGTTGGTTGACCGTCAGGGGGATTTGGCAGAGCAAGATGGTCGGTCACACAAAGGAGCCGCCGATAGTATTGAGTGCTCACGCTGTCTCCTTTGCACGATGTCAAAGGCAGAACCCGGCAGCACGCCACCGTGCACCGGAGCCATATTCATGCGTTGTGGGACAATTCCATAAGCAGATTTCAAAACGCATGACTTCCATTTGACTCACGGGAAATTGACACACTGCATCATGCAAGGCGATCATGCCAAGCCAATACAGACAAATACTACTGAAAACCGCACAAACCGTTCACGATGGATTTGCGGAGAAATAAATAAATAAATATTTCTAAACGATAGTAATAATAATAAGACGAATTCCTACTATGTAAAAGGCGTTTAGCACAAGTAGCTGATTTTGTACTTGCGAGGTTGACAGTAGCTAGCTGAAGAATAATAGGGAATAATTACTAACCACAATCAGAGATGTTCGCACCGCCTCCGATACGCTTTGCCGGAGCTCCGCAGCTGTCCCGGGTTTGCTCAGCCTTTTCGTAAATTTCCGTACTTCAGACATGTCTTCCTCCTATGTGGCGTGTGATCGCCAGAAAGACGGCGGGCTTTCGACGTCGCCCCCGAAGCACAGCTGTGACAGATGCTGGGTAAAGCGGCAGCGGCGATGTGAGGCGGGGCTGTTTGCGAGCGCGGCATCCCCGCCCCTCCTCCTGTTCGTCTCATGCGAACTTCTCGTCTGATTTCCGTGCACACCCTGTCTCTGTTCTGTGCCGGTTTATCATACACCAGACACTGAACAGTATGCTTACTTACTGATAAAATGTGTCATAGAGATGGACTACATATGTGTTTTGTACTTAACTAAAAGTATGTGAAATCATTGAGTGAACTCTACGTTATGTGATAATATCGTACACGCAACCTAAATGACAAAATTATGTACAAACTTTACGTAAATATTGAGAAATATGAACAACGTTACATACAATTTAGAAGAACCGGAAACAGTTCTAGTGGTTTATAACGACATGGTATAGAACAGTAAAACGATGATACCCCCTAGTGGACAGCTTGAGGAGCTACAACGTAAGTCACTTGGTATCGTACAGTTAATTTGCGAGAGCTCACGCCATCCATCGCACCTCCCAAAGAGTTATCCTACACAGGGCTGCAGAGACGTGGGGGAGATGCCAGTGCTGTTAAAAATACCTTAAAACTTAAAATAACTTAAAACTTAACTTAATTTAGCCCTAATACAGAAAATATGTGTGCTTCCATTTTATCTACACGAATGGAGTGAAATGAATAATTGGGGGGGGGATCATCCTAGCAAACCACATTGGCACATGCAGAAAGGGGAGTGTTAGGAGTGTCTGAGAACCACCCATTTTACCCACAGTATTTAAGGTGAAGTTACGGGTGAGCTTTAAAGGTACTGAGTGTGCTTTCTTTAGCTTTTGAGCACATGCCCCTCATGAAGTCTCTGCACAATGCTAATGTTTGGATTCAGCTCCATCCATCTGTCTTATGTAACCACTTGTCCTATTCAGGGTTGCGGGGGTCCGGTGCCTACCATAGAGGCTATGGACTCAAGGCAGAGAACAACCTAGGATGGAGTACCAGCCCAAAAACATAAATCCCACAAAGTAAGTGCTTGAGGTAAAAGATAGCAGACACTGAAGTAGCAGCTCAGCAGCTACAGCAGGATCTTGATTTAATTAGTGACTGGGCCGATACCTGGCAGATGAAATT
>JABFDZ020000002.1:16043326-16059950 GCA_019775955.2 Pollimyrus isidori
GTTTCCCTGCTGAGACTGCTGCCCCCGCGACCCGACCTCGGATAAGCGGAAGAAGATGGATGGATGGATGGATGGATTTGAGCAGCTTTTAAAAAAAAAGGTATTTGCATATAATAATGCTTTCTTTAACCTTGAAATAGAGATTTTATTTTATTAAAATCCCTCATAACCCCCAATATATTCCCAAAATATTACATATTTATAACAATGACATATATATAAATAATTGATGACATTTTTATATTTTCTCACATCATAAACCATTACAGTATAATCCCGTTATATTGGACTTGCTTATAATGGAATATCGGATGAGGTCTTCTGGTCCCGGCCATGCACCTTTACGAATATGCAGAAAACGCGTCGGATATAGCGCACTTGCATATAATGGAATTTCACTTATAACAGTCCCCAAGGCTGCTTTTGCCTGTAGTTTTGTTTGGCTATAACGAACATGCAGACTCTGCCTACGAGGCGTGTGGTGTGCCGGTGATATCCTGCGCAGATGCATAGTCAGGATAAGTAAAAGTCACGCTACATAAATAGGCATGGCGTAACAGCAGGCAACACTAATTGGTCTGTGTAGCTGTCCATCATCAGGCACGCTGTGTGTCAGCAGACAACACTTGCAGCTGGAGGGATGCAGTAAGCAATGAGGCCAAGGATATTACTGTACCGTACATGTATTGCACTTATGAGCCATATATACTTCTAAGAGTCAGGTAAAGTTGGATTACTACATGTAAAATGTAATAATCTATACCACAAGTGTGTCTGCTGGGGTGTGGCAGGAGTAAATGGTGTCCTGTAGTTGTGTTCTGGGCATACAGCAACTCTGGATATAACGGACTGTTTTGCCAAATCCCTTAACGTCCGTTATAAAGGGATTTTACTGTATATAACAATTTGTCCACAATTTACAATAAAACCCCAGTAATAGTTAAAAAAATTTAATTAAGAAAAAGCAATTTATTAATTACCAGTTAGTACAGGCAATTTTACCATTTCCATAAAGCAGAATCTTCATTGAAATTAATTTAGGAAGGCATTATAGAGAAGTATATTGTATTCGTATAACACTAAGTTGATAGGCCAACAGTACTGTGCAAACATCTCATACATTCATACAATATGAGGTGTAAATGATCTTCACACTGGTATAAAATTATGATGTTACGTTTATCAAAGTGTGTTCATTTCACTGTTTCAAAACCTGTCCTAAATTCACTCCAGTATTTATAGCAACCATCCAATACACCCATGTATTTATGACTCCATGACTAGAACACCATTATTGGCAAATCAATGGCTAACTGAGCTATTGAAACTAAATAAATTAAGTGACCTGGTCACAAAATTTAAAGTATATCAGGGGATGGTTGGGGTGCCCCTGAAGACAGGTATTTGGAACTAGAGCTGTATTTTTCTAGCAGTCTAGTAAGATATCCGCAACTTTTTGGAGTAGAGAAGAAATTCTTGTGAGGTTAAATATGTTACTGTTAATTTACATACATTCTAATGTTAAATTGTCTTTCATTTCTAAGCAAATATACACTCACAACCCAAATAAACAGCTTTACACATTTCTTTGATTGTCTAAGACTGTGGTTCTCAACCAGGGGGACTGCAGCCGACTAGAGGGCCTCAATGAGGACCAACAAGGGCCGCACCATTTATATGGAAACGCAGGAAAGAAATATGACATGGCTAAAACTAGGGGTGGACACATATAGAATTTTTATCTTATATTGTTTTTTATAAAATGAGATATAGGATGACATAATACCATATTACTGGTGCCAGTGAATTAGAAAAGAATTATCCAGTTATAATAGGCTGTGATTAATCATAAATTAAAAAAAAACATTAGTATATGTTTGTATATTTTGGAATGTGTGGTCTTGGAACTAAAAATGCATGGCAGACTGGAGGAATCATACTTTTTTAGTATAACATCTTGGTTTTGATACCATTAGGGTGCAGGGTTTCAAATGTGTAAGTAGCCAACGTAACTGGCAATTATGCTTTTGTGAAACCTCCCATTCTGCCTTTATTTTTTAATTTTGCATCACAACTTTGCTCCTTCCGTTTTTGAGTGACGAGAGAACACGTAAGCTGCATCTTTTATGCAAATAATACGTGTTTTTCATGCAAAAGTTAATATTTTATGTAAAAATATCGTATTTTCAGCAAATACTATTTTAAGCTATTTTACAACTTGCATTTTGAGAAGCATAATAAATTAAATGATTGCTTTGCAGTCTTGCAAAAAAAGCCTCATAAATGTAGTGAAAAATACTAAAAGAACATCCTAGTTGTCATGTCCACGGCTCCGGGTGGGCGTTACCAAGCAGGTGGAACGAGTTAATCGCAATCAGCCTGTCATGTCCACGGCTCCGGGTGGGCGTGACCAAGCAGGTGCAGCAAGTTAATCGCAATCAGCCGGTCCTGATAAGGAAGCCGATCGCAACTGCTGGTTGCGAAGTATTGAGCCGATGATCCGTCTAAGTCGTACCAAGCAACTCTTTACGTTCTGTCTTACCTTGCTCCGTCCCCAGTCTGTCTTGTATGTACTTGCCTGCTTGTTCTCCTTCCCCAGTCCAGCACCCGCTCCTGAGCCGCCCTTCCTGCCCCGCTCGGTGTCTGTCAGCCCCGCTTCCTCCCGTGTCCTGTCTGCGTGCTACCTGTTCGGACTGACCTACTGGATCCTGACGACCTTGCCTGCCCCACGACTTCCCTTCTTGCTGATCCCACTGGACACTTTTGCTCCGCGCATTTCTGGGTCCTCCTGTCTGTCCGTGACCGCAACACTAGTTACCAACAGTTTCCAAATTTCTTTCTTTTTAAAGACGAGTTTTTACAGTAGCGATCAAAATTAGAAAATGATATTTTGAAATTTACAAAGTTACTGCTTATCTGAATTTGCAGTTATCCGTGAACTGAAAAGACATATTTTTATTGTATTTTCTTTAGTGAAAACTCTCACATCACAAAATAAGTTTGAAGCTCCTCAGCCAGTGTAAACAGAACGCAGATGTACTCCTCTTTACATGAGTCATATTTGTTTTCCTGCCCTAATGACAACTGTTGGATTACCGTATTGTTATCATGGGAATTTGCATGGGCATGCCAGCAACTAAAACATCTCATGTGTAAGCTGATGGAAGGGAAAGGTGAGGTATAATTATTTTTGTTTATTTCATTGTAATGCATTGTGAAAGTACCATAATTTGCAATATTTGTCTTGCTGAACCCTACTAGTATATATTAAGGATCTTTTCATTTATTAGGAACATAGTTCCTGATTTTAGAGCCATTTGCAAAACAGGTTTTATATTTAGATGTTTTTTTTCTTTCCTTAAACATTCACTGTCATGGACTGAGAAAAAAACTGTGGACATAGTGGAGTGAAACTTTTTTGTCATGTTTAAAAGAAATTACATTGTTTGTCAGTGTAACCAAATCAAAATATGTTTATATTAATAAAGATTCACAACAATCATTGCTGAATGCAAACAAATAAACAATATCATAACATGTGTAGGGGGGTCCACACATTTCCCTGGGCATGTGAGGTTTTTGGACAAAAAAAGGCTGAGAACTACTGGTCTAAGGCTTTTCACAGTCAAAAGCGCAAGGCCAGTATTGTTAATATATGTAAATATATTGTACATCATTCATGAATTTTCATGAGTTTCATAAATAACTATTTTACAACACATTTTTCCAGGATCTGTTACAGTATATTGCATTTGTTAGTGTATTTTTGTATTTTACATTGGCATATATATATATATATATATAGTCACACACACATAGACACACACACATTAGTATTTCTTCCTGTCAAAATGGATTTTGTAATATAACTCATTACTTTTCAATTAAAAGAACAGCAACAGCTGTATTCTGTCAATACACAACGCCTTGTGCAAGTAGAAGGCACAGTATGTCTTGGTAGAGATAACCCAGCTCTTACAGGAGATGCAACAATCTGCTTCACATTCCAAAAACCCCTAAGGCAGATGACTTTAATGGGAAGAAACTTAGGGGCATTCAGGAGTATCTATAGTAACCTTTGCCAAAGTTAACTTTTTGCATTAAGCTTTGCTTTATTTGTGTATGTGCTGGTGGTACAGTCCAGATCCATCAGTTTATATATAATGAATGTTTGTATCTGCTTTCTTTTCCACTGGTGCCATTCAAGTTTGGGTTTTTTTCCCCAGGTTGTGGTTATTGTACTTCATATTAAACTTTCCTGAATTCTGACCCAAAACAAAACTGGGTTTCACCTTAACCAGGAAGACAGGGCCCTGTCCTGTGAAGTGGACACCTTGGGCCCACTTGCTTTGGTTCCTTGGCAGCTGGGTGCCTCTCTCCACTTTCTCCCTCCTCTCTGTCTTTTTCCAATTCTATTTCCTTCCCTCAGTAGCTGCTCTCGTGGCCGGTCAGCATGTAAAGATTGCTAGTTTCAGAAGGAAATCCCGTTGGGGTACTCTGCAAGATGATGTCTCTAAAATAATGACAAACAAGCAACAGGAGAAGAAGTATTTATCTGCCGAGAACCTTTGGATTATTCAAAATATTCAGGAAACGTTACAATAAAGACCTCCGTTTTATATGATGATATTACTAAAATTCTACCTAGGATTTATTTGATATTGATTAAAATAATCATGCTCTAAAATAGCACCTTAAGTAGTACCTGTATGGAGTTACTTTTGTGTACATGTACTGTGGTACTAATGGCAATTCACTGTAATTTATTCATATGAATTGTGAATAAAGGCAGCTGTAAAATCAAACCAAACAAATCCAATTTCTTAAAATCTGTGTATATGCAGAATATAGCTGAAGAAAATCCTATATTCAAACACTGCAAAATTTATGTGAATTTAAATTTAATTGTTCTTGACGTAATTTTCTACAGTATCTAGTGGTTGCGTATGGTAAAAAATAAGGCCTATTGATGTTTCGTACAGAAGCTAGTAATGGCTGTTTTATATTATTTACTGTAAATATTATAGTGTTCTGTTTTGGTTCTTTGATCTTCTCTGACAGCATGCCATCTCTGCACTAATGCAAGACAGTACAGTCTGCTGTACTTTTGAGAATGACACAAGTATTGGTTTTCACCAAGTCTGCTGCCTCAGTTTTTATGATGGCAATTTGCATAATGTCCAGAATGTTATGAAGAGTGATCAAATGAATTGCAATTAATTGCAAAGTCCCTCTATGCCATTTCTTGAAAAAGAAGGGCCAACACTGAAAATATTGACTCTTTGCATAAGGTTATTGTAATTGTCAATAAAAGCCTTTGTAATTGTACCTCAGTATACCATAGAAACATCAGATAAAAAGATCTGAAATATATGTTTTCATCTTTTGTGAAGACCAATACTTTTTTAATTCTCAAAACTTTGGCAATGACTGTAAATTTCACAGTGGAATCTAGAAAAAAAACAATGATTCTAAAATTTACTTTGACTTTTATTTCATTACTTACATTATGAACTCAATATATTTCACATTTTGCCTGGTCAGCTTCATTTCATTTGTTAATATCCATACATTCCTGCATTTCAGACCTGAAACATGTTCCAAAAAAGTAGGGACTGTACAGCATTCACTACTTTGTAATGTTTCTATTCCTTCTCACAACACTGAAAAGATGTTTTGGCACTACTAAGTGTTTTAGGTTTTGAGACTACTAAGTGTTTTAGGTGTTATTTTGTCTTATTCTTCCTGCAAACACATCTTAAGGTGTGCAGAAGTACAAGGTCATCGTTGTTGCATTTTCCATTTCAAAATTCTCTGAACATTCGCTATTGAGGACAGGTCAGGACTGGAGGCAAGCCAGTACAGTACCCATACCTTATTCTTCTGCAGTCATGTCTTTGTAATATGTGCAGAATGTGGTTTTGCATTGTCTTGATGAAAAATGCATGGATGTCCCTTGAAAAGCTGTTGTCTTGACGGAAACATATGTTGCTCTAAAATGTCAGTATACTATTCTGCATTAATGGTGCCATCACAAACGTTATCCCTTGTTCAAGTGGTTATATCAGCTATTAATGAATTTACAGTTATTGATGCTGTCTGAGGGATTGGAGATCACGGGTGTTCAGCTTAGGCTTGTGCCCTTGCCCTTTACGCACTGAAATTCCTCCAGATTCCTTGAATACTTTAAATATCAAACACTGTTGAGGGAGAAATATGCAAATCCCTTCCAATCTTTCTGTGAGGAACATTGTTTTTGAACATTTCAATAATTTTCTGACACACAAATTGGAGATCCTCCTCTCCTCCAGAGATCCTCTCACGATCTTTGCTCCTCAAAGACAACCTTTTGTGGATACTGCTTTTGTACCAATCATGGTTATAATCACCTATTGACATCACCAATTTGAAATCGCATGACTATTTTTTTTTTTTTACCTCATTACTTTTTTGGAATGTGTTGCAGGCATGAAATGCAGGAATAGATATATTTTTACAAATTAAATAGAGTTGAAATATCTTGGGTTCATACTTTCTACAATGAAACAAGTCAAAACAAATTTCAGAATCATTACATTTTTTTAAATTCACATTTTCCATATCGTCCCAACTTTTTCAGAATTGTAGTTGCATAAATGTGCTTGAATCACAGTTTTGCAATATAAATATTACTGTTAAATGTTGTTATTGATGTTCTCTGAAACAGTTGTTTACAATAAGATCCTTGGAAAATATGCGATCGACATTTGGACTCATTTTCTAAGTAACAAGCCTTTTTGCCTTTTTTACAAAATGTGTACCTGTTAGTCCCCAGTACCTGAAACACACGGCTTTCATCTGTGATTTCCTGTGTTACCTATGTGGAAACACCAAAAGAAAATAAGTTTGACCCTAAAATAAGTTTTGAAAGTACCCAATAGACATAGACTTGCATGTTAGGTTAAGCACTGATGTCATCAACATCAAATATTACCTCACTAGTTTGCAAACAGCGTCCTTGTAGACCATGTTTCCAAAATGCAAGCACGCTGTCCTGTAAACAAGCTGTACATAAATATGTTACAGTGAGTAGTGCTATGACATCACTGGAAAGTGATAACACAGTGTCACACTGCCATCCATCCATCCATCCAACATAAAATTAGTTATCTTCAGCAGCGTCACAGAACTGCTTGGATCCTATCCCAGGCAACATACAGTGCAACACAAATACTGTACTATCCATCCATCCATCCATTTTCCAAACCGCTTATCCTTACTGGGTCGCAGGGGGTCCGGAGCCTATTCAGGAAGCAATGGGCACGAGGCAGGGAACAACCCTGGATAGGGGGCCAGCCCATTGCAGGGCACACTCACACATGCACACCTACGGGCAATTTGGCAACTCCAATCAGCCTCAGCATGTGTTTTGGACTGTGGGGGGAAAACCGGAGTATGTGGAGGAAACCCCACAATGACACGGGGAGAACATGCAAACTCCACACGCATGCGACCCAGGCAGAGACTAGAACCCGGGTCCCAGAGGTGTGAGGCAACAGTGCTAACCACTGCACCACCATGCCGCCCCCCAAATACTGTACTAGTCATATTAAATTATACAATAAGTAACTGTTCTACATAAATGATGTTATGTTCAATTTAAGGACAACATTTTATTACAAGGCTAAAGTCCAAAGAAAGATCAAGCTATAAAACCCCTGAGAATTTGCACGGGAGTTGTAAATGAGTTGCATAAAGCTAAATGGCTAAGCCAATAATACAAAAGCTAAGGCCAAGATGTCAGCAGACACAGGCAGGGCAGTGGTCTCTTACCCAAAGTGTCAATGACAAATCCAAAAGTCAGCTCTGAGACCAGTTCTCGACACGGGAAACCCTGCAAGTTCACCACCTGCACAGTCTCTGTGGAGCCAAGCAACAGGACAGTATGTGCCACTGGGCTGCAACGAATTGCCATTATTTTTTTATTTCATTGGATTTATTCAACAAGGACAGCACAAAATACAGTGTTACACGTGAAAACAATGCAACCGTTGTTTTGTATGGAGGTTTTCTAACCAAAGGCTAATTTGCAAACTTAGTCCTTGGTTGGACTTTTAAAAAGAGACAATAACAGCAATTACTGAGTCACACACTCACTCACTCACTCACTCAAGAAATTAGTATAAATCAAGTAATATAACTAATATAAAACATTCATAGATTTTTTGGTCCAAGACATTTATGTTTGCCGGTCAAGGATTAAGCCTAAGCCTAGACTAGCTCTGAGTTACAATGGTGAATAGTGAATGAAAATCTAGTCCTAGACTAGTCTTAATCCTTGTTCGTGAAACCGGCATTTAGGGTTTATTAGTCGAGTAATTAGACAATTTAGTATTTTAAATAAGCCAATTCCATGGGCTGTCTTCAGCAGAGCTTCCAGAGAATTTGAAAAGCTGATATAGTAAAATGAGGTAAGAATGAGAGATTGTTCAATAGTAGTACTGTGATGGCAACGTAACATTTAAATACCGAAACCCTCATTGTATGAGCGCACCAGCAACAGCGAAAGCAGGTATTCCTCACCATACAGAGTGCACTCACCTTGCAGTGCAATGAGCACTGTGTCTCTGTCCAACTGCGTCAGCTGTACTACCCTGAGAGGCTCACCATCTATCAGCAGAGAGATACCAGCTATTGGCCACAGAGGACTGACATACCCACACTTATTAAATCACATGCTTCAGTATAATTTTACACGCAGTGGGGTTGATTGTCCCATGTGCTTAAGTTAAAAGATATGTAGCTACATGCATTTTTCACTTAAGCATAGTATCCTATCAACTTAAGTCTGGAGGTTATGGGTGCTTAGGCTAGGTACTGTATGTGCTTTGGGCGGAGAAACACCAAAATATAAGTATGTTGCATGTAACTGACCCTTATGCGCATTCTGCTACTGACTTCTGTAGTTTCAATTGCATTTTTTACTACATGCCACGGAAAAAATGTGTGAAAGGGTAATGTTCATTAACAGAGCTGAAATGCATTACCTCTGCTGAGTGTAATTCTACTGCTGTACATCTATGTGCCTTAAGAGCAGTGCTATAAATTGCCTTATTTAGCGGTGTCTTCAGCTTGGTACTCCCTGTCCATTGCAACTGTGGCCCTAAGATATAGTGGGATACTTTTCTTCCCTTCTTTGCTTAGCCTTAATCCCCTTCTTTGACTGGTGGGTCATGGTGCATCATCTTGCTATAGTCAAACCTAGGTGCCATACCAACAACGTAGGCCTAAGTTCATAAGTTACACCATCTGTTGGTTAGGCAGGTTTGCTTGTTTACAGAATTGTTCAGAGTGAAGAGGGAACGAAGCCAAAGTGTGTGGTTTATTTCTTAAACACAATATGGGTCATTCTCATTAACTCATAACATATCAGTTTCCTGTAATTTTGCAAAACTGGTTTGATGAAGACTCTGAAGCATTATATTATATACATTATATTAGTGTCAGTGGCAGAATGCAATTAAGGGTTATATACATAAGACATCCCCTTTTTTGACATTTCTCTGCCTAAAGCGCATGTCTAGCCTAAGGGCACTTATTGTAAACACTATACTTAAGATGATAGGACACTACATCTTAAGTCAAAAAGCACATAGCTATGCTGCACACTATTTAAATTTAAGTGCATGGGAGAATTGACACCACACTTTCATACAAAAAAACTGAAAATGGGGCAAATATTTTTAAATGTTATTGGATTACTGCTAAGTGCATGAACAGATTTTTCTTCATTATTCTTCAATTTTCTCCTTTGCTTCCAATATAGTTCTCTAATTAATTAGACCTTGAATTTCTTAAAAGTCGAAGCAATCAGTTAGAAATTTTTTTAATTTTACACATTGTTTGGATACATTTGAAAAGTTCTTTTCCAAAACGCAATAAACGGCAAATTTTTTTTAAATGAGTTTTTTCACTGCTCTATCAAAATTTTATGCCAAATTGCTATATTTCCTTGTTTAAGATGTATTGCAAGATGCCGTTTTTTTCCCAAAACGCAATAAGCGCCGTACCTATTTTTTGTCAAAACCCAATATATCCTCTCGACCAATCAGAATTCGTTGAGCGTGCGACTTAATCGAACTTAGCGGCATTCTGAGGCGATAGTTTTGTTGCGATCTTGTTTAGTGTCCTCTTCAAAATGAGTGCTTTAAACCCTTTTTATGGCATCAATGAGCCAGTAAGACCTAAAGCTGGAGGTAGAAAACACCAACTGGACAAAGAAAACCACAAAAAACAACAAAAAAAGGTTTGCGGTGCGTTAATACCTACTGTGAGATGTCAACACAACCGAGAAGCTGTTACCGGATTTTTTATTTTATGTGGTGGACGATACTGAAACGTGAAATTGCAGATATTTATTTCATTGTACTATTTAGTTTATGTTACTATTTTTTATGTATTTTTTTTATTTAATGCATTTGCACTTAATTTGATTTATATTCATTTATTGCATGATGAGTCCTTGATGTCATATGTTGCATGTTCACACATAACACATAAACAATCAACTTTTTGGAAATAAATGGATGGATTTATAGTGTTTTGAAAAAGAATGAAATAAACTTTGAATTTATAATCAACAATACTGTTTTTTGATTTAACAATCATTGTTCAGACTGCGCCAACAACACATACGTGTGTGTGTGTGTGTGTACAGTTACCTGGCTCTGTATGTGTCGTGCTGTTCAGGTTTATGATGTCAAAACTCAGCTTCTGGTTGGCTGATGAGACCTGGAGCTCAGGCCTGACACATCTCACCCCCACACACAACTGTGGCAGCTCATCTGATTCCAGGACCAGCAGCTCAAAGATGGGCAGGGACTCAGGAAGGGCCACAGCTATGTGCTAAGACGGAGGGGAGAGGGAGGTTGAAGGTCAGGATAAGGACCGCAGACTTAAAACGATGCCATTAACACTGTGACATAAAATTGAAAACAACTAATTAACAATTAACAGTAACTAGTAAGTAAAAAGTGGTCAAGTACAGCATGTCTGAATTAAATAAAACAAAGCATACAGAATTTAGACCCTTCTACTTGATCTTTTTTCTTTTGAAACCGCCCTTGGGAAGACTGGAGAATCAGCAAACCTTAAACTGCAGAAACTTCTGTAGCGGGTCATACCACAAGAGCAGCACCACTCCGGACGGCACAGCCCCGCAGAGGAACGTGCTGTCAGTGTATGGGTTTCTTACTGAGCAGACAAAGCAAGAGGGAGAAATCAAAACATAAATACAAAGAATTCAAAGAATTGTGTGTCCTCTATGACAGTATTTCCTAACACAATCCTCAGTGACTCCCAGATGGCCACGGTTAAATGGGAGCTGGGAGGGAGCAATAATGTGGACAGGCAGGGGGTTTTTTCACTTAAGCGTAGTCTCCCATTGACATAAATCAATAATGGGTGACATGGGGGGTTTAAGTGCTTAGGCTAGATACACACTTTGGACGTAGAAACACCGAAATATGTGCAAGATGAGAAATTTAAAAACATTTTATCAAGTTTTGTGCTATTTGATCTTAAAATTGCATCAGTGCTGTCAGTTTGGGGAAAATGCTTGCGAAATCAGCTACAACTTGCAATTTTAATATTCTTTAGTTAATGTAATGTCAATTGCTATGTATACAATACAAATTATGTAAGACAGATGTTTGTGAGAATTACCAAATACAGTAAAACCTTGGATTGCGAGCATAACTCGTTCCAGAAATGTGCTTTCAATCCAAAGCACTCATATATCAAAGCGATAGAAAAAAAGCGATAGATAAAAAATAGAAAAATAGTTAATACAAAATATAAAGCAAAAATACATAAAACAAATTAACCTGCTCTTTACCTTTGAAAAGACTCATGGATGGTGTGAGGGAGATGAGAGAGGAAAAGAGCAGGGTTATTTTGTAGGATGTCTTTCACTATGACTAACAGAATCACTGCTATCTGTTGGCTCACTGGAATCTTTTTCTTTTTGTGCAATTTAATAAGGAACCTATCCAATGACAGCCACTTTTTCCACCTTTTCAGTTTTGCGGAAATGTGACATTGCTAAACATGTTAAACATATTCATCACTCACACAGCTACACCCTTATTCTGGCGATGCTTTTCAGCTGCAGACATCCACTGAGAGTTACATCCACCGACAGGAAGGAAGTCCACTGTAGGCCCCGAAATTACATCACTGTAGTTCTACTGAAGCATGTATAATGTTTGGTGGACTCCAAAACAATACTTTAATCATGAGCAGTAGCAGCACGTTCATTGCTCAATCACTATTTTTGTGGTGTTGACCATGACATTGGCGAAGGAAAGTAGAATGGTAAGTGCTGTGTATTTGCACAACATGACATTTATG
Source organism: Pollimyrus isidori (assembly GCA_019775955.2). NCBI lineage: Eukaryota > Metazoa > Chordata > Actinopteri > Osteoglossiformes > Mormyridae > Pollimyrus > Pollimyrus isidori. The sequence goes on from JABFDZ020000002.1 coordinate 16,055,717, forward strand.
TTAAGAAAAGATGCACACACTTGTGGCAGGTAAACTCGTAAACCATTCACGCTTTACTTGATACAACTTAAAAGTATCCATGCGCATGGCAGATCATCAATAAGGATAAACCAATGACTACCAGAGTTAATCCACCTAAAGAAACAGGTCCATATACTACAGTAAGTATAGATTTCACTGTTTAAATAGGTTCAGTTATTAGTTCTTGAGGAAGGATGGGAACTTCTTTGCTATCTTTAGAAGTGGAATGGTTTTAGTTTGTTATGTTTAGAAGTGTTGGAATGGTTTTTTTGTTTGCTATTGTTTGGCTGCTTCAAAAACTGAACTCTATAAAGAATTCTGGACAATTCTGTCACCAACATTCTACAGAATGTCACAGGAAACCAAGGAAAATGGTAAACTACCACCAAATATGAATACCGCCAACATTAGTGTTTTCCTAAAACCAGACAAAGACCCTAGACGGAAAAAAAATATAATACGTGGCCGCTTAGAACTTCCGTGCACAAGTACAAACTACTTTAAAATAAAAATATCTTTATAATTTAGAAATACACACATACAAACAAGTGAGAACCATGAACCATTTTTAAATGAACCAATAAACCAAGTTAGAATCGACAAGGAGCAGCTGCTGTAAAGCAGTAATCTGTGCTTCAGAGTAGATCGGTGACATAATTTTTCCGGACCAACAATGAACTTCATGTCAATGGATGTATCATAGAAGATATCGATGGCTTGTCTCTCAGTGGATCTGTGATGACATTTCCTGCCTCAGTGGATGTGCCTCTCAGTCCATCTGCAGCCAGACTCTATTGCTAAATTTTGACTATACGAGTGAGGCATGCCAACTGAGACCAAGCTTCAGAAATGATTACTCACAATCCCTCAGCAAGAGAGAGAGAAGAACCATCAGCTCAGTTGTGATCACGTAACGCTAGGCAGACAAAGTGTATATGTAATGCTAGTATTTCAAGACCTCACTTGTTTATCAAGTCAAAATTTATTAAGGATTTTTGCTTGTCTTGCAAAACCCTCGCAAACCAAGTTACTCGCAATCGGAGGTTTGACCGTATAGGCATAGTAAACCACCACCATCCTTTCATTTGTGGAATAAAAGGGTTTCTTTGACACAATGCAATGTTGTGAAAATGCACCCTACAAATAAAATTTGAATGAATTCTGCTGATTCAATTAGATTCAGAATGTAAACACTTTGCTTGTTGCCAAAATTGTGGGCATAACCCCTTTTCTTTGCTTGATGAATGAATTATACTGTTTGCATGCCCACACCTTCCTTTTCGAGTTACAGGCAGTGAACATGACTAGGCCATGAGGGGAGAATATGCGTAACTTTTTAAGTGCTATTTTGACTTAAGCTGCTGATGAGAGAATATGCTCTTGTGTAGACAGTAAATACAACATCGAGAAAACTGAACATGGGAATGTCAGGCCACTTCAATTGCAGTAAAGAGACATAAAATCCTATTGGGAATAATAACACATTATTACTCACCAACGTTGCACCTTCTACAACCTTTGGTGTCTGGTATCTTCACAGAAATAGCAAATTTCCTGTTGACACAGTCATCCAGAAGGGTTGAAAATACTGCATTATTCTACATAAATGTAATACACTAATTAGCTAATGATACAGCCAATCATAATGTGAATTTTACCACTAATGCTAATGTAAGAAATGTTAGCCTGTAGCAAATTTCTTCAAATTGAGTTTTTAGTTCACTCAAGTTTCATGTTTTATTGGCAGTGCAATAAGGATAAAATACAACAATGCAAGAGGAGACTAGACAGTGCAAGACAAAAGATGCAATATAGGAAGTGAAACAATACATATGGACTTGACCCTCTTGTGGCAGATAGATGGATTGCAGATGGAGAAGATCTGTGCTGATAATCATCGAGGCTGGTCAGTCCTTTGCAGTTGATTTAGGTCCTGAACAACATCTGTTCTCAGGTACATACCAGGAACAGGTGTGGCTCATCAGAGGCCGGGTAGAATAGAAAACCTAATGGATAGTAGCTCTCCAGGACCACAGCTGGGAGACCTAGGGTCATTAGATAAGAAGTGAAACACCCAGCTGCAGATGGTGCTGCTCACACTAAGGTTTTTCAGTTTTAACGCCAGTTTGGGTGGCTGCTGAGCTGTAGTCGAAGAACAGCATCCTGATGTATGTGTTCTTCTTTTGTAAATGTTCCAGAGGAGTATGCAGGGCCAGGAGGTATCATCCATGGATCTGTTATGTCAGAATGTGGTCGGGTTGCCGAAGCAGCAGTCTCAGTTGGGAAACCCAGACTTCCCTCTCCCCGGCCACTTCATCTAGTTCCTCTGGGGGAATCCTGAGGCGTTCCCAGGCTAGCCGAGAGACATGGTCCCTCCAGTGTGTTTTGGGTCCCCTCCCCTTCCCAGGGGTCTCCTCCCAGTGGGACATGCCCGGAATACCACACTAGGGAGGCGTCCAGGAGGCATCCTAATCAGATGCCCAAGCCACCTCATCTGGCTCCTCTCAATACGGAGGAGCAGCAGCTCTACTTTGAGGCCCTCCCAAATGACCAAGCTCCTCACCCTATCTCTAAGGGAGAGCCCAGGCACCCTACAGAGGAGAATTATTTCGGCTGCTTGTACTTGCAATCTCGCCACGGCTTGTGACCATAGGTGAGGGTAGGAACGTAGATTGACTGGTAATTCGAGACCCTTGCCTTTTGGCTCAGCTCCTTCTTCACCATGATAGACCGATTCAGCGCATGCACCACTGCGGACACCGCATCGATCTGCCTGTCAATCTTCCGTTCCATTGTCCCTCCATTTGTGAACAAGACCCCAAGGTACTTAAACTCCTCCACTTGGCGGAGGACCCCATCCCTGACCCGGAGGGAGCATTCTACCCTTTTCCGGCTGAGGACCATGGTCTTGGATTTGGAGGTGCTGATTCTTACCCCAGCCGCTTCACACTCGGCTGCGAACTGTCCCAGCGAGAGCTGAAGGTCCAACCAATGAAGCAAACGGTACCACATCATCTGCAAACAGCAGAGACATAATCCTGAGGTCACCAAACCAGACACCCTCAGTGCCCTGGCTGTGTTTATAAATTCTGTCTATAAAAACTATGAAAATAATCGGTGACAAAGGGCAGCCCTGACGGAGTCCAACCATCACTGGAAACAAATCCGACTTATTGCCATCCATGCGGATGAAATTCTGGCACCGGTCATACAGGGACCAAACAGCCCTTAAAAGGAAGCCCGGCACCCCATATTCCCAGAGCACCACCTACAGGACTTCCCGAGGGACACGGTCGAATGCCTTCTCCAAGCCCACAAAACACATGTAGACTGGTTGGGCAAACTCCCATGAACCCTCCAGAACCCTGCGGAGAGTATAAAGCTGGTCCACTGTTACATGGCCGGAGTGAAAACTACACTGCTCCTCCTGTATCCGAGGTTCGACAATCTGGCAGACCCTCCTCTCCAGAACCCCCGAATAGACCTTACCAGGGAGGCTGAGGAGTGTGATCCCCCTATACTTGGAGCACACCCTCTGGTCCCCCTTCGTAAAGAGGGGGACCACCACCCCGGTTTTCCAGTCCAGAGGCACTGCCCCCAGTGTCCACGTGATGCTGCAGATACGTGTCAATCAAGACAGCCCCACAGCATCCAGAGCCTAAAGAAACTCTGGGCAGATCTCTTTGACCCGTGGGGCACGGCCACCGAGGAGCTTTTTAACCACCTCAGCAACCTTTGCCCCAGAGATAGGCGAGTGCACCTGTTACATCGCTTTCCCGCATAGAGCCACCGGATGGTGGAGCAGAATCGCCTCGAAGCTGTCCGGAAGTCGTTTTCCATGGCCTCACTTAACTACTCCCATACCTGAGTTTTTGCCTCAGCAACCGCCGAAACCGCACCCCGCTTGGCCTGCTGGTATCTGTCAGCTACCTCTGGAGTCCCACAGGCTAAAAAGCCCAATTGGACTCTTTCTTCAGCTTGATGGCATCCCTCACCTCTGGTGTCCACCAGCGGGTTTGGGAATGGCAGCCGCGACAGGCACCAACCACCTTACGGCCACAGCTCTGGTCAGTCGCATCCACAATGGAGGCGCGGAACATGGCCCATTCGTACTCAATGTCCACCACCTCCCCCAGGACATAAGAACATAAGAACATAAGAACTATACAAACGAGAGGAGGCCATTCGACCCATCAAGCTCGCTTGGGGAGAA
>JABFDZ020000002.1:16070915-16081530 GCA_019775955.2 Pollimyrus isidori
GCCCAGGCGGAGACTCGAACGCGGGTCCCAGAGGTGTGAGGCAACAGTGCTAACCACTGCACCACCATGCCGCCCCCAGCTATATAACATCCATCCATTTTCCAGAAGCTTGGATCCTACCCCAGGAAGCTGGGGACACTTTAAACAGGATGCCAGTCCACAGGACACAATATACTTTAGAAACAGCTTATAGATGCCAACCCACTAAAACTGCATTTTCACTGTGAGAATCAACTATAGAAAGAAAGAAAACCCACCCAAACATAGCAAGGACATTCAATCTCCACACAAATAGAGCAAAGGGCAGGACCTGAACTTGAAGCTACAGAGGTATAAGCACAGCACTAGTCATTAAGAATTAAACTAATCATCAAATCTAAATGAGCTTATCACATTTCTGTGCTAAGTATTAATCTAGGAAGGGTCAAATAGCCTATCCTTTTCTTGAAACAAGTCAGACTCATTTTCATATATATTAATCACATAGGCTCAATGTATGTCCGTGAGTACTGTGTGCAGCCATATTTGAGTGTTTGACATGCTTTCACGTGTAATGTGTGTCCATATTACTGGTATGTAGATCTTTGAGAGGCAGCAGCCCCCAGCATACAGCTGAGACACAATGTCTCCTTTCAGGCCCCTCTGTATCTGCCCTGATGCCTGCTGAAGGTCAAGCCTTGAGCCCTGACAATGGCTCCTCAGTCGCAAGCAGCATGTCCTGTCAGGCTCAAAGCCCTCCCCCACCATCCTGGGCCATGTATGTGAACCAGAGGAAAGGAGGAGGGTGGCACATAACATGCCACTCATCAACCAGGGTGACCATGTTTTGTTTTGCACAAAAGAAGACATCAGGGCTGGGGCGCAGAGAGAGGCGTCACAGTAATATAAATATGCAGACAGAAATTATTCTGAATTTGAATGCAAATTGAGTTGCATTTATCCATAGACACAGTGTGTGTTTTTGCAGTGGCCAGAACAGAAGCCGGTTCCTCACATTGCTCCTCGGAGAGACTCCTCTCCACCACTGGGTGTTTCCCTGCAGACTTGATCCTATCGGGGGAGGCTTCACACAACTGTGAAAACACACATAAACCCATAAGTACATGTACACACACGCACATCCACTGTACATAAACACAAATATGTAATCCGTAATGATGACAATATTGACAATTCCAATGCTTAAACAACTATTTACAATAAAATTGGTTAACAGTCAGCATATATGCTAGCACAAGTATTGAAAACTCGTACACTAAAAGTAGGTAAAGCCTTCTTTTATTGGAATTAAAACCTTTACAGGGTAGTGGTTCCCCAACTTTGCATTTGTTTGAACAGTCCCAATGGATGAGTTTCTTAAGCTAAACTAGGAGTCTTAACCACGTTATTACGACAAAATTATACGAGGGCATTTTATTCTGGAACCACTCAAACACTGCTTTGACACCATGCTCAGAATATATTTCCAGAAGAAATGTCCAGGGCTTTTTTAACAAGGTCTATTACTGTGATAGAGTGATGCCTTGGATATTCCCATTCCTGAACAATCTTGGGAAGGGAGTCACCGAAGACAAATTTTGCCAACTGAAAATACCACAGTACATTTAAACAAATTACAGTAATACCACTCAAGCCTACCCTAGATTTTCAAGTGTACATTTTTCATCCATAAAATGTTTTTTTTCTGGTAGTGAAAATTTATAAAAGATCAAATAGAGTGAATAAGGTGATAAACTCAAACAGAGTTATTTTGTTCACAAGGATCGCGTTGCTTCAGTTTTAGTGCAATTAGTATCAAATTTTGTCCAGATGTTAACTCAAATAATGGGCCTGGAAAGTTTTGATCTAAGAAATAGTTTTGATTTATAGTAACCTCCCATTCATTACTTTGTTGCCACACAGCATTGCTGCTTCATTATTTGGGCAATTTGTCTCAAATTTAAATCAGGGGTCTGTTTCACAAAGCAGGATTTCTTGCTTAGCCAGATTTAAGGTAGTCTGGGCTAAATAGACCTTACTTTCATCAACTTACATAAGACTTCCTTAAACGAGAATATGTGCAATTTATAATACGTGCAATTTATGTTTTGTATTGTCCCCGTCCTTTAATGTAGCACCATGGTCCTGGGGAACGTCATTTCATTTCACTTTGTACTGTAACATGTATATTGTTGAAATGACAATAAAGAAACCTTGAACCTTGAACCTTGAAACTGGCAATTTGTCTGGCTAAGCAAGTAATCCTGCTTTGTGAAACAGGCCCCAGGTGTAGATCTTTGTCCATATACATTTTTTCTGAAATATTCAAGTACTCTATGACATACACAAGGTTAATTGTTGTCTCCAGTGACCCTTTTAGCCACTAAGTGCCGTTGCTTCAAATTTGGGGGGAGTTGTCTCAAATTTGATTAGTTTCAGTTGTTCGCCTAAACAATGTGTCTGCAAAGTTTGGACAGTTCCAAAACAATATGTATTCCCATTCAGGGAATATAAATGTAAGACATTTTCTATGTATGACAGTTCCTTGCTGGTTGACTTAACAACAACATTGTTAACATATAATTCCATCCATCCACCCATTTTCCAAACCGCTTATCCTTACTGGGTCGCGGGGGGTCCGGAGCCTATCCCGGAAGCAACGGGCACGAGGCAGAGAACAACCCTGGATAGGGGGCCAGCCCATCACAGTAACATATAATTAACATTATTAATTATAACACAGCTTATTCTAGTGTTGTCACGATACCAAAATACAGTAGTTCATTCATTTATTCACTAGTGGTACGTCAGTACTCAAACTCATTAGAACTTGAATTTCTTAAAAGTCGAACTAACCAGTTTGAAATAAAATTACATAGAACTCGATCTGAATCTCAGAAGTCAAACCGTGAACGCCGACCTAAGATAATTTGTACATATGTGGAAATGAGTCACGCGGAACGTCTCTCAATGGAAACAAAGGGTTACGCTTCAGTCTCAGCCTTGAATCCGCTGTGATAGCATCGTTTGTTGGTGATAGTCCTTTTTTATTGAAAATATCAGGTAATACACTGTACTTTACTTCATTTTGGTACCCATTGCACATTGTTTGGATACATTTATTTCCTTACTTTACAAATCTGTCACACCCGGGTCGATCAATCCTCCTGTGTGCCACGCCCCCCTTGTTAGCCTCATGTGATATCTTGATGTCATCAGCTGTTTCTCATTATTTCCAATTAGTCATGTGTAATTAAGTACACGTTCAAGTATGTTTCCCCAGTCCTGTCATTGAAGTTTACTCTGTGCCGTGACTTGTTTGCCAGCAATAAACCCTGTGTTCTTGGATTTCCATCTGCCTGACCCTGATTCCGCGTTCCCTGCTCGCTCATCTTGCGCACAATGTGACACAATTCCTGTTTTGATAATTCTGCTTAGATGTGTTTACTATATACTCCTCTTGCTTTATCATGTTCATTTTGTGTTTAAATGGTAAAAAAAAAAAAAAAATACTAATTAATATTAATAAATTTTTTTGAGGCCGGGAACCAATTAATTAGTTTTCCATTGTTTCTTATGGCGAAAATTAGATCGGAACGCAAACTTTTTAGGATGTGAAGGACTTCTGAATAGATTAAATTCAAGTTCCGAGGTACCACTGTATTTTTATATAGTGGCTTTCACAACAGAGTCGTCCCACAGTACTTGGGTACATGGATTTATTGTGATACATAAAACATCATTAGAGGGAAATACAGAATGGGGAAAAAGGAAGGAAAGAAATAAAATTTTAAAAGCCAGCAGATAGAAGAGAAGAGTAACCAAAAACTACAGAGACCCTAAAGGTGATTTATATATTTTTTTTTTACCGTATCTGGTGCGCACCACCTAACTAACTGATACTAACTGGTGTGCACCACTCAGTATCTAGTGAGCACCACTTAGTATCTGGTAAAATTTTAATCACCTATGTCCCTTTAGGGCACCTCATCAGCTGCCGGCCCGCTGAGTCGTTCAATCCAGCCCGTGACTGGATTCAAAAATTGTGAGGATCAAAAAGAAAATAGTGGTCCACACTATTAAAGCAACTAAAAATAACAAAAACTGAGTCTCTTGACAGAATAACCACCATTTATGACTATATTTAGACATTTTAAACATAATTTTAAGCCAAAATTAGATTTTTATTTGATTTCCTTTTTGGGGGTCCGGCCCCCAAGGAGACTGTCTGGTAAAACTCTGACCCTCTGACAAATATAGTTGAGGACCCCTGCTTTAGGTGCTCCATAAAAAAATCCCAAGTATGGAGGAAAAAAAACCTCTGGAGGTCCAAGGTCAACTTCTTCTCTCTCCAGTTCATCTGCTAAATATATATATTAAAAAAAACGCCCCACGCTTGCATTTTGTTTTATTATCTAACTGCTTAAAACACAGCATAGCATAACCTGTAGGTGTTATGTCCCACTCCGAACGCTCCTCATGTGTGCCACGCCAACCTCGTTACCCCATGCTTTTACCTGATTATTCTCACCTGTGTCTTGTTCTGACCTGAGTTTCCCCTGTATTTGAGTCTGTGTCTGAGTTCAATCTGGTAGATCTGGCATTGACGTTGCTACTGTGAGTCCGTCTCTGTCGTGCGTTTATCCGCAATAAACCACGTTTTTTGAAGTTTTGCCTGTCCACCTTATCTCTGCTCACTCGCCTGTCTGACTGGCTCACCGTGATCGTGACAGAATGCCGGATCGCAACAAAAGCACGGAGTAGCAGACCCAGCACCATCGGCTCGGTCTGCTGCAAGACTTTGTGTATTGGCGGTCCCAACCCAAGGTACAGGAGGACCTCGCAGCCCTGGAGCTGGCCAGCAAGTCTGAAGATAAGAAAAGTGTGGGAGTGAACATGGGGAGACACTGAAGCCCAGGAGACAGAGGGGCCATACTCACGTCCACGTCATTCTCGTCCTGGGCTGGCGGGGCATGCAGCTCTGGGTTAGCGACCATGTCTAACAGTTCAGAGGTCAGAGTTCGAGTCAGGAGCTGGGTCATGAATGGGTGCTGCGGGAGGACTGTGAGTCAGAACTTCCCACATGAAAAAGGTGCTCAAGTGTGGATTTTTACAAATATGTGATCAGTAGTGGTTATGTTATCTAACTGATGTGTGAATTCAGTATCCTTTTACATATGCAAAGGGTCAACTGTTGCATATATCTTATACCTGATAAAAAAAAAAAGTTGGAATCACTTCCTTGACTAAATGGTTAATTTTCTCATATTCCTTCTGTGTTAAAACAAACTGTAAGCATACAAATCATACTAACACACACTTATATACAAAGTACAGTTTCTTTAATTAAGGCTATAAGCACCCTGCCAAGTAACTCAAAATGTCTAAATGACCCATGGGTAAGTAACCAGATCTTTAACAATCAATTCTGATCAATGACTGAACACTATTAAAAATAATAGATACCTCCAGAAGTCTCTCTGCTGTAGGTCTCTTGCGTGGATTTTTGTTCAGTGACATCTTCACAAAGCTATGAAACCCCGCCGACCTACAGTGAGATAGTGATAAGAAGCTTGTGAAGCTTATCACCCAAGTCAAAGACCAATGGTATCCAGAGCCAACTTAAGTCTGAAATGAAAAATCTCCATCCAACACAAGCTAACAGAGAGATTCCTTAGGCCATTCCAGGACACGATCCCTATAATTACACATGACGATGACACAATTAGGCACCTTGAAATGTTAAGGCCATTATACAAAGAGGCAGTAGTACTAACATCTGCACCCCAACTGTGACGTGTCCATGCCTTCTTATTGATATTATTTGTGGAAACTGAGTCACAGCTGTCATTTACTATGTGTGCCTTACCACTTAGTCCTGTCTTTGAGTTTAGGTGGCTGAAAGTTGCTCTTTGACATCAACATCAGGGCTCTGTTTGAAACAAAGGAAGTTTCTCAGAGAGCAGAGTTAACCTCTCAGCTGACCCCTTCAACCCCAATATTTACTGACGCTCTGCAGAGGATAAATGGACCAGGCCTGTGCTCAGAACGCAGCAGTGGTGCCTGAGCAGTGGGAGAGGGACCTACCTCATAGGATGTAAGTCGAACATGGGCGGCTGCAGCTCTGCCAGCTCAATGGCTGTGATGCCCACTGCCCAGATGTCACACAGGTGATTATATCCACCCTTCTTCTCCACAGCAGCCACCTCGGGAGCCATCCTGAGGGGGTTCCATGACATAGATGCACAAACTCACAAAGTACAACTAACCTTTCATTTACTCCCCATAGCATCATTTCATTGCTCAGTCCATATTTTTTATTGCCGCAAGAATACTATAGAGCCCCTCATGGGTGTGAATGATCCAGACTACAAGTCCATGTGATCAACCACTATACCATGTGCCAACCCTAATTTAGTCAAAGGCAACTTTGTCAGAGAATTTATCCTAATGTGATGGGAGGAATAAAGTGTGAATCTCATGATTGGTATCACTGTGCCCTACAAAGAGGGTTAGTGTGGTATAATCATACCTGCCAAGTTTTAGTACCTCATGTCTAATAAATAACCACCTACAGGAACCCTAAGCACAGCTAAATGGAAATGGAATGACACAAGGCATCTGAAAGATCCTTATATAGGCAGCGTTATGCAGAGATTGCCTGACTCGATATGACAGTGATACATTTATGATAAGTGTCAATTCATTTTGTAAACAGCTGTATCAGAGTAAAGCAAAGCAAATGATCATCAGGCCTGTAGGTTTTACGGGCTTTCAAACTGAAACTGTAGTTTTGCTTTGGGGATCTTATACAACAAATGTAACAATAGCAGAATTCCCACAAAAGACAGAATGGCTGACAAAGGTATCAGGGAGAACTGATACCTTTAAAGCAACATGAGTCCTGAACAAAAGGCTGATTCCCCACCACTATTGCTCTCTAGTTTTTCTCCTTTAGGTTATTTAGTCATATCTGTGTCAGAGAACCAGCAGGGGGTTGATGCCCAGGCCACTTGCCAGTAGGGTGTTCCGATGAAGGACTTCCTTTTTGCCACAGAGGCACTGATCTCAGCAGCAACACCAAAATCCGCTGGACAGAGTGAGAGAGGCATATACAAACAAAACACAGCAAGGAGCCAATTTCACTACAACATCAGACTACATTTCAGATGCATGTATGACGTATGTATCTGGCGTTTTCACTCACCAAGTTTGACGTCCCCCCGCTCTGTTAGAAGGATGTTAGCCCCCTGCACAGAATGAAAATGACAAACACCTAAATCTCCCTACAGTGATATCACACCAACACCTTAATGTCTATCGAATCCAAAGTGATTTTTGACACACCACAGTAAAATGTGCTCTCTGGATTTAACCCCTATGTGACATAACAACGGTCAGCTATTAATTCAGCACTCAGGGGACAGTGGTGGGAGATATCTTGCTGGTTGGGAATATGAAACAGCAACCTTCCAATTACAAGCACGCTTTTCAAACTATTAGCCCACTACTGCTCCAGGGATGTCAAGCTACATCCGTACGCCGATACCACACCTTAACATCTATGTACGACCATACACTGATGCTTAGTTTATTTTCGTAATTATAATTTTTTTTTGGAATAATACATATATTGATCCAAAATACTATTTATTGTGCGAATGCTCATAATATAATAAAAATTATTTTCTGGAAAGTATGTGAAAATGTATTTTTTTTTTCTCAAATAAATGAATAAATAATAAATCACCTCCAACAGACCAAGGAAGAGGGAATAAAAATACAAATATAATATGTAATATATAAAATAAAATCTGAAATCTTATGATTATGATTAAATGGTGTAACAAATCTGGAGTAAGCATAAACTTGAAAATACTGTGCATCATGAACACAAATAAGTCTGTTTGACGTAACTGGAACTGTGTGCAGGGCGTGTATGAAGGTGTCAATGACTGCTTTAATTTTTTTTTTGCATGTATGTTCAATTTGTCACTTCTGTTGCAATTCATTCCACATATATGCTCAGTTTTTATTCATCTTGAAGATGACCATCTGCCCAGATGGAGTTATTCTGGATTGTCATGCAGGTACAATAATCCACTCACTCCTAGTCAAAATGTTCCCATGCAGCACTTGTCCATCTTCTGTCAGTAGCCATCGTGACACTAGCTGGGATTTAGCAATCCAGGATTTACCTACCTAGGGTTTAGCTACTTAAGACTCTGCCACCTAGGAGTTAGCTAGCTACCACAAAATGTCAAAATGCTGTTGGCTGTTTCTATGGCTAAAGTAGATTTTTACAAAAGAGTCCCAAAGCATGGTGCCATATGAAGGCTATATACTGGATTAAGTTTCCTCTAACGACTTCCATCATTATAAGACCAGCAACAATGAATATGATGCTTTTTGGTATTTGTTAGCTTGTTTATTTGAAGCAATATTTCTAGTTTTAGCTTAGATGTAGTTTTTTATTTTATCCATCCATCCATCCTTAATTCCATTTTCTGCTGTTTATATGGGATTGAGCCACAGGGGCATCAATCTAAACAGGTATTTTTATTTTATCATTTTCATATCATATTTCACTTTACAGAAACATTTTCTTATAGTTTTAGTTAACGATAATAAGCCTAGTCTCAAGGCAACCATGCACAGATATAATAATTCAACCTTAATGTCGAAGTGCATTCATAGAGTGATACGGCACCTTAATGTCTCTGTGCATTTTCCCAGTCTCATGCAGGTAATGAAGTCCCTGGAGAGACAAAGTAACACAGTCAGCAGGCATATTCCGGCGCAGCATCACCAGCCAGCAGGCTATGCTACAGGAGCAGCCTCAGCTGTAATGATTCAGCACAGGCCAGGATCTCCTACTGCAGAGCATTGAGCATCCTGGTATAATCACACCTGGAGCGTTTCCCTGCAGACGTAGGCAATCTGCTTCTCCTTCAGCGGCCCAGTCACTGCGGGAACATTGCCAGTGGTCAGTCGCTTTACTCAGTCATTCAGGAACCAATTCAGACCAGCAAAAACTCCCACTTTGCCAGTTGAAAACTCATACATATTAGTGAAAATCTAAAACATAACCAGTTCAGGCTCATGTCCATACTCAGATTCCTAATGTTAAATTTCCAGGTAAAATCTCAGAAATTCCTATCCACACATTGCCATAGATGACACCTCAGGGGTTTAAGACTTTTTTCTAGCCCTTCTCGTAATAGTAAATTTCTATACTTTAATAAGACCAAAAAGACCAAACACTCTGCATTGCTGGCTTTTTAATATGATGACTATGTATTTGCAATTTAAAATGTACAGGGATGAATTTGGTTTTAAAACTAGCAGGGCTCAGGACCCTATGGGAGGTAGACAACCACGAGCTTATGAAGATAAATATATAGGAGATTACATCACCACAACAGTACTGTGCTAGTGCCCAAAATTGGATCACTTTCTGTGCTATGCAAGAACGAATGTGCATATTACAATCACTGGGTCAGACTTACCTTGGTAAATGTCCTGCAGTGACCCCCCTCCACAGTACTCCATACATATCCAGAGTTTTGTGTTCCTAGAAGAGGACACACATCCACAGGGCATTACAGCTCAGGACGGCTATACTCCAGGGAAGCTGTGCAGTTTCTAACCTTACCCAGGCCTGCTATTAATAAAGTGACTACAAAAGGATTTTTTTTTTCATTTTTAAAATATGTCCACTTCCCAGTATGACCCCAAACAAACACCATTAATCAGAGGTGACCTCATATAATCAGCCCTCATCTGTGCTGCATACAGGTTACTGTTTATTTGGGAAAGGATTTTTTTCTGTGGCGATCTACTGTAAGACTTGATTCTTTTGCAGTGTTTGCACCATACCATTGTCCCCTTGTCTCTCACTTTCTCTGGAGTACTGATATCTGTACCTAATTCTCCTCATTGACTAATATAACTCGTCCAGCAGTTTCACCAGTGTGAAGAATTGTTGACCTGATTACCAAGAACCTCGGACCCCTGCTTTTCCCTGTGTACTTAATTCACCCTAAGTATGTTTCTGCAGGTATCCTACCAGGTGCGTGCGTGTCGCCTCAGTGTAGGAGTGTCTTCCACACCTGGACATGCCTTTCCCTTCATCGCCTATTCAGACACCCCCACCTCTTGACCTTGGCCCCTATTCCCAAAGACAACTCACCTCACTTTCCATTTTCCTGTTTGCTCCACATCAGAGTCCTGCACGGGTCCACTTTTGGAGACCTGCACCCCCCACACCCGCACAGTACAGCACCACACCCACCCGTGCGCCTGTGATTATTTCAAAGTTAAATCCGGACCGGCCTGAGCCCGTTACCCGCCCCTACCCGTGATAAATTGCACACAATTATTTTTTCTATGCACCTCTCAACATGACAAGCGCTAGGTCTACATGAATTTAGAAATTAAACGAAACAGTCCATTTAACACCGCTCCTGGAGCCGATACCTTATCGTGGTGGAGGGGTTTGAGTGTCCCAATGATCCCAGGAGCTAAGTTGCCCGGGGCTTTATGCCCCTGGCAGGGTCACCCAAGGCAAACAGGTCCTGGGTGAGGAACCAGACAAAGTGCGGCTCATCAGACCCCTATGATGAGTACAAACAAA
>JABFDZ020000002.1:16091017-16104742 GCA_019775955.2 Pollimyrus isidori
AATACAGGGCAATCTTGGAAGAAAACCTCTTGGAGTCTGCAAAAGACTTGAGACTGGGGTGGAGGTTCACCTTCCAGAAGGACAATGACCCTAAACATAAAGCCAAGGCAACAATGGAATGGTTTAAAACAAAAAATATCCATGTGTTAGAATGGCCCAGTCAAAGTCCAGATCTAAATCCAATCGAGAATCTGTGGCAAGGTCTGAAAACTGCTGTTCACAAACGCTGTCCATCAAATCTGACTGAGCTGGAGCTGTTTTGAAGAAGAATGGCCAAGAATTTCAGTCTCTAGATGTGCAAAGCTGGTAGAGACATACCCTAAAAGACTGTAGAACCACCTTTTGCTGCAATTACAGCTGCCAAAGTATTGACTCAGGGGGCTAAATACTTATGCACACTCCACTTTTCAGCTATTTATTTGTAAAAAAATGTTTGGAATCATGTATGATTTTCGTTCCACTTCTCAGGTGTACGCCACTTTGTATTGGTCTTTCTCATGGAATTCCAATAAAATAGATTCATGTTTGTGGCTGTAATGTGACAAAATGTGGAAAAATTCAAGGGGGCCGAATACTTTTGCAAGGCACTGTAACTGCCTCTCTTGGGAACAATAAGAGGTAGGTGTTTGCGCCTTTAAGAAAGATGACATCATCGCCCAATGGAGAACGTAAAAAGCAACCATCTGGAGGTGCCATTTTGAGCTGTACGAGTTGTGTTGCGGACAGTTTTCTGAGCTTGTGCGGGAGTTGTGCGAGAGTTTCCCAAAGTACCAGGTTTGTTTTCCCTGTTAATTTGTTGTGTGGAATAAGTAGAGCGTAGGGGAGCAGCTTTAGAGGAAGCACATATATGCAGTAATACTGACTGTGACAATCCGAGCGACCTGAGAACTTTGGTGTCTGGAAGAGATTCCTAGAAACACAAACACCACCAAATTGAGGCAGTAGCAATCATGCATACTGTTCCGTTTTACAAGCGCAGGAAGCAAATTCTGCCACCTTAGAGGATGTCCTCAAAGTGATAGCTGACCAGGGCAGAGCCATTAGTGAATTGACCAAGACTGTGAAAGATCTTGCCATACAGAATGGTGGGTTGAGTAGTACTGTCAGGTCTAAACGACAGATTGAAGAAAGATTGGAGGCCCATCTGTTTTAAGTGTCAAGGTGCGGGGCATGTGGCAAATGATTGCTCGCAAAGGCAAAAACCATGCCACGCTCAAAATTGCTTAAATCACCTTTCTTTCCCATTCTGACATTCAGTTTGGAGTTCAGGAGATTGTCTTGAGCAGGACCATACCCCTAAATGCATTGAAGCAACTGCCATGTGATTGGTTGATTAGATAATTGCATTAATGAGTGAGTATATATATGAGTATATATATATATATATATATACACACAGTGGTACACAGTTGACAAATACTTTAAGCCAGAGGTGTCAAAGTCAAGGCCCGCGGGCCAGATCCGGCCCGCAAATGAATTATCTGTGGCCCCCAGGATGATATTTGATTATTATTAGAACCGGCCTGCAGGCCACAGCCGCCTGCTGATGTTTTGCATGCACCAATACTCCATTCCCCGCAATGCAACATTAGCCCGCAAACTTCTCTGAAGGAAGTTTGTTTTTGTCTGTGAACCTGTTGAAAAATGTTTTCACCTGAAATTAGTGACAGAGCCATAAAAAATTTTTGATTGTTCATTTAATCATTAAATAAAATACAGTACATTGAATTAGGTCTTGGTTCAATAGGTTACGTGCAATCATTTTAAAATGTTTTAATAAACATTGTACCAGTCCAGCCCCTGGCTTGTAGCAAATTTGTTTTTTTGGCCCTCTAATGTATTTGACTTTGACATCCCTGCTTTAAGCAATACTTTAAGCAAGCATGAGGAGAAAGGTCTGGCTGCAGATACAATGTGAAGCTTGACAAATTTGAAGGAATTTGACAAATGAATTAATTTATAAATTCCTTCAAATTTATCAAGCCTAGACTGCAGACTAGAGGAACTTTGAGTCTATCTAGATACACTGCTTCACATTGTATCTGCAGCCAGACCTTTCTCCTCGTACTTGCTTAAAGTATTATATACAACTTTCATACAACTAAGTTTCAGATTTCCAACAACACCAGAACAGAACACCTATAATTAGCCAGAAATATGAACAACGTACAGCAGTCCTTCTATTGCACATCTCTTTCTCACCACACAAAATGTCAGCCTTACAAAACAATCGAAGCATACTTGCTTTCCATAAATACTGTTGTGTATATTTATCACAGTCAATGAGCTGAAAATAAAAAGGCTACTACAGTTTCTTCTGTTGCTACAGAAACCAGAGGCCATTTCTATGTTCTACTGTGACTAGTGCAGCTAAGAGAAGATCAGTTTCCACAGACAAAAACTGAGGATGGACTGCAGTCACTTCCTGTTTTTTTCCTGTTAGACCAGAGGACATCCTGTGACTAAAGTGACAGCAATGTCTCCTCAGGACAATTATGTTGAGCACAGTTCTGGGCTCTGGTCAGAACACAGAAGCAGAATTGTGAATTTTGCATCAGCGTGAGATGTTTATTCATTTTCTATACCCCACATGCTTAAAGCCCACAATGAATCACTTATTGAAATATTGCCTAAGTAAATATTAATAAGTTACCCTTTCCTTGGATCATTTTTGTCACAAAAGTGTAAGTTACTGCAGAGTGATTTTGTGACTATTTTTAAGCTGAACTGTCACTTTTGTTAGAAACCAAGCGGATTGTTTAGCAGAACATAAAAAAACAAAGGGCCCACTGTCTACCAAGTGCATCAACATCATATAGTTGGACCCCCAAACTGCATCAGTGCACCTGTATCTGCTCTGTCCTCAATAGCCCACCTCCTTGCCTCTGCTTATCAGCAGGTGCTTCCATTGAAGATGGCAGCTGTTTCTGATGGTCATCACAACTATTTCATTATTCTTTCCATCAGTGTTTTTTCTGATATACACTGCCAGGCCAAAAAAAAATGTTGCCCTTTGAATTTTTCATTTGACCACCTTTAGTTTTAATTATGGCGCACATTTATCATGGCATTGTCTCCACAAGCTTATGCAATATCTCACCCTTTTATTTTCATCCAGATTTGCATTCATTTCTCACCATGTTCCTGTATTGACACGTGAGTTGAACCTCCATAAAGTCTCCTTCAGCACATCCCAAAGACCTTCAATGAGGTTAAGGTCACAACTCTGAGGTGACCAAGTCATGCGTGAAAATGATTCCTCATACTCCCTGAACCACTCTTTGACAATTCAAACCCAATGAATCTTGGCATTCTTGCCCTGGAATATGCCCATGCCAACAGGGAAGAAACAAATCCAATGATGAAGGATGGAGGTGTAACCTGGCCATTCAGTAGATTCAGGTGCTCAGCTGACTTCACTTTATTGCTGCATGATGTTGCTGAACTGTAATAATGATCCAGTCATTGGATCTTGAGTATTTCCTGATATGAATTCAAATGGTGACTTTTTTTTTTTTGGCCAGGAAGTGTATAAGCAATGTATACCTGACTTTGTGTCACTACCACAAAGATGCAGCTGATATGTAAGAAATAAACTACATGTGAAGCAACATTACACATTATCCAGAGGAGCTCTACATTATTCCATAATCCAGATTTGTATGCAACACAGTTACAGAATGTGGATCAGGCTGACCTTGAGACACGCTTAGGAATTCCCACAGACTGCCACAGGGAGTCAGGGGCACCTAAATGAGGCATGTGATGGCTAAAGCATCTGCTCCTCTCCACAGGACAGGAGAGAAAGGAGCACCAGGAAACCAAAGCTGCGAAAGCTACAGGCCGAGCTAATTGGAGAACCTCAACTGCCACTCCCAGAAAAGACTGCATTTAACATGAGATGAACTGGTCTTATTCAATTATTTCGTTCAATTATTTTCCTAAGTAAAATAGGAGTTAGCCTGGAGGCTTGCTATCGTCCACCTCATCATCCCAGAGCTAGATTGGAGCAAAACCCTCCGTGGAATCCAACCTGTTGCTGATTGCCTGCTGTGATAAATGATGTTTATTTCCATTGAGACCTGAATTACTGGTTAAACTACATATTGAGCTTGAATACCATATAAATACATAATGGAAACTGTGGTGGTAGCTGAATACATGTGAGAGGTTATGCATTTGCAACAGACAGTGCAACAGATATTTGAGTTGGGCTTCATCAACAACGAGATCACATGTGGAATGATGGCAAGGTGAAACACAAAGTACATTTTATTCATTTGAGTGGTAACTTAGCCAAGAGCAACAGCTTTGCAGGATATTTTCAGTCACACGAAAGCATCAATAAATTTGAAGTGTCCCATCCTCACATACAGGTTTTAAGGCTTTAAATGCATTAAGTACTGGGCTCCTACCAGACCGGAGGGCAAAGCACAGAGGCAGACCTGCCCCCAAAAACATGAAAGTCTCCCTCATACATATGTGTTAAGATACCAGGATCACATGTTCAAACAGTGCCCAGTCTGGGTCCTGCATGGATTTGATTTACTATTCATAATCTGAATATCCAGAAACTTTTCACTTAAGCATAATTGCTCACATTATAAACATGGTGCTACCTTGTATTACTTGGAAGGGAAATTGCAGCTATATTGACCAAGCAGGCATATGAAATGTATTCATATAATAAGATTGCCAGCTAGATTAAGTATGTCACTTAACGCAATTACAAGCCCAATATCGATGAAACAACAAACACAACCTCGTCTACCATGGATTTTGCTGGTTTATTTCAGTAAAACCCCAACTAACCTAACATGAAGACCCAGGTTACAGCTTGAACCATATCACACGAGTGTCAGTACCTTACTCTGCTTTTTTTGTATAAAATACTCAAAAAACACAAAAGCTTGTCATTCCATACATATGAGGCCATAACTATTTTTTAAAAGACTTTCAGCTCAAATTTTCTTCATTTTTTATCATTTTTAAAATCAAAATACAGTGTAAATAACTGAGGCAGGTATGAATTTGACCGGTTCCAACTGAAGCGAAACCGGTTATGACTGCGGTTAGGAGTTCAGATGGGGTGGCGAAAAAACGCAGTAAAAAGATCTGTGGGACATTTGCGTGGGATCAGAGCTCAGACATGTTTATGGTAATATATTCACTGCCTGAGACAATCGCTATTGTTAGGAAACAAAAGTACAGGAAACAGAGTGGATGTGTTCCATAAATTCAATGCTTTTCTGCAGAAACACTGCCTGATCAAAATAATAATAATAATCATGCCAAGATACAAAAAACTTCCTATAACTATAAGAGATAAAATGCTGGTTTACAATTCGTCGATCTTATCTGTGGTAACCAATCGAGAAAACTGCTCCAATGTCATGCTGCCCAAATGAGCGCTTTTCAAGGTGATTCGTACGGGGCAAAATCCAAAATCCTGTGAAACAGCGACGATCTGACAGCTTTAGGACTCTTTATGCAGCAAGATTCAAATCAAATGTTAAGCCCAAGCACGCTTTCAGTTTTATTTACACTACGCTCCACAAACGCATTGATCTATCACAACCAACCTTAAATACATCCCCGTAGGTGCCGCTCCCGATCCGGTGAACCAGTTCGTAGTCATCCAGCGGGTCCAGGAAGGAGACCCCGATCACATCCATGCCGGCGTCAGCCGATCGGCGCCCCTCGTCTCACCGACGGAGTGTCATGTTATTGCCAGCTGCGGAATGCCAATGCGCCCTTCGTGCCTCTCTCCAACATCCAGCTGGCTCTGGAAGGGGAGGGATACAGGGTAGCCACAGCAGGCAATCCGCCCAGGGAAATACTGTTCAGCCCGCACACACCCGTTTCCCCCTTCTTTCCTGCCACTGGCTGCTAACGCATTTCAGTGTCTCAACGTTAGTGGACATGATTGTATTTACTGAGCAAGTGTAGTGGGACTTATTATATTTCCATAGCGAGTTTAAGTTTTAATATCGCATTTCAAGATTTGGATGTGTGCTAGCAAAAATGAAAAAGTCATGGCTCAATTGAAATAATTTTATTTGTACACAAAATATGAAGCAGTACATTAAGAAAAGACAGCACAGTATCCGCTCTTCCACAGTACACGGTCTACTTCTAATTTTTTTTAAAATTCTATTCCCCAGTGAGGTTTGTCTACCAATTTAGCAGTTCCCGTTATTGTCAGACACGGTGGACAAAATTAGAGAAACAATTAAGGCATTGCATAAAAGGAGAAAGTCATAAAAATACAAATCAATCTGTTTACAACAAAGCCATCAGAATGATTCATGAAAAAATGTTCTTGGCCTGGAGTACATGAAAAACAAGAACAATAGGAGTGACGATGAGAAAGCTCGCTCTGAAAAAGACCCCCTATTCCGTTTTGGTTTGGCAGATCGGTAACTTCATTGAAGGGAAAACTGCTCATTCTGTAAATCCCATTATAGGAATTACAATGGGTTCCCATCACGTCTACAGTTTTACTTTCATATTGCCAGTGTGAGTGCAAATTGACGGAGGAGTCACAGAGAACACGGCAGGAAGTACAGGATGCTGCAGAGAAGTAGGATTAGGGCTGAGCCTCAGCCCTAAGGAATGCCCAGCAGGAAATCACATGCCGTGTCATTCCAGAGTCTGCATATGCGTCCAAGCTCCTTCTCACCATTCTTTTTGGCAATGTTTCAGGTACAGTATGCAATGTGTGTTCACATCTTTAAAAAATAATCCATGAAACACAGCAGTTCGTTCCCTACACAGGAAACTCTACATGGTCTTTCGCTGTCGTTTCATGAAGGACAGTGTGTAGTCGCCTGGTGACGCAGGCTTCTGCCGTTTCATCTGCACCTGCGACTGCGCAGTCAGTTGCAGCTTGATGGCACTGGAGTTGACCTTGGCCGCAGACAGCAGCTCCTTCATGCCTTTCATCTTCTCGCTGTGAAATGTGACCACAGGCCCCCCAGGGACGGGCTGGGTAGGGGCGGCTCCTGGGGACGCTGCGGGGGTAGGGCTCGGGGTCCCGGCGCGTGTCCTCTGCTCCGAGTCGGTGGTACGTATCAGTGGGCTGGAGCGGCGCCGGCCTCCACTCTCACCTCCAATCTTCTTGGGCAGGGCAGCCGGAGTGGGCGGGGCCACAGCCAGCAGGGGAGGGGGGGGCGGCTCCTCTACCTTGGACTCGCGCCTGGGGCCACGCCTTCGCGCCTCTCGGGGGTCCTCACTGGATTGGTCATCATCATCCTGGGGTTCAGGCTCTTTTGTGATGATTGTGACTTTCTGACGCACCTAAGGGGTTATGTGGGATAAAGGGGGGCGTGACAGAGTCACCATACAGGTGAGACTATGGTCATCACGTCGATAACACGTGGACAATCTGTATATGCATTATGGATTATGATGCAATCAGCTGAGCAACAAAGGGCAGCTATAACTGGATGTTCATCATTGGTAGATTCAGCTGCTAAATATAATTAAAGGTGCATGAATATTGTGAGTTTTAACAAGTGCATGGCAGAAGAAAGCTGTAAAGGCTGTAAATGACACAGCCACCCCATACCTGAGCATCAAAGCGGCTAAGCGACTGCACCAGGTATGTGGCCCAGCCCACGTGTAGCACAGGTGTGGGGCTGCCCTCTTCCCACTTGCAGATGCCATCGTAGAAGCGCAGCAGGTGGGCAAAGCATTCTGGGTCCTGTAGGGCTGAGAGAGCTGCTGCCTTCTGCGGAGCATCCTTCAGGAGCGTACACGGCAGGAGGATAAAGGAGAGAAAATAAGAGTAAATGTGAGGAGGATGATGATAAGGCGGTTAGATCATCAGGAGCCACAGTTCCGTGGGTTTTAAAGGAAACAGACTGGCACTTAAAACACCAACATGATTAAAGATAGAATATGAGGTAAAGGGAACACAGCATGAGAGGGCAGGAGGCCTAAGTGATGCAGTGGCAGGATGCCCCACACTAAAGGCAAATGGGGCAAATAGAATAACATTAAGGACCAGGATGATCCATGCAGCAAAGGGATCAGAGCAGTGAGGGACAGCAAGATGGATTTTGTCGCTTGAAAGCCAGGATGAGCACCTGCTCTGTGATATCGGAGCCCTCGGCTCCGTCTGTGCCGCTCTCCGCTGCAGCCGCCGTCTCCTTCAGCAGTGTGGGGATCACGTCATTGGCGATGTCGAAGAACTCCTTGTAAATCTCCTCATCCTCACGGAAGTAATTATAACTGTGGGGCAGGGTGAGGGGGCATTGCAATAAATGGACGTTTAGACATCCACCTTGATAATGTGAATTTATGAATGTCATTCAGGAAATTTCAATTAAATAACTACATGGGCAATAATTTATTATTGCAAATTAATTTAAGTAATTACTGGTAAATAAATGACAGGGTTAAGCAGTTCCCAGAAGCAAAAAAAGCCATATTGCAGTATGAAGGCAGTGCCACCTGCACCGTGGCAGTAACATGACATCAACTGTATTACAGTAGGAAGGCAGTGCCACCTGCACCGTGGCAGTAACATGACATCAACCGTATTACAGTAGGAAGGCAGTGCCAGCAGCGGTAACATGACATCAACCGTATTACAGTAGGAAGGCAGTGCCAGCAGCGGTAACATGACATCAACCGTATTACAGTAGGAAGGCAGTGCCAGCAGCAGTAACACTACATCAACGGTATGACAGTAGGAAGCCAGTGTCAGCTGCATGGTAGCAGTAACACATGAAGCATATTACAGTAGGAAGGCGGTGTCAGCCACATTGCGGCAGTAACATTCTGTCGGCTTTATTGCGGTAGAAAGGCGATATAAGCGGAAAAAGCAGCACTGCCGTGGTACCACGATGTTGGCGGTATTACAGTAGGAATGCAATGTCAGCTGCACTACATCAGTAACACGGCATCAGCTGTATTACAGTAGGTAGGCAGTGTCAGCCACAGTAGGAAGGTGGTGTCAGCTACACGGTGCTGTATTAGCCGTATAGATACAGTGTCCATTTAATATCCCCATGGATGTGGCATTGACTGTACAGCAGCATCAGCGTATGAGGGAGTCTCAGCTTTTCTGAGGAAATTGATGTGAGAAACAGTCAATTGTGACCCAAAGGGAATGGCATACACTGAATAAGAATTGGAAAAGGAAGGAAAGGGAGGTAGAGGGGATGGACCTCCTCCAGGAAAGAGGCCTGCTGCTGTCTTGGCCTTAGGCCTCAGCTATATTTAGCAGTCCTGCGTGTCTGACCCCAGAAATGCAGCCTCGCCTCATCTTTCCTCCAACTGGAGCTCTCCCCGGGTGCAGTAAAGACGAGCTGGGCTTAGGCAGTAACACAAGCAGGAAGTAATACTCCCAAGCTCCACATATGCACCCATACTCCCCCTACTGAATCAGCGCTAAACTTTCTCACAGACAAATACATTTAAAATAATGTGCTTCCTCATGCTGATTTCAAAACTGCACAGCATCATCACTAACATGCAGGTATTTTAAAATACCGTTTTAAATGAATTTATTCATTTAGAACCACAAGCTGCAGATGGACTATTCAGAGATTGTGCATGTGACTGCAGCGCCGGTGGGACTCACTCCTGCATGACGGAGGCCGCCTCAGCCCAGGCTCCCAGTGCCTCACGCACATTCCTGTGCCTGTAGTGGAACCCCGCCAGGTACATGAAAGGGTAGATGTGCTCATTGTTGTAGTACTTCTGAGCAGAGTTGACAGCCTGAAACGAATCAAACAACTCAGACTTATTGGCAGGCATAGGGGCGAACACTCTACACCTGTGCTTACGACAGCAAACATTAACAAATATTAAGGCAGTTAAACAGACAAGTAATAGTGAATATTATTATATAATAAAATACATTTTAAAAATAAAGATTTCTTATTCATTACTTTAATATTAATAATAAACAATTAATACATTTAATTATAATAGTATTGTTGTGCCAGGGTCAGGGTATGCGGGAATACAGGGTTTAATTGCAGGTAAGGCAGGCAAAATGCAGACAGACATTACAATAACCAGACTGAGAAAGCAAACTGAAACGCAGATGAAATACAGAGGACTAATGACAACAACCAGAAACAGCTGATCACATGGGGATTCCACACTGGGTTAACAAGGACACCACACGGAAAGAGCGGACGATCGGGGCAGGACACAGTTTTTTTTTTTTACTTTACACATTGTTTGGATAAATTGGACAAATTACTGTTTTGATAAATGTGCTTAGATGTGTTTAGTACAGTATATGCTCTTCTTGTTTTATCTGGTTGATTTTGTGTTTAAATGCTAAAAAACATATTCAAGTGTAATTTTTTGTGGCTGGGAACCAATTAATTGGTTTTCCATTATTTGTTATGGGGAAAATTCGATCAGAACTCAAACTTTTTAGGATTCAATCCTGAGTTCTGAACGGAAGCTCGAGTTGTGAGGTACCATTGCATTTACAAAATATACAGCTTGCCCTTACCTGAAATAGAGCAGTCATTTTGTTATCTACATATGTTATACTTTTAATTGTGAAATGAAAAATGCATTTTGCAGTGTTAGTAACATAAGGAAAGCTCAACAGGGTGAATCCACGGCAGCAAATTGAGAATGGGATATCATGGTGCCATTTTCTGGAATTGTGACACCAAATTGTGAATGTTTGTATTGTGGTTTTGGTCTCAGTTTCACAACTGTTACACCACTTCTCATCTGAGACGACATGATCCATGTTGTGTGTATACCGTATCATGGTAGAAACAGCTTCTGCAAGTTAGCCTCCCAATGACATTTAAGGCACTTTCCGCAGAAAGTTCAAATTGGGATAAAAAAAATAATAACTAGGGCTATAAGGTGTTTAAGGTTCTGGTCCCTCATGACCCTGTGTAAGTGGGTACAGAAGACAGATAGATGGATAGTGTGTTTATGACTACAGATGAGGGATAGTGGCTATACCACTAATTTTCGCTTCCATCAGACAAAGGTGGATATCGCCAATACTGGTACCAATATATAGTGTTAGCACAACCCAGATGATAAAATCTGCAAACAGGGGCTGGGGACTGGGTGCTGTTTGTTTCTCTGATCCCTCATGGTGGGCAGCCCTGCTTGGTAGTGCTTCCTTAAGGATAAGCTCATAATCATATAATTTCCATATTCAAAAAATAAGCTATTTTAATGATAGTCAAAAACATTAAAAACATTTAATTTAAAGGAATCAATATTTCATCATGGATCCGCATATCTCTACAACAGTTATGCTGCTGTACTCTGTAGCATAGAACAAGTATGCATATGAGTGTCCTTTAAGTTTTGTTACTGGGATATATTTGCTAATGTTTGTTTACTAGTTCCTAATTGTGTTTGTGGTTTTAATTATAAATAATTTCATATCAAGTTTTCTTTCCCTGCTGCACTGACATTGCACTAATCCATGGACCCAAAACAGAGGTGTGTATTGAACCGTAATAAGCCATGCATTATATGCTTTTAAATGCACGGCAAAGATCTGCCCAACATAAAAATAATGTCTTCAAGTATAAACGTGTAAGTGAAATGTGGTAACCGTGGTATAAGCAGGTTAATGCACTCTATGCTATACATTTTATGTTTTTAATTATACAGCTGCAGAGGCAAAGACATCTTTGTGGTGTTCAGCTGTGCTGTGGGCAAATCCCGAATCTATTTACCGATTATTATAACCAGACTTGAGTACCATCCCGTTTAGGCAGGTTACAGTGGTCTGTAAAGTATGACTGGGCTACAAGTGCATCACTAACTCATTTGCATTTAATCACTGACCACAGGTCACGATCCAGTCTGAAGTACTGCTGTTGTCTTCGTGACCTGTAGCAATTTTTTTGCACAGTGGTACCTGCAGTTCACAAACACAATCCGTTCCAGGAAAGTGGTTGTGAACCAATTTTTTTGAGAACCAAGGCAACTTTTCCCATAAGAAAGCACTGAAATTCAATTTGTTCACAACCCTACCAAACAATTTGTTAATTTTCTGATTTTATAATAAAAACTTTAAAGAAAAACACAATACAGACGCTCCTCTACTTACGAACGAGATACGTTCCGAATGCCCATTCGTAACTTAAAATGTTCGTAAGTTGTTATTTAACATCCTTTTAGGATGTATAATCCTTTTGGCAAGTATAAATAAGTAGGATGCTGGGAGTATGCATGCTACACTGCTACTCAGTGGGAGTAGCAGCCAGAAATTATACTATGCGGAATTGGCGTGCATAAAAAAAAAAAACTTGATGGACTTCAGTCCTTTTTGTTCATATTTCTAAAAGTTTGTAAGTTGAAAGTTCGCAAGTAGTGAAAAATCTGTAGTGTGGCGACGGGTGGACCGAGGAATCACAGGTGTCATGCCCCAACCGCCCTGACCCTCCCGTGTGCTACACCCCCCATCTCTACCTCATGTTCACAGCTGTTTCAAGTCCGGTTGATTACTGTGGTGTATTTAAGTCTATGTCAGAGTCTGTTTCCCAAGTCCAGTCATTAATGTCAGTGATGTTGTTACTAAGTGTGTTGCTCCTGAATAAACCCCGTGTTCATCCAACTTCTGTGCCTGCTTCCCCGCTCCATACCATATTGTTCATGACAGTGGGAACAGAGAGAGACAGTAAAGACTTGCTCGCCAGGGAAATTATGCTCTTTATTAACAGTCCTTAACCCTTGTATTGTTGTTGTTGTTATAATTATAATAATAATTGTTTGCATAATGGTTGCATTTCCCTATTGTGTCTTCTACCCAGTCCGATCCTTGCGGGCATTTAGTGCTTGTAAATCTCCTACCTTGTGTGCATCTTTCATTCTGATGTTTAACAACCTTATGTTTCTTATCTGTGTATTTGGGTTCAATGCACGTTGGTTGCCTGTTGTGGTCCTTTTATTTACAATTGCACGTGGGGCATGACGAGATATGCATCCCGTCAGTGCTACACTAGTATAAAAAAAGGAATCTGTTCTTTGACCAAAATTTGTACGCGAACCATTGTATTTTTTCCCACAAAATTTTTGGTTGCACACCAAATTGTTCATGGGCCCCAGCGTTTGTTGACTGCAGATAATACTGTATTAATAATTTACGTTAAAGATCACTTATAATTACAGATTATAATCACTGTTTGATTTACTATGGTGAATCAACTGGCTAATAGTATGCAAGCAGTTATAGAAAATTAATCAACACCCTTCATCCTCGAGAAATCAAAAGTGCCAGGGTATAAGCATGCTTAATATACAGTTAGGCCTAAAAATATTTGGACAGTGACACAAGTTTTGTTATTTTAGCTGTTTACAAAAACATATTCACGATACAATTATATAGTCAATATGGTCTTAAAGTGCAGGCTCTCAGCCGTAATTTGAGATTAGTCACATCCAAATTGGAGCAAGGGTGTCGGAATTACGGCTCTTTAAGACGTAGCCGCCTTTTTTTCAAGGGACCAAAAGTAATTGGGCAATTGAGTCAGAAGGCTGCAAAAAAACATAAGAAGGCTGCATGGGCTCTTCCCTCGTTAACCTGTCATCAATTAAGCAGGTAAAAGATCTGGAGTTGATTCCAGGTGTAGCGTTTGCATTTGGAGCTGTTGCTGTGAACACACAACATGCAGTCAAAGGAGCTATCAAGGGAGGTGAAACAGACTATCCTGAGGCTGAAAAAATCCATCAGAGAGAGAGCAGAAAAGGCCTGGACGTCCACAGAAG
>JABFDZ020000002.1:16107620-16118528 GCA_019775955.2 Pollimyrus isidori
TACCGCCGAAACATGTCGGCCAGGTAAGATCGCTGGTGCGATTAACATCTTGTTACACTGTGTTTAAAAAAGAATCATGAATATAATGTCCAAACACTAATTTGCAGTAAGAAGCGGAGCAACATGCCTGCACTGTAAACACGGCCACACTGGGAAACATGCTGAGAAGTGTAAGAAAGGCACATAAAACTGACCCTCTCGCTGACGCCGGAGCTGACCGTCTGGCCACGCCTGTCTTCATTACCCTTGCCATGCCACGTGACCTCCGCTGTCTCTTCACCACCCTTGCCGAAAATGACCCAGGCATGGTCTTCAGAGAGCGCCAGGTGCACATCCTGGAGCCCTAGGACCTGACAGGCTGCCACCACTGCAAAGGCCACCCCAGAGCTGTCCAGCTTGGTGCCTGATCACACAAAGGACAGCTGCATTAGATACTGCACTCTCTTCCTCTGTATCGCCAATCTATTTCCCACAAAAGGAATTTCATTAACATTACTGACTAAAAAAAGATCATGAGTCCCAGCTTTGATTTTATAACAGACACCTATCACAAATTTATGCACATACTTACCTTGACATATTGTGCTATTACTAGAAAATTATATATGTAAAATTAACTATATGGCACCATCTTGTAATGAATTGTAATTGTAATGTGAATTTCTGCATAGTATTTGCAGCCAGTGAAGAGGGTGTTCCTATTCCCAATATAAAAATATGTGGTGAGCAATATGAAAATCATGTATCGAGACCAGGTGGAAGTGTATCCATGATAGGTGTTTAAGAGTTACTGCAAGAATCCTGATACAGCAATACATTTACATTTTTATTTAGCAGATGCTTTAGCCCAAAGCAACAGATAAAGGCAGATTTAAACTTATGCATAGAATCAGTGCTGGCAGTACGGTGGTAAGTAGAGCACAGCCACATACCCAACACCATAATCTTTTTGTTCCCCAGAAATCTATTTACAGGTGTCAGGCTAAGGTGTAGAGCATGCGGCTACCAACTGCATAGATTATACACAGAAGTAAAAATCAGCCTTAAGGCAAATAGTACATTAGAAACATACATGCTATCCAAAGGACTTGAGGCATAAAGGGCTAAGCTGAGTTTCCAATGAATGGCCAATTACAAGTGTTCTACTTAACACTATTATCATAACAACAGAACAATACAGCAAGTAACTATCATTTTTTTTGTCATGTTATAAGTCTCAGTGGATTTTAATAACTCAGTGACTGGATCTTGAAACTTACTTGATCATTTCTAACCAGATAGCTGAAATGTATATAACATCACACTGCTAAAAATATTGCACTCATGTCATGGGGTAAACAGGTCCATAGAAGGGTCACGTATGCTGTTGAGTAGAGTGTTTGGGGCATGGCATATAAGGAGGGATGGGTTAAAAACAATTGTGTGGAAATTATTTGGATTCTACTGTAAACTTATACTGTAAACTTTGCAGGAGAGGTGGTAACAAATGCAATTTTATTGCTCTAATATTATATGTTTTTAATTGCTGTAAACTTCTATTCAGAAGGGCACAGCTATTGACCAAAATAATAAATATTCATTTGCACTCAAGCTTTGAAACTTTACTAATAAAAAAATTTGGTTGTTTGTAAACAAATTTTAAAATTGTGATCTATATCATGATTGTAACTAAAAATATTGTGATACAACATCCTGGCCATATCACCCACCCCTATGTCTCACTATTGTTTACAATGAATATGGCAGGCAGCCTTCATCTAGCCCAATGTTTCTATCGCACCGTATTTCATGAGGAATATTACAGTGAGTCTGAAGCTTATCCCAAAAAGCTCAAGCCAAGGTAAACCCTAAACAGGACGCCAGTTCACGTAAACATATGTTTTTGGACTGCAGGAGGAAGCCTGCTACTAAGAGCAACTAAACTTCACACACACTAAACCCAGTGTGGGATTCCAACCCCGAACCCCAAAGCCAGAGTGCCATTCTAACTGCAGAGGGAAACATCATGAAGAGCCAGGCTGCCAGCTGACTGGTGTGGCATGTACCAGTAGGCCCTCACCTGTGATGAGGCTGAAGAGAGACTGAATATGGGCCCGGTCCTTAAAGTACGAGCGGCTGAGGCTGTTCCAGATGACGTCAGACACCTTCTTCACCAGCTCTCGACTGGAGCCGCCAGCTGGCCGCCGGTATTGTGAGAGGTCGACGGCACCACGGATCTGTGCGGTAAAGCGTTCATACAGAGCAGCCAGCAGGCTCAGCTCCACGGTGGGGAAGCAGGATGAGGGGCATCCCAGCTCCAGAGGCTCGAAGGTCACACCGGGGACATTAGCTGGAACCACGCGGTTCACTGCCAGGAAGTGCTCAACGAAACCCAAGACTAGGGATAGCAGCGACAGGTCGGGCTCGGACTTGCAAAGCTCCGCATCGAACAACTGCACCACTCCGTCGATTCCCCGCAGAGGGAACAACTTCTTCTGGGCTGAGCGCAAACCCATGACCCTGCCTGGCTGTCACACTCACTTCTATTCTGGATAATGAGGGTCCCTCTGCACCAGGAGAGAGCCAAGCACACACCAAGCAAGTCATGAAAAACATGCAAAGGTCACATAGTTCAATTCTTAAAACCAGCAATAATACCAGCATATACATACATTAATATCCTATATACATTGTTCTGGAGAGTAGAGGTTTACAGTGCTAGTCAAAAATTTGGACACACCAAGCTGTCTACAAAGGTCAGTGATAGTGTTGCATCACATGACCTCACCACACACCAGAAGTGGTTTTGTAGGAGTTTGACCAGAGCAAAGAAAAGGCACCCAAAGAGGGCTCAGCAGATATGTGGGACCTTCGTCAGGACAGCTGGAAAAGCATCCCAGGAGGCCACCTCACGAAACTGGTATAGAGGAGACAGTAGACTCGACCAGTCCCTGGAATAATTTGCATTCAGGCCCAATGTTGGGATCACTTTGCCAACTACAACATTCAAACCGGCAACCTTCTGTGTCCCAAAGCACAGAGCTGTCCCACTGCACAACAAATGACTATTTTTATACTTTTTAAGTCAGTACATAAATCTATATATGTTATTTTATAGTTTTGATGTCCATACATACATTATTCTAAAATGCAGAGAAAAGTACAAATAAACCTTTCAATCGGTAGGTGTGACTGGTACTGTACATTCAGTTCAAGTACTTTAAAGGTAATATCAGCACTGTGTCAGAAATGCATTTTTAACTATAACCAGTATTACTAAAAATCTGCAAGGTGGATAAGGAGCCCAGTCTCATTTGTAGATTGTACCATGTTCTTATACAAAGTTTTTTTTAATTATATCACTAACCATATTATGTATGGTTTAATTAAATGCAACAAAATGCAAAGCATACTATCAATAACATTTATATTTTTTAATGAAGCTAAGAAATTAACATTTTGTAATACTAGTATAAATTTAATCATGTCACTAAGACTAAGAGCTTTTATGATAATTTTGCGCATAAAAGGTTTTCGTTAACATATTTGACTACCACAGCTAATAACTGCTAAGAATATTCTGCATCTCATAAAACATTTTACGCACTACACGGTATCTCTTGCTAACACAAAGCTTTATTGCAAATACCATCCATGCCATTTTTGCATTGTATGCATTATTTACACTGAGATGGATCTGTTACGATGTGCTGCATAACAGATCTAATGCAACTAGCTACAGCATGTAAAAATGATGTTTGCACACCGGTTTGATTATCTGCGATCTACACAAACGAACATAGACTTCAGATAATTTACTACACCTTTACAAACGCAACCAACGCGACCAACACACTCAGGCGCATAGCTGTTTCAGATTTCGCTAGATAACCTGTATATGTCTGGCGAAATTATTAAAGTTAAACAGACAGCTCACTACAACGAGTCTATACTAATGATTAACACTCAACCAACAATTCTAATAACCTGAACAGTAAATCATCAGATACAGCGCAGCACTATCACGTTATTTACGCATAACACATTGTGATTGTGTCTACTTGTCGCTATATTTCATAAATCCGAACAATTTACCTACAATTTGAATTTGGAAGTCGTTTATAAGTAATATTTTATCAACTGGCAGTACAATTTTTAACAAAATTATTCTATTATTTATTAAAGTATTAAATTATACATACCGCATAAATCATAACTTCAACCACATGTTTTTGTTTTGTACCCAAAATACCGCCTTGCTTTTGCCGCGCAGTTCGTTTTGTCGTAAATTTTAGAAGCGTCGTAAACCAGTGTAATTTTCTAACACATGCGTACAAGCGCTGCGGCGCTACGGCATTGTTGCATTCTGGGACTCAGCGTTTTTAAAGTAGTTGTGACATTAACAGAAGGAGGCCATAATACAGGACACTTCAAATCTGGCACGTGTTTCCAAATCTAGGCTCTCGGTTTTCCACGATATTTAGTTTAATAATTACTGATACTGCTCCATATCTGAGGCTTCACACCTGGCTTACTGATAAAAGAAGGCTGAAAAATCAGCAGTGCACATGTTTTGAATAGCCCTACCCTAATATCCAGTTACTGATTAAACAGTTTTACAGTTTAACGCACAAGTATCTACTTTGGGAACCAACTCATTTGGATGTACACATCTGGGCTGGGCTACAAATGATGTCATGATTTCTTACATGATTGGTAATGAGTCAAATCAAAGTTTATTTCTCAAAGGCAGCACAGAACAACAAGCAGTGGTAGATGCAGGCAAAGAAAATAAGTAATATATATATATGGCCTCGCTGCCGGAGGGTAGGAGCTGTTACGAAGCTTGTGTGTTTGTACTCTGATGATCCGATACTGTTTCTCTGATTGTGGCTGAGATGGCTAGGGTCCTCGAGGATGGGTCAGGCCAGTTAACTTGTGCAGTTAACCTGGATGTTAGGCAGGTTGCTGCCAGCGATACTTGGTGCTGACTTCACCATACTCCTCAAGGTTTTCCAGTCATGGGCGGTACAGTTTCCATAGTCCATACGATGTGGTAAAGCAGCCATTTTGCTTTTTTGCTCACACAAGTCAAGCAATGAACTTGCTCCACAGTGATCAATTGGCAGAACATATGATCACAGGCCAGGACCACATGTAACAAGGCAGGATAAAACGGTACTTTCCTGGTCATTTGTTTCAATATTTAGCACAAAGTACTTCACATGTCAAAGTCCAGACAAAGTGAAATTGGGCACATTGAGTCATTCTAATAAAGGAGATGAAATCTATTTTAAAATGGAAGCTGCTATCTTTATTAATAGCCATTGCTGGTTTAATCCTAGCAGTGGCACAGACAGGGAAAAGCCAACAATTTACATAGTGCTCACTGTTACACAATAATGAACCGCATTCATTACATAGTAAACATTAAACAGTTATGATATTTACTATTAACTGAAATAGACAAATATACATAGACATTTACACAATTTAAAGCGTTAGTGCAGTATAAAATATGCCAATAACTACATAATTAGTCCTGCTGACCAATCCTGCAGTGTCATATTTATGTCAGCCAATCGTTGACAGTGGGTGAGATCAGAATAAATGAAAAAAATTGCCTTAAGGACAATACACAGGCGGAGCATCGAAATGGTGATCTCCACGGTAATCACTGCTCATAAGATGTTGTATGGCCAAAAAAATGTTGATTCTATCAATTTTATGTGAAGTATATTGCCACCTTGACTGAGTGTACAGCTGTCTCAAAAAGGCATGAAACATTCCACCTTATGAGAAACGTCAGGAGGGACCACCCACTGACAGCCACAGAGCACAACATGAGCAGAGGGAAGGCTGCAGGCTGACGCCATCCTACTCAATCGTGTGCAAGTGTCTGCAGAGAATCAGCCTCCCACATGCACCAGCAACAATGAGACAAGGAAACCAGTGGAAATTCTGTGCGCATCTACAAAATATTAAAGGACCAGCAGGGATAAGCCACCAGCTAGCTCAGGTGGGAGGCCCTCAGGGAGCAGCAGCTGCACAAGTAGTGGAAGCAGAAACTTCTGCCATATAAGGTTGTTTGAAGAAAGAGCAGCACGATACAAAAAGAAGAGAACCCTTAGCGTCCTCCATGCTAAACGTACAATCATATTTGAAGGAGCTCCTCCTCTAAAGATACGTAGACACTCTGAGCTGGTAGGACAGCAAGGTCTCACTCGTCCTGCACCTTACTGAAGGTATGAAAGGGAGACTGCATCAGGCCAATATCAGTCCCTACTGAGAGAGTCCAAAAACAGCTTAAATTATTCAGAGAGGAGAAACGGGAACAGCCCCTCATTAGTGAGGCAGCTTGTCTTTATTGATGGAACTATCAGTGTATTGTGCGCATTTTCTGTCCATCATTATTCAATTAATTTTAAATCATAAAAACTCTTTTTACGTTTGTTGAAAGCTTTTCCATAAAGATTTACAAAACACGGGGGATTTTTCTACAGTTCGCTGAAGAGGAAACATGAGGGGTCCTGCAAATTTTGTAACTCAACAATTTCAGAAACCTGTCGGACGACATCCACTTTTGTAAGACACCTGCAAAGGCACCACAAAGAGTGGTGAGATAGAAGTTAACATTAAGCTGTACTCTAAGTTCACAGACATGACTGAAACGAAATGAAATGCCCATCAGTAGTTCCAATTACAATATGATAATGAGATACCTCATGACAAAGCTATGGTACAAAATTAAGTGTCAAATAACAAAATAAAACACCCTGTTGACAGGAGTATTTCTTAACAAGGATCCTCAAACATGATACTTATGATAAAATTTCTAACCTAGAATTGCCACCCATACTTTATTGGATTTCCCTGTTTTGTTTGTGTTCCATCTTTAATGTTTTTTCGTGTCTGGACCAAAATACAATTAAACCTGGACCACACAAGCAGTCTTATCGATTGACAATTACACCATTTCAGAAAAAAGTAGGAGGCCTTCTGATACCTGAAATAGCCCACGGGCCACTGAGCATGTTAATGCACTTCTGCCTGCTGATGCTGTCGGCACATGCCTATACCCATAAATCAGTATGAGTGCTGCATCTAAAAATATTTATAAACTTATACACTTTTTACATATATTACCAGCATTAAAATGTCGCGTCCTGTGTAACATGAAGTCAATATATCTTTATCTTTGTTGTCATCTCAGCTGTATAATACATATACTGACATGAAGTACTGATCCTCATTAGTCATCATGGCAGGATTAAGAAGAGCTCCTTATGTCCAAATCGAAAAAAATCAAAGTGAACAGTTTAATAAAAGGTAATTTCTGCATTAAAATCGTGTTTTTAATCAAATATAATGTTTATTTTCATTTCACTGACCAGATATTCATTTTTTGAAATGAGACATTCCTGCACAATACTTACATTTCTGTCCTATGTTTTTGTATTTTAACTTATTGCGGTAAATATACCATGTAACCACACTACTGTGTAAGAAGCAATCTGTCTTATCGTGCGGGCGGCCGGAGCGCCGACAGAAGCACAGGGAAACAGGTCTCAGAAAACAGAAGCTTTATTCTCAAGTGAATGTGGGCAACACAAGTTACTAAACATAAAACGTCATAAAACATCAATGACCGGACTGGGAAAACTAACTGAAACGCCGACTAAATACAATGAACTAATAACAACAATCAAGGACAGCTGGTGAACATCGAGAATCCACACCGGGTTAACGAGGGGGCGTGGCACACATGAGGAGCGGACGATCGGGGCATGACACAATCGTTCAATAGCTTGATATTTTAATGCATTTTCAAACGGAGATTTCAAATGAATAAGCATGAATATTATTTGTTGTAATAATGATGCATTTAGAAGGTAACCAGTCATTATGAACAATACCCCTATCAGATAAAAATAACTGTTTTGATCACATTTTTTAGTTTGTTTTTTTATTGCTTTGTGATTGTGATAATAAATACATATAATAACTAATTAACTCATCTATTCAGGGTCCCCCCCCACTCAGTGTCTGACAGGCGGGCCCTGCTCTCTGGTGCTGATTTAACCCTTGATTAATAGTAGGAAATGCCTCTGGGCAACAGCACACATGACGTCATGTCAGAAATCAACAGATCTGATCCATCCATCCATCCATTAACTTCCGCTTATGCGAGGTCGGGTCGCGGGGCAGTAGTGTCAGGAGGGAAACCCAGATTTCCCTCTCCCCAGCCACTTCCTCCAGCTCCTCTGAGTGAATCCCAATGCATTTCCAGGCCAGTCGAGAGCCATAGTCCCTCCAGCGTGTACTGGGTCTTCCCCGGGGCCTCCTCCCAGTGGGCCACACCCAGAACACCTCACCAGGGAGAGATCCAGGAGGTATCCTATGCAGATACCCGAGCCACCTCATCTGGCTCCTCTCAATGCGGAGAAGCAGCGGTTCTACTATGAGTCTCTCCCGAATGACCGAGCTCCTCACACTATCTCTAAGGGAGAGCCCAGCCACCCTGCGGAAAAAACTAATTTCGGTCCCTTGCACTCCCGATCTCGTTCTTTCGGTCACTACCCACAGCTCATGAATATAGGAGAGGGTAGGAACATAGATCGACTGGTAAATCGAGAGCTTTGCCTTTTGGCTCAGCTTCTTGACCACAACAGACCGATGCTGCACTCGCATCACTGCTGATACCACACCAATCAGCCTATCGATCTCCTGCTCTATTCTTCCCTCACTCATGAACAAGACCCCAAGATACTTAAACTCCTCCACTTGGGGAAGGACCTCCTCCTTGACTCGGAGGGAGCACTCCACCCTTTTCCACCTAAGGACCATAGTCTCGGATTTAGAGGTGCTGATTTTCATTCCAGCTGCTTCACACCTGGCTGCAAACTGCTGAGTCAAAGGTCATGGTCTGATGAGGCCAAGAGAACCACATCATCTGCAAAAAGCAGAGACTTAATCCTGAGGTCACCAAACCGGACACCCTTAACTCCCGGGCTACGGCTAGAAATTTTGTCCATAACGTTTATGAACTGAATTGGTGATAAAGGGCAGCCCTGATGGAGTCAAACTGTCACCGGGAATGAGTCCGACTTACTGCTAGCAATGTGGACCAAGCTCTGACACTGGTTGTACAGGGACGAACAACCGTTATAACGCAGCCCGGCACCCCATTCTCCCGGAGCACTCCCCACAGGACTCCCCAATGGACACAGTTGAATGCCTTCTCCAAGTCCACAAAGCACATGTAGACTGATTAGGCAAACTCCCACACAACCTCCAGGACCCTGCTGAGAGTATAGAGGTGGTCAACTGTTCCATGGCCAAGGCGAAAACCACACTGCTTCTCCTGAATCTGAGGTTCGACTCTCCGACGGACTCGCCTGTCGGGCACCCCGGAATAGACCTTATCAGGGAGGCTGAAAATATACCAACATTTGGGGACAGGAATTTCTGTTTACCTTGGTAAAAGAGGAGTGTGTATGCATGTTGTGCCACCAAAAACAAGCATTATGTAATCGCGCAAAAGAGCGCGATTCGTGCACGGAAAGTTGACGAGCTGAGATCTGAGTTGAAGGCCCAGTGATCACTTTTTACAAAATCTGCTGATCAAAATAAGGCTGCTACTGAAGCATCGTTTCGTGTAAGTCACTTTCTGGCTAAAAACAAAAAGCCTTTTACGGATGGCGAATTATGAGCCAGACTTCAGAGGACTCACAGAGCGTATTCAGTCACAGCCATCACACTGACTTGAGTGAGTAACATTACTTCAGCAGTTTTGCCTTCTGGTGGCATTGAGAAAAGTGATGTTGCATATGATGGGACATAACTGCACTTAGCTTAATTTGAGATTGTTGATAATTTTGTTGATAAAACAGTTCATTTATAAAATGTTAAGGGTAGGTAGTAGCCTACCGTCAGAAACTTCAGTGAATAAGCACTTTACTGCTGACAATGGCATTTTTCTTGAGTTCAGTACCACTTCATATGATCTGATTATATGATGGTTGCTTCCGAGTTAAGTAAAAAAAGAAAAATAACATTTAATGTATATTAAATTCAAATACAATTCAAATACTAAATAAAAAGCCTCAAGTTGGAAGTACAATCTGGGCTGTCTTTTTCTATCTATTCTTCGATAGGTAGATCTTGCCTTTCATTAAGGCCGAGGTCAGGGATCTTCGGCTTGAAAAGGTTGGTGACCACTGGCGTACACAATCAAGGCAATTGTGGGGAACGAGAGTTTTGTTCACTCGAGAGTTGTGGGAGAAATTTACGTTGCATTGAATATTTATTGTCTCCAGACACATTTGATGACCTACAATGGAGTCTAGATGGTCTCAGGACACTGATGTCTGAAGTTTTGTTAGCTAAAAATGGAAGGTTTTCAGCCCCTCGAATTCATTCAGGTGAGTTTATTGTGCTTTATAAACACGATTTAATAATTAAAATTAATAATTTAGCAATTGATATAATCAGCATAGTAACTACGGAAAAGGAATAACAGACATAACGGAGTGCTCAGTTCGAGTGTAGTGTCTTTTTTTCGTACTGTGAATGAAGCGTGTATTGAAATTGACCCAAACAAATGAGAATGTGGATGTAGAAGAACTTGATAAAAAAAAAAACCGGGCAGCTATGAATTTTGTCGCAAGGAGTACATGAATGCAGTGGCGGAATGATACATGCAAATAAGCAGTTAAGTATAAGAGGCTTGTGGATCAGGGTTACATGTTCTTATGAGTCTGAGTACATGGCAATTTTTGTGAAATTCACTTTAATGCTTGCTTCTGTTTAAAACGGTGGTTTACAGTGAAAAGTGTCATTTTTGATAAAACATTAATATTAAAAAAATTCTATTTTGTTTCAGGACGAAAAGGGCGACCAGCCATTCAGGTAACCAGGGACCAAATA
>JABFDZ020000002.1:16118628-16147485 GCA_019775955.2 Pollimyrus isidori
TGTTTACCCTGTCGCGCGCTGAAAATCGCTTTTGTGACCGACTTAGTCAAATCGAATAAAGATTGACACTGACGTCTTGTCTGTTCTGAAGGGATTTTCAAGGTATGGCACTCGCGGAATATATTTTCAAACATAAAATATCTTCGGTAAAACGATGAATGATAGATTAATTACATTATGTTGATTGTATTCTGTTTTATTTACGTGTGTCGAATGGGCATGGAGAAATAAGAAAGTTTATAACTAAATGTAAATTTGTGAGTCTGAAGATTATTAGGCGCTCCAATCTGAGACCAACTAGAAATTTGAGTTCTGAAAAAACATGCTTTTGGTGCCAAGATCAGACCGAAGTACTACAACGCTGAAATAAATATGTAAAACACACGATAGTAAAATCTAGACATGAACATTAGCCAAAAACATATAAACACCTGATTTAGTTAAGCCCCCAGACCCTGACACTCGGTTTCAGAAAAAAATGGATGGAGGGAGCTGATTTGGTGGGAAATATTGCGCAAAGTGGCAGTGGAATTGAATGAACAAATGGATAGAACTGTAGAATTGTACAATTAATATATACAGTGTTATACACAAAATATCAGAAATTAATATTAATCTAGCTACGTAACCCCCGGCGTCTACTTCGTACGTATGTCACCATTAAGTGACGGTATAGATTTAATTGAGGGCATACTCCTTTAAATGAGGTAGCGTATATGGTGACTCCCTCCCAGCCCTTCTTGTTTTGCACTCCTGAACTAGAGCTGAAGCGGCGCGCTTAGCAGCGGCTCTAGTCTAGTATTAATGTAGGTGCGACAGTTACGGTTTGGCATACAGCTGCCGCTTATTATTGAGAGGAACTGCACGGAAAAGAGCTGAAGATACAAAGTAGCCTTGCGTCGTCATAGGCTATTTGACTCACTTTTGCACCGCTACGAGCGTAGAAATTTAAGCCGCATAGAAAAATGGCAACCCAGTCGGCTCAGATATCGTCATCGCAGGGGCTTGTCGACGGCTCCTCCGGCCCAAACTCGGCCAAAGACTCCAAGTGCTCGGGTAAGAGGAGGACCCATGTGTTAGCCTAGTTTTAATCCAATGTAGTTTCCCTTTTTCCCCAAAATTGTGGGCAATTGCTCAACCGGGCTGTAAAAAAGTATCATCTTTGTAAAACGGCGGCTTCCGACGTTGTCTTCTTAACGTTATTATTTCAAAATATTTACACGTTTTTGCAATTATGCAGTGTATTTTGTATAACAGACTGCATTAGTTTTCATCATTCGGTTATACCATTTTTGAAGCTTTGAGTAATCCTTCTTTTAAGCCCCCATGTATTTTTGCGGATGCTTTGACAGCCACATCTCGTCATCCATTTTTATTCTTTTATTAATGAATAATGCACGGCAAACTAGCACATCGAGTTTAACGACAAAAACCACTACCCTCCCCAGACAGGAATTCTTGATGATACATTTATTACTGTGTGGCAAGTCGTTGTAAGCCGTTCTGTTTAAATGATGTTTGGATTATTATTATTAATAATAATAATAATAATATTAGAAATAAAGCATAATGTAAAGTGAACACTATTAGCTGTTATGTAAGACGCAAAGGAACGAAGGAAGATCGCTTTTCCTCTGGGCTCTGGTGTAATGGCCGCATATTGCGCCTACGCCAATCTGCACTGCAGATGCACCGTAAGTGGAGACTGCGGTGAGAGGGAGCGCCTCTTAAAGCAACCGCGTTTCTCATTATAACGCTACAGAACAATTCATCATTTTTGTTGACCTGCTTTGTCGTACATTTATATTCATTATGCCTCCACCGACCGCAGTTCCTAAGATGATTTTCATCATTTCCGAGCGGTTTTTTAATGCTTGTACTTTTTATGCTTGGCCCACACATGTAGTAGCATGTCTTGGTGTTGCTAGAATATGCCATTGTCATGCTAAGCCTTGTTTCACTGTTCTTGAATACACACAGTCTGATTTTAACTGATTAATAGCTCCACTTCAGGTACTGTACCTTGCTCTGTTTGGTCATTTTTGTTAAACAACACGTATGGTAGCTGCTATTTTAAGGTTAGATTTGTGGGTTACTTGTGAACATTAATGGGGATATTGTAATAAATGGTATTTATGTGGGTCAGTTACATGGACTACACTTGTTTGCCAAGACACATGGAACATTTTGAACGTCTTTTACTGTAATTCATTGCCAGAAATAGTGTAACTAATAATATGTTTGGGGGAGGGTTAGGGTGCATTTATGTTTAGGAATACATTTGTTGTTGAAATGTTAATAATATTGTGGAGGGGAATCCACGATAAGTCATTCTTTTTTTTTTATTATTTCAAGATATTCCATACAGATTACATCTCCTCCCCTACTGATAGCTGAAATACCTGCTTGATATGACATTCAGTGTTATTTGCACTGGCAAGGTGAAATTGCTCTTGTACCATACAGAGGTTATACCTACACTGTGGCTTTATCTTAAAAGTCCCCATTGCTCTGCTGTGTTGCCTGTTGCCACCATGGCTGCTGTACCTTGCTGAGGTCAGCGGTCCTGGGGTCCAGCTGGCAGACAAGACCTCTGTTGAGGGCCTCAGAGCAACTTGGACCCCTCTGTTTGGATGCCAAATGGGCAGTAACCCTGCGATTGCCGGCAGGCCTCAGTCATCTGTGTCCAGGATGATTAAGTAAGGGGGGGAGGGGCTGGTCACTTAGGAGGT
Organism: Pollimyrus isidori; assembly: GCA_019775955.2. Lineage (NCBI taxonomy): Eukaryota > Metazoa > Chordata > Actinopteri > Osteoglossiformes > Mormyridae > Pollimyrus > Pollimyrus isidori. The sequence continues at coordinate 16,121,361 of JABFDZ020000002.1, forward strand.
GACACACTTCAGCACAAGTAGTAATGCTCAAGGCCTCATTCCTCCACATATGCTTTGCCCCAAATGCCACATGCTTGCTGTCACTGAAATCTGTATTACAGTCTTGGATGTACAGCAGTTACGTCTATTACGTCTATGGTGTGGAAGTGCCCCTCCCTCAGTTTAAAATAACCAAATCCCTTTCCTGCAAAGCTATTTTTTTTCCTTCTCCCAGATGCATGTTAGTTGTATTTCATTTCTCTGTTCAGTCATGTATCCTTTTATTGTGAATGGCGACATACTGAGACATACTGATATGCATGTTTTCTCTCCTCGCCATCAGGGGTGAAGAGCCTGATACAGGCTCTTATTTGTGAAGGTGATGTTCACTTGATCTGGCTTTGCACCTGTTTTCCATTTGCATTAACTGTGCTTGAAGGTCAAGAGCAGTGCTTGTTCACATGTATACATTCTTTGTCTGCTTTATTTATGGGTTCAGTATCAAAAGGCAGCTTCTCAGGACAAGTAGCCTGGCAAATCTCAGATACCCAACCTTTATTCTGTGTGTTGGCAGCAGGCTTCCGTCACAAAACCGAGTTGTCCTGCATGATCGGTAAGTCCCATGTGGCATTTTGAGAGAACGGCGAGTTCTCCTAGACGTTGAACCCTGACTCAAGTCTCCAAAATGGGCTGAGGTAGCAGTGCCTCCACCCCTAGTGGGGTCTTGTTTCATGACTCTGCCTCCCCTGGAGCAGGATCTTTGTGGCAGGCAGAGCTGTCCTCTGATCAGGGCCCTGTTCAGGCTGGGGATTATGTGCATGGTGCTACAATGTGGCCGTCAGTGTAAACATAATAACAAAAAGCAGTTGGTGTTTATTTTTAAGTTGGATAAAAATGTTCAGTGTTTTCTGACAAGGGACGCTGTGTGAGTGGTTTTCATGGGGTTTTTTAATGGGTTTGGCAACAATGGCAGCATGATCCCTACTGTTGTAACATTAGAAAACCTGCAGGCATCTATTTCTAGGTTCCCTTGGTTGTCGAGCCCCCTGGTCTCTGTGCTTCTGTCAGGCCTGTGCTTTGGGTGTGTTCACAGGATTAATGTGGAACCAGCTAGATGAGACAGGATTCTGGATAGGGTGGAATGTGGGTCTTCTAGTATCTGGTGCACAAGCATAACCGCTCTGCCTGATACTTTACACCTTATGCTCTGTCACACCTCACCTTTCCAGGATTTGTCCTTCATGTTAGTCACTGGCTTGGAATCCTGTGTGTTCCACCTCCTTGTGTTCTTGGGGGCTGGGGGAAGATGCAGCTTAGACTTCAAACACTTCTCAGAGGAATGAAAGTAACTCTTGGATCATACAACCACTAGAGTGAATGTAACACTATGAAGTGCCAACCTGCTGTTGCTATTTACTTAGGCCATGTGTTTGTCTTTGTTTTGTAAGTCATAAAAAATGTGAATCTATTATGCTGCTTTGGTGTTTAACCTGCATGTGTAAAATATAAGGTTTTTTTCCCCTTTTTTCTCTCCTTTCCTCTCCCCCAGTATGTAGTTATACTGTTCTAACTGAATTGTTTGGTATATGGAAGCAACTTTGGCATTATGAATCGTAGTCTGAACGATACTCAAGGTAGAGTTGTCTCCCACTGCTGTTGAGCTGTTTTCCTTTAGCACAAGCCTGGGTTATTGGGGGGCGTGGGGGTCTTACCACTGTAGGTTTCTTATTCTCCTTTCCCTTTTATTTTTTCAGATTCCTTTCTTTCCTCTTCGCCTGTATCTCTCATTCAATCTCCTCAAGGCAAGTGTTTAGTTCTCTTGTACACGCACCTGTTCTTTCTGGTGATCTGCCTTCGTCTTTCTTATTTGCTTTTGCTTTCTTCCCCTTGTCCTGCTGTGCTGCTACTTTAAAAAGCTCCACACATCCTTGGTGCTTCTATACTCTACCCACAACCTGGTGGTGAAATGCAGCCTAAAAAGCAGTCATGTCTCTGAATGGCTGTGTGAACTGACCCCCTCCCTGTTTGTTCCCTGTGGTAATACCGTGACAGCAGGGTGGCCCCAACTTCATCTTGGAGGACCTCCCACTTTCTGGTGTGGGAGCAGTTCTTCAGGTCAGGCCCCAATCTGCCACTGGCATGTCAGTGACGTGTATCTTATCCAAAAAAAATCCATTGAGTTGAATTTTATGGGCAGCAATAAAATTTTCAATATTCAGAAATAACAATGACTTTGTCAGTGTATGCTGCTTGTTTCTTTTTTTTTTGTTTCAACTGTACCCTTGTGGTAATAACATTTCAATACACATGTTACTTCTCACTAGGAAGCAGCTGATCTACCTGAGTCCTTACTTGCAGAGAACATCTTTTAGGCATTTTGGGTCTCAAATCTAAGATTGGCCCCATTGGATTTCAAATCGGCTCTTTGCATTGGGCCCCCACCTGGAGGTGTGGTATGAGTATATGAATGTGTTCAACATAACTTCCAACCCCCCTGCCCCCAGGTCTTTGATTGCCTCTGCTTCTCGCTTTTGCAGCATTGCATGTTGCCACTTCTGGCCTATAGCTTCAGATGACCCTGGAGTCTGGGTTTATTTTTCACCTCAAACTTTTTGTATGTGTCGTGTCCACAACGCAACAGCTTATTGAGAGATGCTGCTTCAGTTCTGTTGTCATGAGAAGTGCGGACTCTGCAGGCTAATGTTAAAGAAGTGCCCACGCTCAGGCATCCTTTAAAGTGCTGTTTGATCATTTTCTTGGCAGAGGACAAAGGCTGACATAATACTCAATGTTTTAATGCAGTGCGTGAAAGTGCTTCGCACAGTACCTTATGTTCCCCTTAATTAAAACTTGAACCAAAGTTTCTGCTTGGACACCCTGAAACAATTCTGTGAACATATTTGCAATGGAATTCACATTTCGATTAGACAACTTTTGAAAGCTTGCTGCTGATTGAAATTTGTCATGTTACAAATGTGTCCATTCAGGTTAAATGACCAACATCACACTATGTTGTGTTTTAATTTATTACAAAGGAAATGTTTTGAGCTCTGAGTTTCACTGCCAGCACTTTTTCTGTTTTTTTTTTTTTTTTGTGCCTGCGTTCATGCAAAAAAAAACAAAAAAAAAAACAGTCCCCACGGCCACAGATAATGGGAGCCAGGGCTTTATGCTAGGTATTTCACCAAGTAGCATGCAGGCTATTAAAATACTTTGGCGTACATTTTACTAGCACCCATTACTTAGGTCCCCCTAGGTATATTTCTTTGATTGTGGGGGCTTCCTTGATATGTTATAGTGGAATTTTTTTCAGTTGACTACAAATGTATTGTCTTACACATTCAATAGAAAGTTCTCAAGTTTTGTGATCAGTGCTAGCAGCACTGCTAGCATGATCATTAATCCTACCGTTCCTCTTGAAATAATGAATAATTGATTTCATTTTTTCATTAGCTAATACCATTAGGTCATTAACACTTTACTTTGACCACTCACTACTGGGTCATTTAACAGTTTGATGCATGTTGGGAATACTAGTCAATTCAGTGTAGCTTTCGAAAAATAACTACAGGTAGTGGTGTCATTACTCAATCCAATTCACAATTCATTTGCCTATGCAATGGAAATATCACACTAGAACCCTGGCAGGAACTGTGTGAAAATTTCTCAAGCAGTGAAGAATACTGAATAAGATCCTGAGGGCAGATGGACACCTTGAAGCCTGGCTAATTCCATGAATGCATTTCCAACAGAATCTTTGTGGGATAAAAATTGTTGAGCCAGAATACTGCTATAGTCAGATGAGCTGATCACTCTGAAACACAGCGTTTGTGTTAGATATGTGCATAAGAGGATCTGGCTGTGTGTGTGTGTGTGTGGGTGTGTGTGTGTGTGTGTGTGTGTGTGTGTGTGCATGCAAAAACAGTACAGCTAAATATGATTCGATGGCAACTGCAGCAAGAAATGACTGTGACCTTAGCTATACAGTCATGTGACTCTTAGCATGTCTAGCGGCTCCTTCTGGGCTGGCAGGTGACAGACATCCTTTGGATGCCCTGGCACTCTGAGAAATTTCCAACATTCCTGAGTTGAACCGGATATAAATAGTTTGTGTACACAGTATAAATTATGCCTAAAATTTACATGTTAAATCAAATTTGTGTGTGAACTGTGTGTGCTTTTTTCAAAGTGTATTTGGAGTATACGTTTATCCAGATGCCTTTTTCTATTGCTAATAGAAATATAAAATGCTGGTAAATTAATCAGTGCCTCTTAAGATACTGCTGATAAATTCTGAAATAGGCCTACATCCACAAATTTCACATTCAAGTTGCCATAACTGTTTGTTTGTTATAACATATTGGACAAGTTTTTAAAGTGGTTTTCGCACACATTGGTGACATAAGAACATTCATTTTTCAAAATATGGAGTGTGTTCCTCATGGGCTTTCTTTGTAAGCAAAGCGTTCCATGTTATCTTGGTTTGAGCACTCGTCCTGTACAGTTTTGTATTCCCTGAGAATAAAACAGCTTAAAATGTTTGTATGAGCGTAGTTTGGTCTATTTTCTGTTAAGTTGCGTAAGCTTCTACTTCTGCAATTAATTTTAAAAGATTAAGTATGGAGAAGAATTTGGTAGTTAATGACAGCTGAACTTTGTACAACTGCAAAACACAATTGTTTTTTAGTCTGCCTTTGGTGTGCAATAGGTCATTTTGCTTGTGTACAATTTTTTTAATTCCGTGAACCAAGCCACTTGGTTTGTCAGTGAACTTAATGACAGCCAAAGAGTCTGCTAAAGAACAAACTAGGATCCTTAATAGTTTAATGTTCTATTGATTTCTCTATTGATTTTGGTCATTTTTGTTAAGCATTGATCCCTATTCAAGTAAAAAAATTGCAAACCCACAGATTTGGTTTAAAAACTGTTTAGCCATTGTTGTCCTGCTAAAAATGAACAAACATTCTTGGGTAGTTTTCAGAAGACCTTAAGCTCTTTGTTTCAGTAGTGTAATTGGCTTTATAATATGCCATGTAAATCGTTTGTCTTTCTGTACACAAACCTCCTCAATGGGAAGTGTGTTTGCTTTATTTTTAAGTTGTGGACATAGTATGCAGCAAGACTCCATACACTGTTACTGCCCCATTCCATGCATGATTGCATGACCGATATTGGATGGTACTGTACTGCACAGATAAACTGCTACTCTACCGTAGTGTACTGAAGATGGTGGATCTGCTTCTGGTTCTGTCTTATGATGTTGATTGGTTGAAGTTAATAAAGATTATTAGAATATTATAAAATGGATTTGCATATCTTGGTTGATCTACTTGGTGTGCTCCCATGTGACTTTAGTATTTGATAGAGCTACAAGCAGAGACCACTGGTTTTATTTATATGCATGGGAGTTGAATATGCATCTTGAATTTTTTTTTTTTTTTTTTTGTATTCCCCTCCTGCTTGATAATTGCAGGTGAAAGGGTTCATCAGGGACCTGGTGAACCCACAGACATGATACCAACTTCCCTTCGTTTACGCTCTCAACCTAATTCCTTTACTCCAGTTCCACTCAGCAGTCAGTCACTGGGAAATGCAGGTGAAGGTATTGGCCATTGTACAAAAGACAAGCAGAAAAATATGGAAATTCGTGGGATAGATTCTTCTTTCACTGGAACTGCTTTAATTTCTTCTGTGCAAGGCCCCTCTGCTGGAACAAAAACCTGTACTGGGCCACTATGGGATGACACGTCTCCTATTAAGACTTCTCCTGTGTCTGAAAGAATCAAAGCATTAGAAGCTCTTGCAGCAAAGAAGGGTGAAACTGACACCTGGAGTGATGGAGGATTCCTCCACTTTAAGGAGCGCCACTATGAGAAGTCTCCCACCGAGTCCTCCTCTCCATTCCCAAAGAAGGACATATCCCCTGACCAGTGCTCTCCAGAATCACCTTTTGAGGTTCTGGGGGACACACAGCGGGGAAATGATTTTGAAGACACGGCAGACTGGATGCGAGCTCACTTGCCTCCTGCACCTAACTTTGACACTGTCCCAGACCTCGAAAGCAAGGCTGCTACAGACTTTTTGGTATCTGAGTGTCTTCACGAGTTTGAGGAGACTCAGACAGAAACAGTTGTGGCAAGTGTTCCTGATGAATTCATGGATGTTCCAAGAGAAACATTTCAACAGATGGAACGAACCAGTGACTCAACAAAGCAGAGTAGTGTGGATGAAGAATCTGAATTTGACATGAGCTTTTTACCTACTGCCTACATATGGGACAAGCAAGAAAAAATAGATGATGAGACAAGGGGACTTCCAGCACTTGATGAATCCAAGCTCCCTCCTTCCCCTCCCCCTCCTGCTGGTTTTGGATCCCCTACACCCCCTCCCTCTCCGCCTGCCTTGCAACTTGATGCTTTGGAGGTGAAAACTGCTCCCTGGAGTTCTGACATGGATCCAGTCGAGATCGTAGATTTGGACAGTTCAGGAGAGTCAGATGATACTGTGATTGGGGATGCTCTGTCTGTTCAAGCTCCTGTATCTAGCGGTACTGTGTCTGACCTTGAGAATCCCATCACTGTTGCACCCTCAGCAACTTGTGGGGAGATGGAAATTATACCAGCTAAGCAAGAGAAGCAAGCAATTTTGGTGCCTATTATAAATGTAATTGAAACTGATGAACCGGCTCTAAGTGATGAAGAGGAGGGTTTTCAGGTTATCGAAGATGTAGATAAAGAACAGCCCACACCACCTAGTTCAAATTTTGAAGAGGAGAAATTAGAACAAGATTCTGTTGCAGAGAGCTCTGATTTATATCATCAGAACACCTCGGAAGATGAGTCTCCTCCATCAAAGACCATTTTGGATACTGAAACTTTACCCTTCGATTCTCTTGCTGAGATTTCATTTCAAGAAAGTAATAAACCTGACACACAAATACAAAATGCATCTTCTGAAAATGTGCTTTCAAAGGAAATTGCTGGAAGTTCTCCAGTTTCCGAACAAATGGAATATTCAGATGTAAGCCAAGTTCAGTTTTTCACACAAGAGCAGACTGGAAATGAACCTTCCTTTTCCACAATACAATCTTCAGACCAACTTCTAGAAAAGTCAGAGTTGCAATGTACCATCTTTGATCCAGCAAAACAAACCCCATCTGGTGACTTAACAAATAGTGTTGCTGACAACCCTTCAATTAGCTTGCCCTCCTCTCCAGAAAATATCAGTTCTCATTCTGTGCTGGAAGATGTACCAAGTAAAGATGTGTCAAGTAAAACTTCAACAGCTCAACTTATTCAAGAGGATGTGAATAGCACTGAGCATGTTCCGCAATCTGACAAAAAGCTTGAAGCTGAGAGCTGTCCTCCTGGCATTAAAAGTATGTCCATGGACATAGAGTTAAGCTCAGACATTGAAACCAATGTTCTTTCCTCTGATTCTCCTGTACAAAATTGGGCTGAGTTTGTGTCATTGAGTGCCCCTTCCAGTGTAGTTTGTAACACTACTGAAATCGAGACAGATTTTGCAGATCTCAGAGTAGTTGCCGAAGACTTCCTTCCAAATCTTGTAGAAGAAAAGCCCTCACCTCAAGTCCAAGATTCGCTTTCAGGCTTGCAGAGCACTCCCCAGAATGTTAATTGGGAAATGTCAACTGAACTTCAGCCAGATAAAGACAAAGTTTCAGAAATCAATTCCCTTGAACTGGAGAAGGTTGAGGTTCCAGCAAGCCTGAGTAGTGAGGATGTCTTGACCTCATGTGAGTCTGGATTGTTGCCAAAATCTGTGGTGAATCAATGGCAAGATGATCAACCAGAAATTTCTCAACCAAAACAAACTTCCCCAGAGACCATAAGTGACCCTGAAAGCACTGAGCTAGAGTCCTCAGTTTCTGATACAACTGACAGCTTTGTGGAGTTCATGAGAGAATGTCTTAAATCACGACAGGATGGGGAGCCTATTGATGTCTGCAGCTATCGCATGGGTACTGAGTTTCCTAAAACTGATGCACAGTCCTTTCATTCCCCACCTGCCATGGTTTTGGATCTGGAACAAGAGCATCTTACTATCTGTGCCCTGAAAGAGCTGGGCAGCAGTCAAGAGGATGAAGATCTGCCCAGTGAGAAGAGCTCCCAAGTAACACCCAAAAAAGGAAACGTTCCTCTCCTAACATCCCAACTACAAACGATGGGCACTGCTCCCCTTCCGGCTCCCACTAGTAAGCCTCTTGTCCAAGAGTCTACAATTGAAGAGGTAGACAGGATCGACGCATGGGTGACTGATGCTTACCATCTTGCAGAGCATGCTTTGACAGCAATACTAACCCACCTGTCAGGTAACATCTCTCTCCTGGGCATTTGGCCTGCTAACTCCTCACACAAGCAACACTGCTGCTTTGCGTTATCTGCTTGCAGTATTTTACCTAAACTCATACAATTGTAAATGGAATCTGCGGTCTAAGATTGAGTTGTGTGTTTTTATGGAGGTGAATCTGTCAGTGGGTATGTGTTAGGACATTGAGTTGATGCAACGATGGGTTTATGTGACTCGCCCAATAAGATGTTTAATCTACAAATGCAGCAATATTATTTCTGAGTAAAATGGTAACTACCTCTAGCAGTTGAATAATGACTCGGGGATCATTATTAGTAATACCATATAACAGAATGTATATCACGTGTATATAGGGCTGGAGGAATGGGTGTCTGTGTGATCACTTGAAAAAGTGGCAATTTCCTCTTGCACAGCAGGTTTTTCTTTATGGCAGTTTTATAAGAATAAAAATGTTTTATTTTAGCTTTATAGAAAAACACTACAAATAGCTTGGCCATTGAGCTATTGTATCAAAGTACTGCCATTTCAGTCATTTGTTCTGGCCATATATTACTAAATGGAAAGTTTTCAGCCTGCCAGGAGTTGAGTCTGACCCCTGTAAACATGCCCTCGATGCAAGTATAAAGAAGACCCTTCTTGCGTGTGCTGCTATGTGGATCTATATTTATAGACCACTATGGTAGCTATCACATATTCATGCACATCACTTTTGCCACTCATACATCAGCCTGAACATGTGTACTAAATCTGTCCTGTTCTGTTATGATAGAGGTATCCAAGAATTGCGTCACAGTGATACAAGCCTCAGTTGAGCCAAGGAGGTTGATATTGATCCTGACCATGTGATGCACAGCCTGTTTATTGTTGAGTGCTTATTTTAAATCCCCCCCTTGTGGTTTGTACACTTAATGGATGCAGAAAAATGAATTGAGGCACAATATTTAATAAACTGACAATGTATTTAGAACTAGTTTGCCACACACCTGGTACTTTTCATTGCAACTAAGAACCGAGATGTACCCAAACTTTACCTCAGTTTTTCAAACAAGTATGTGAGCCGTACCTGAGCTGTAACTGTGCTGACATGGCCTTGACCAACAGAGATAGGATTATCTGAAGGAAAAAAACATATATTCGATGTATTTATTCATTATTGTTAGTATCACACATGATGCATTCCCAAAAACTTGCAATTCAAACATTTCCAACTTGTACTTAAGAAGGTGAAAGACTATAGAAAAGCTGAACAGAATGGATTTGTAATGTAAAATTAGGCAAACCAAAGCTATTTCTGCTAGTGTTTTGATGCTTGCATAATATGGCAATTCTCACAAGTGTGCTAGGGGGAATTAGCACATAGTGTACAATGATAATCACTCATAGTAAATCACAATGTACACCATGTGAACAGTAAATAGGTTTCTCTTTATGGAAGTGTCACAGTCCAAACTTGGCCTCGGACTGACTCTTCTGAAGCAGAAAACCATAGTGCGCTGGAACTGTGCTGTAACTAGTCTGTGGTACAACTCTGCTACGGGTCTGTTCCTGTATGCCACTGGAAAAGCTGCAATCTTTTGCTTGGTATTTTTCCCCACTTGCTTTCTGGACAGTTGCTGACAGCTTAAGGCTAATGCTGTACTTCTTACATTAATTGACTCTGTCTCAACTATGTCAGTAGGCAAGCCTTCCACCACAACATTAACAGTCATGTTTATGTTCATGTGGGATCAACCCACGTTTTCCACAAAATAAGCAGTTGTGTCCTGGACACTGATGGTTCTGCTTTACTTGCGAGAACAGAGGGCACTCAATAACCACTCAGGTTGCCAAAAATTGGAGAGATGATGAATTAGGATATTAGGTAAAAAATCAGGCAGTATGCCTTTAGAGAGCTGGTATGCCATTATGCATTCAGTATGAGCTAATGTCTCCCATGCTCATGATGTGGTCATGTTAAACTGTAACAGGAGTCTTTCAGGTGTCATCCTGCTACTCAAACCACTTGTAGCTATTACTTAAGGAAAATAACTCCTTTTACATGTGTGTTTGGTAAGTCGTGACGTAGTCCTGACCCTAAATAAATGAATGGTTCAAGTGTGTATGCAAAAAAATAAGTTCTTAAAGCCATATGAAAACTTTCCACTCTTCGACTTACCCAAGCGAATAACTTTCTTTTCTCCAAGGTGGAATTCCTTTTACAATCTAATTAAGAAGAAAGTTTGATTACTGTCAGCTTATTTGTATTTGCTGTCAGTAGGATAGCCATAATTGGGCTATATTCAGTGTAATAATGCTGATCTAAATTCTAGAAACCTTGACCTAAAATATGTCACATTCTAACTTTTTATCTTGTTTCTAGCTGTTATGGAACAAAGTCACAGTATAATTGCAGCTGTAGCAGTAAAGTGGGCTGCACATTTACACAGCATTTGGGAAATTCCCATGTAATGTCAAAATCACTATGCCTGTTAACTGTAAGGGCACTTTCATTTATGTGCACACCATTTAGTTTTTTAGAAAAAAGTTGCAAGTTTTCTAAGATGCTTAGGAGATGTTCAGCTCAAGCTAAACACCAGATTCACTTTCTTTGTAGTAAGCACTGCTAACTATATACTGGTGTGGATGTAGGGATGATGCTGGAGTGCGTGCATTGAGCTGAGCTGCAATGAGGTCATGCAGGCAGGACTGGTGCTGTGCCTTTAAGGGCTGCACCGTGCCAATGCTGGAAAGCAGGCCACTGCGGCAGCACTGCCACTGGGGCACGCTGCTGCAGTTTGGGCCTGCTGCACTGAGTAAGGGGAGGTGCAACTTGCACTGCTTCTTGTGGTTAACCCCAGAGCATGCTGGGATGTGACTGGATCCCTGAGGTGCTGGGCATGTACGTGCCCTCATCACTGACTACCCATGAGAACCTGACTTACTGGAATTTCAATCTCTTAATCTTTAAATAGGAAATATCTTTTAGGATCCTGTCCCTCTAAACTTATTTCTTTTTTCTAAATATACCAGCAGCGTCTTGCACAGCAGAATAATTGAGCTGGGATTTTCCTTTTTTAAATCTGCAGTTTACTTCACTGTAGCTTTTTTTTCTTTTTATAAATGCCATTGGTTTTAGTCTTGACTTTGAACAGGTGAAGTAGTACAACTTTAAATGTTAGTCTGAGGGGTAGTATGGAATGTGGTAGAATTTATTTTATTTTCACCGACACTTTGACAATTAGCAGCATTTTCACAAGAGAGATGATGGCACTAATATCTCTGAATTGGCTCCTCTTCTGCATTTAACTGGCTGGGTTTCCTTGAGCGGCTATAATTGTGAGAATTCAGCCTTCATGTCCTAAAGGGTCAGCCTGATGTACAGTGCATGAGGCCTCAGGATAGCATTGCCACTTGGCCAACGCTTTGCTCAAGGCCATGTGCTTCAGGTGCCTTCCTCCCTCTGACAGGAGGGAAGTAGGAGCAGGTTTCTGCCACTGGGTCCATAAAATGCAGCTGGAAAGCTGCATAGTGAGGCCACTGCACATCCGTGGCAGGGATTCACTGCCTTTTCACCCCAAGCAGCTTGAGCTGGTATTGGACATGCCCTTCCTCTTGGAGGCCCACCTCACTAAAGAGACACTGTGTGTTTAACTAACTCTCCCCCCTGTTTGGTACTACTCCTACAGTCTGTCTGTAATTGTATAATGACAGGGTGCATATATCTAGGGTGCATAGGCAACACAAATCAGTAGCTTACCAAAGCTAGGGGATCAGACTTGATCTCACTGGTTCTTGCTGGCTTTTTGCCCCAATCTAGCACCCTAGTCAAGGTCAGGGTGGCACTAATCGAGGTAAGAGGCTAATTGAGGTAAGAAGCTGGTGATTTCCTGCACTGAGGAACGTGAGTAATCTCCATGGTGTTGGCAGGCTGCTTAATTTGTATGAGGATCAATTGTAATTTCTGTGCCTCATATCCGTAACTATATATGCTCTTTCTCTCCCCCCCATCACTATCCCAGTACAAGACCTGGTGTATTGGCGAGACCCCAAAAAGACCGGTGTGGTGTTCAGCATCTCCCTCCTGCTGCTGCTCTCCTTGGCTGCGTTCAGTATTATCAGCGTGGTCTCTTACATCCTGCTGGCCCTGCTCTGTGTAACCATCAGCTTCCGTGTCTATAAGTCCGTCATCCAGGCTGTGCAGAAGTCCAATGAGGGCCATCCATTCAAGTGAGTTGTGTGGAAGGAACTCTCAGTACTTGACTGGGCTAATTGCAATAATATACTGTTGAGCTTTAAACATTGATCGGTCGTTGTAGCAGAATGACAGTGCTAATGTTCAACATGAGCATGTGTAATTCTGGAGCTGGCTGCTGTGCCCCTCTGAACAGGAAGTCCTCCCAGCAGCAGTTTTGTCTTGAGGTTTAGTCTGTGAACTGCCTCCATGATGTGCCCCCCCCCCAGGGCCTTAATGGAAAAGGATGTCAGCGTGCCCCCAGAGACCTTCCGCAAGTACGTGGACATCAGCCTGTCTTACATCAACCAGGGTCTCAAACACGCCAGCCGTCTCTTCCTGGTGGAGGATTTGGTGGACTCCATCAAGGTTTGACATGCCCCCTCTGTCTTGCTGCCCTCCTATATGTGTGTTACTTCAATCCTTGGCCATTCCCACAGCTGTCCAGCCTATTTGTATCACCTGCAACAGGTCAGAGACTGTTTAAACCCTCCCCCTTGTAACCCCCTCCCACAAGGCCAGAACGCTAAGCAGAGTTCCCTTGCTGTTACCTTGCCTATAGCTACAGTGTAGCCTGTAATGCAGTGGATGAAAGAGGCCTGTAATCATCTCGTAGTAAAGGGGACAGTTTTGCAGTGCAGAACATAAGTTTGAGGCTAGTTGGCACCTTCCCTAGGGGCAGACCAAGCCGATGTCCTATTTTTTATTTTTTGTTGTGTGTAATACAGCAAAAAAAAAAAGGTTGCTAGGCACCCTTAGGATTAGGATGTAAAGGGTAACATGTGCCTGAATGAATGGGCGTGATGACATGGTGCCTTTGCTGTCCAGCTGGCGGTGCTGATGTGGCTGCTGACCTACATTGGCGCAGTGTTCAATGGCATCACTGTACTCATCCTGGGTAAGTGGCAGCGTCCACCACACTCTACAAACCACGGGGCGACTAAGCAGGGCAAATGGGTGCTACATGGACAGGCTGAACCAACTTATTAAAAGCTTTGTGTGATCGGTTGGCACATCGAACAGAAATGTGGTTATTCTTGTAAGAGGAGATTTACTATTGTTTGATTCAACAATGGCCTGTCAAAGTTTCACTAGTTAAACAGAAGTTTCTCTATCTGGCATTATGTTAAATTAATCATATGTATGTAATCACATCAAATTAATCATAAATTGGAACATTCAGGATGAATTACAAGGAACAAAATAAAAAGCGTTTTTAAGTTATTTACTTTCTGCATATTATCCCTCGCAGAACATCATATCCAATCTAGGTAACCTCTTTTAAAATAGATAAACAGAAAGATAGAATCTGAGTAATGTTCATAAAGCGGGTTTCAGGACTGCGGGGAGGTGGCCCCTGTCACAGCAGCCAGCAGGCTCACCGGCTGAACTGGTCACTGCCCCCGCAGAGGCTTCTGGGTCTCTGCTGTGTTTCCAGCATACAGGCTGTTTGTTCCAGTTTTTGGTTCCCGAGATGAATATAGGCTAGCCGTTTTTCATAGGGAGAGATTCTGCTTTTTTCCTCTGCTTTTCATGGCCAGCTGTCTCTGCTAAATTATACTAGTTTTGAAAGCAACATCTGCTTAATACCTTTTATCAAAAGCAGTATTTTTTTTTTTATTATAAATGAGTCTTCCACAGATGCATTCTAGGTTCTGGATTTTGTAATTTTATTCTGTTATGTCTTTTTTTTTTTTTTTTAGCTGATATACTTCTCTTCACCATACCCTTGTTGTATGAGAAGAACAAGGTGAGAATATTACCTTTGGGCAGCTTGAAGCATTTGGACAGTATTAACAAAAATGCATGGTTACAGCATTATTTCCTACATCAAAAGTATTGATACACAGGTGTTACCCTGAGGAGCCTCACACGCTCCAACATTAATTTCAGAAACAAGATAGTTATGTCCTGGTCTTGAACGGCATCCTTTTTGATTTTTATACACCCCTTATAGTGCAATTTGACTCTCTCTCTTGTACCACCAGACTCAGATTGATAACTATGTGGGAATTGCACGCAATCAGATCAACACCTTGATCTCTATGTAAGTACTCTACTTTGCATCATTCTGTCTTGTTTGGATTTGTCAGGAGACCATAGTGTCCTTTTTTTCTAATTAATCTGAAATTCTTTCGAAAAATGCTTGTTTAAATGGGGAAAATTCTGAAATGTGTTTTAAACGAGCCGTTGAGGTTCTGAAGCTGACTTGTGTGCGCCTGTGCCCAATGCCCATATTCCTTTAAATCTTTGGCCAGCATGCTTATTTTTTGTTCCATCAGGTTGCAAAAGAAGCTACCAGGAGCGAAACCTAAATCTGAATGATCACCCTAGCGATATCCCCCTGCTACCCCACCCCCCCAAGTCACCCAGCTGGTTCATTTCCCCAGCCCCACCCTATCCTCCAAACACCTGAACCAGTCTCTGTCTGCACTGAACCAGCTAATAAAAAGCTTAACTTAGTTAGTGTGTTTCAGTCCTGCCTGAGCTTCATTACGAGTATCGTGGACAGACTGCCGGAGCCAGCGTGAGCCCTGCGTTTTGTCATGAGGGTGGTGAAAATGCCACCAGCCAAACTGGATGCTGGTGTAAACAACAAGGCAGGGTTCGTGAACTAGACTGAATCTATGACCTGGATTTGCAGTGACTGGGGGGACGGTGGGGATTTGACTACATTTCGCGCTTACCAAGTAGTATGAAATGATAGAAAAGTGGTGTGGTTAGTATGTAGTTGTGATTTGGGTCTGGTTTCCCCCTGTCATAGATTGTGAGGAATATCTTCAGCAGACTTTGTTGGAGCATAATACTTTTTTTGGTCACAAAATCATAAATTTAGAGACTGCTTTAGGTTGTTTTTTTCCTCATTAATTTGGCCTTTTCAGCTTGTCTATCCTTTTGCCCTGATTTAATGAACTTTATCTGTATTGTCCTGCAATGCACTGAACATTTTGCAAAATGAACCTTGAAGGAACCAGCTGTGATATTTGGTCTAGTTCACCATTTTTTATTTTATTTTTTTGTATGTTTATGTACATAGAACTATAATAGGCTTTCTGATAAGGAACATGAAGATGCATCATTTTTGGAGATTCATTCACATGATTCCATCTGTCACAGACCCCTCTAGCATTATTATTATTTTATTACTACTATACTAACTACTAGTAGTAAAGCGGCAGCTGCTTTTTGCGCTTTGGCTGTGGCCATTGGTTGATAGAACCTTAGCAAGGTGACACTACTGCACTTAACATGGCAAAATGTCCACATCTTGCACTTTCACTGCCATGAAAATGTATACAGACCATGTTTATGTCCAAATAGTGATGGATGTCAGTGCTTACTTGCATACTTTAAGCACTGTCCAGTTTCATCTCCTGCCTGAAAGGCCATCAGTGTCTGTCAGGAGAGCCTTGCTAAGCCCTGGAGTCCCTGAGCGGTATATATGTCACTAGCCTGCTCTTCGCATGCTGCCAGTGAATGCTACTGAGAGGGATCTGTTCATGCTTTTTGTTCCTTTTTATAGAACGTGCTTCCGTAAGCATAATTTAACTTTGTGTGACTTTTCCCTTATAGCCCACCCCATTTACACATCTTGCCTACAGGAATTCATAGGTGTTCTTAATTATAATACAGGCTTTGTTCTGCTGTGTAGGGTTTTTTTGTCTTTAGAATCTTTTCTTAAGGTTAAGGAAGCTAAATTTAAGATGCCTATATATGTACACAACACCCTTCTCCAAATTAGAATTATTTTCAGCCATTGTTGCTACTATGTTTCTCTTTAGGAGTTTGGATGGGAGAAAATAAACATTTTTACCTGCTGTCCCACCCCTGTAGCATGCTGCTTTTACTCCTCATGTCTTTTGGGTGAAGCACTTTCTTGTTGCGGCTGGTATGCTTCAGGTTCTTATCTGGGTAATTTGTGTTTACTTGTGTTCGAGTTTAGATATATAGCTCATTATTGGGAGCTACTGGAAGGCTGGTCAACATGAGCAGAGAACTTCTATACTGGTGTCAAAGTGCTATTAATAAAATAGTTATGAAAACATTGTATTGTGTGGTGTGTGTGTTTTTTTTTTTTTGTCCACTGACAATCCAGAATGTCTTAAACACCATGCACATTAGGTATATGGCCTCAGTGCCTTCGATAAAAGCAGATTTTACAGCTGCTGTAATAATTTCAAAACCTATAAATGCTACCTTAACCTCTGTTTAGTACCAGTCTATGTGATCTGTGTGCTGAGTGCATTCCAAGTTCTTATACATCTGTTTGTACAACAGCGTATCTCAACCTGGTCCTTGGGACCTCCAGACCGTCCAAATTTTTGCTCCCCACTGGGAGCCTCATTGCATGATACAGGCAGCTGGCGGATAAGACTGTTTGGTGGATGGTTCATGTTCTTGAATAGTGTCTCTGCACCAGACAAACTACTGCCAAAGTCCATTTTTTAATACAAGATTATTTCAGGAAAAACATACACAAACAGAACTTGAGATAGGGGAGGATGGAGGCAAGGGATGCAGAAATGATTCAGGCCAACATGGTCATTTCTACAGTCATTTGGTATTTCTGAAGATACAAAGTTCCCAAACTAATGTAATGCTTGAAGTGCATGCTTTAAAGATCAGGGATCAACTTCACTTAATATATAAATAAATATTTTCAAGATATTCTAAGAAACTTCTCTCCAGCCTTTTCATTTCAGTGTCCCTCGCGTCTAGGTGAAATTTATCATGAAGCAGGTTTTTGACGTAGGTTCAGAATGTGATGAATGATTTAACATGGATATAGACCTGTCAGTTCCTGGAGACTGGAAGCCCTCTGGAATGTGACCTTTTGGGCTGGTTAAACCAGCAGCCTCCATTTTAATCACAAGGGTAGTTAACCCCAACCCACCATGAAGAGGGGCACTTTTCACTGATAAACTTAATGAGACGTGAAAATTAAACCCAGCTGTCAAACAAGCACAGCAGATAATGACCCCTGAGAGCACTGCTATACTGAATGGGCTGGAAAATGAACACATTGTAGGAGAGAAATCAAACTGGGTGTGATAACCAGATCTGTCCAAGTGCTTTAGCAAATACGAAATGATGTTTCAGTTCATTGTTTTTTCCCCCCCTTCCTTTACAAATCATCACGGTGCCCAGCTTCTCGCACAAACACTCTCAGTCTCACTATTCACAACTGGGAAACTGAAATTCACCCAAGAGGACGGCGAGAACTGGGGATTTGCGGCCTAAAGCCACAACAGCACATAGCTGAAGCTGCATCGAGGCAGCTGACCGGCTGTGCTGTTACCCAGGCCTCCTAACTTGAATGAAACAGCGAGGTGGCCGGCTGGGCCACTCCTGACCCTGATCCATTCAAGGGAAGCTCTCTCCATCCTCGGTCCGTGATTGTCCGAAAAAAACAAAAAAAACAAGACAATGTCTGTAGCCCCAAAACAATTTGGGCGGAGAGCTCTCCATGTACACAGCTGCCTACTTACTGAACACTCCTGACCATCAGCATAGCAGATATCATGCAAATAATGAACAAAAGCTTATATTCATTTAAAATTATGATCGGTCATATGATTTGTAAATGTTCTGAAAGGATGGAATTAGTGCAGCTGGCCTACATGCACATCATTTGGTACGTGCATGTCTGAATGAAGGTCATAGTTCAGTACAATTCAGTTTATGCTGGGAATGAACCAATTACATTAATCAGTTCCAGCTTCTTAGGATCAGTCTACCAAATGATTGTTCTTTGAGGGCAGCCTCCAGAGCGTTCTTTTGAGGTGTAGACTGTGCTATTTCAGGCTGTTTTTCTTCTGCATGATCTCTTTTTCTGGGTCCAGGTAGTGCAGGTGAGGTGGAGCAGCCTCCATTTTACACGGGAAGAACAGGAGAGACATACTCCAGTAGTGGACTGCTCAGTGTGACAGAAGAGGAGAGAATGGCCACTTTGTCCTGCACCCCTTGAACAATCCGCTGTTGCTTCAAGGGCGAAGGACCATTACGTCTCGCTGGCAAAAAACCCAAAACATCTTCGCTAGAAGCGTGACTCAGGAGGCCAGGAGCCCCTCCAGGGCTGCGTGCCCATGGTCTCCAGCTGAGAAGCAGTCGTCAGAGTGGACAAAGTGCAGAGCCGTCTGGTTGTAACTAAGCAGGGCCTGCTGCCGCTCCTCGGCACTGAACTGCATGGAGTGGGGGTGGACCTGCTGGATGTGCCGCTTGATGGTGCTCACCTTGAGTGTGGCCAGACCTGCGCCACACACCATGCAGATCAGGCCGTGCCGGCGGCAGTCGTAGTCCATCAGGTAATCCACACGCCAGCGTGCCTGGTAATTCCGCCGCTGGTCCTTGCCCGGGTAATGTCCGTGCCGACCAACCGGCCCGTCCTTGAGAGAAGCCCCTGGGAAGCAGCCGTCATTCGCGTCTGGCGTCCCCGCAGTGGCCTTGCCCTTCTTTGTAGCAGCTGCTGAAGGAGCAGTTTCTGTAGAGAAGGGGTACAAGCAATTAAGAAAGTGTTCGAAACTGCCTCAGGGCCACTAGGACAGGTGGCTGACAGTCTTGCTCCTACCTTCTTTTACTGGGGGGGCTGACGACTTGGCCCAGGCCGCCACCAGTGCCTCCCGCTCATGGCGGCTCAGGTTGGCCGTCTCCGGGTGGCAGTCCTGGATGTGGCGGCGGAAGCAGCCCACGCGCGTGGTGGGAAGCGCCTGCGAACACACCATGCAGACCACGCCTCGGCTGTCGGCCCCGTAGGCCACCAGGTAGTCCATACGCCAGACCCTTGCAGAGCTGTCCTGCCGGATTCTGGCCCGAGGCCGGAAGCGAGGGCCGCCCCTTCTTGAAGCCTCGGGCTCCCCTAGAGCCTGGTCGCCATTCTCCCCAAGCCGCCTGCAACCAGCAGACACACCTGCCGTATCTCGGGGAAATATCGCGTCGCTGTCGTCATTGTCGTCCTCCTCAGCCGTAGGGTCCAGTTTGTCAGAGCTGTCGTCCCGCAGGGGGTCCGACTCTTGACACAGGACAGAGAGAGATAAAGAGCATTAGGTTGAGGGACGTTACATTCCCTGGAAATCTGGGGCTATAAACATCAAACAAATAAACTGGACATAAAGGACCCTGAAATATTCCTAATACAGAAAAATCCCAGACACTCTATAAGAAAAATGCCTTTATTGTCACTGTACAGGTAGTAAGTACAACAAAATGCAATCTTCTGGTGCCTCATCTCGCCTTCCAGTGAGACACACAGGCGTGTGAGACCAATGCTTGGGATCAGAGTTTGGGGGTCAGCTGTTTATCCAGCACCCTGGAAGCAATTGAGATTAAGGGCCTATTGAAAAGTCCAACAGTAATATGATCACTCCGTCAGCCATGGGATTTGAAGTGGTGACCTTCTGGGTACTCATTCCTGACCCACAGAGCCACACAGCACCCCAGTAGGCAACCGTCAGATCTGAACTCAGACGCACTATCATTGTAGTGTGTACAATTACATTTTCTCAACACAAGACAAAAATACCTCCAGTAATCAATAATTTGCCACATTTTCCAAAGACGCCTGTGCACAACCTGCATCCACGACTATGAAGAGTCTTCACACAGTTTAACCTGCTCAAATAAAAATTTGGGTTATTTGGTTTACAGGTGACTCCCCCTGTGACCCCCTTTGGTACCTGAGACATGGACGCACGGATTCACTTCCTCCCCCCTACCCCATCCGACCCAACCCCACCCCACCAACATCCCAGACCTACCACTCACCCTGCCTCTGCGCCCAGGTCTGCAGGATGCAGTGCTTCTCCTCCGCGCTATACACCAGTGAGTTGGGGTGCGCGTCTAGCACATGGCTCTTGATGTGGTCCAGGTGGAGCGAGGGCAGCTGGCCGCCACATACCATGCAGAGCAAGCGGCCTGCCTCCGCCTCGTACTCCATCAGGAACTCCTGGCGGAACCAGGCGTGAAGCGAGTCATTCAGGTAACGCTCCAGGGTGTCCACCGGCGGACCTGGGGGATCCCTGACCTCGGAGCAGGGTGGAGAAGTAATGGAAGCACTGTCGGGTGGAGACTGCCATTTGGCTGCACCACTGCCAGGTTTCCCTGAGTGGAAACAGAATATCCACATCTGTCAGCTCTCCTACTCAGCAGCCCAATAAACTTCCAAAATGTGCATTATTAACTCTCCCAACTGTTTCTCCAGTGGAGATGCAAGGAGCAGGAGAAGCAGCAAAGGGCACAAGATGGGAAAGGCTCAGGAAAGGATACCAGTCCATCACATGGCAAAACCAGTCTCACACTAAGAGCTGTTTAGCCCATGGAATGAAACCAGTGTATCCCAGAAAACCCACGCATCACAGGATGAACATGAGAACATTGTGTGGCTCTGTGGGTTAGAACTCCATGTCAGTGATCAGAAGGTCGCTGGTTCAAATCCCATGGTTGTCAGAGTGATGTCACTGTTAGGTTCCTGAAGAAGGCCCTTAACTCCAACTGCTCTGAGGACACTTGAGTTCACATGTGTGAACTTGTTCTCTCATCCACCCTTGAAAAAAAGTGTCTATTAAATGAATGTGAATGCAACATACGAAGAATAGGAATGGCATTCCAGGCCCCACTGCTGAAGATCAATAGTGCTGGCCAGCACACATTCTTGCACATATAATCAGTTGAATAAATTGCTAGTTAATGAAAGTATGCAGCAATTTAAGATGTACACCCAATAAAAACACCCATACTTAAAGCCCAACGCTGTACCTGTGGAGCGCCGAGCACAGTGCAGCATGTCCTCAGTGCATTGGTCCTCCAGGGGGCGCTGTCGCCCCTCCATCCCCAGGTGGCTCTCCCATCCAGATCGGATGACCTCCTTGTCAGCTGTACTCCAGAGCAGGGAGTCTGGATGCTTCTGTCTGATGTGCCTCTTGATGGTACTGAGCTTCAGTGTGGCCAGAGAGCTGCCACACACCATACAAATCATGCCGTGCCGCCGAGGGTCAAAGTCCATCAAGTACTCACTGCGCCAGTACTCGTGGTAGTAGCGTCGGTGGTCTCGCCCAGGGATGCGACTGAGGCCAGGCCTGGAGGCCCTCTCTGAGCGTGACTGTGTTGACTTGCGCTGTGATGGCCCAGGAGCTGGTGATAGGAGGGGGGGGCAATTGGGACCCTCTGTAACGCTCCAGTAACTCGTACCGGGCGAGTAAGGGGGCGTAACCGGGTCATCCTTAGGTCCGTCCTCACCACAACCATTCATGACGCCATCCTCAGCTGAAAGATATAACACATCTCTGTAAGCCGCGATGTGGAAGTGTCCATGCGATGATACGTCTGCCGCCTATTATTCGCGCAAAGGCCTCATTTTATACCACACTTAAGTATAAAAGCGCAAGCCCCACCCAAGCTGTGAATAAATCTATTACTAAAAACGCGCAAAAATGTGACTCTTTTTTAAGCAAGGTGGTTGTAATTACAAGACGTGTTACTTGCTTTTTTCATATCCATAAATAAGTATATTAAAACAACACACGGCTTCAAAAAAGGCAGCTCGTCCATCTGACTGTTTAACCAGACAACTCCAAATCCGCTTCAAGTGCTGCAATGCATTCGCAAGGTATACAATGCACGAAACGTCTCCAGAACGGATTCTGCATTAGTAATTATTACATTTATTTAATTAGAATGCGATCTGACGATCTCATTTAATTTTTTTCTTCATTTTCATGTCCGCAACGCGTCCCGTGTGTGTAAAGGGGGCGGCGACTTATGTGATAATACCACAGGGCTCCGCTGGGTGGCGCCCGTCGCTCACAGCTGGGCAGCCAGCGTCTCCGTTTCGTCTTTGTTTATAAAGGAGCCGGGGAGACAAGGGGCCATGCCGCTTTAATGGAATTGTCCGTTACACGGATCACCCGCTGCTAAAGTGTGCGCGGCAAAAGCGAGTTGAGAAATATATAAATCGGACGTTTACCTTCTGAACAGAGCCTCAAGTCGTCCCGCCCTTGCGCTGCTTCCTCCTCGGCACTTATTATTAATGAGACGGAGTCCGTATTTTTTACGCACGGGTGGACCCGGGACTCCGATTCCCTCGGCCCGGTTTCCTCCATGGCTGTACAATGCAGCAGTTTCGATCACCGTTTCTGCTTGCTCGGTGACTTACACGGCGGCCACGGAGAGTGACTAACACTGATCATCCGGCAGGCCCTTTACGAAGAGATGTGAAGCACGCATGCACCCATAACTGAGCGGCGTGTTGTTTCAACGCGGCACCCCTCCCCCCGCACGCTAGGCGCAGGAGCCAAGTTAACTTTTCTGATATATAACAATACGCAACTGGGTCGCTCCTAGAGCCGTTCTTGAGCCAGCAGGAGTACGCGTGTGTTGAGCACGGTTAGCTACAGTGGCCTCCTGCATGGATTTAATGCTCGGCTTGTCTTCAGGGTGGGGAGCCGTGCTAGGGGCCCCTGGGGCTCCTTAAGGGGCTCCTGGGTAAATTTAAAGAGACAGTAAAGGTATACACGCAGCGACATCCGTATACGGAAGACCACCTGCGAGCAACCTAGAGAAATGGAATAAGAAATTACCAGTCCTCCATAACACGTTTAATGGAAATTGAGGCTGGTGACGAATTAATTTAAAATGCAATTATTGGTACTTTACCTTAAATAATACGCCGCTTCATAACAAATCCCATTGCCTATAAACCGAATACAATGGGTATGCCAAATTGTAATCATTAACTTGTAAGGTTTTTTTTTTACATTTCGGTCCCAGTCAAATATATTAACTGTGATGACTGACATTTAGGATAATTGGGTTGTGTTAAAATATTTAATTGTGTTTTTTCTATCTGACATATAGCTAGGGTGACGGAGTTGACCGCTGTATTGGCAACCCCAAGAAAATGAATAGCAACGCGAAAAACGAAATAAAACACCTCTGATTCATGTTTACCTAAACCTATACGACCCACTAATCCTTGAATAGGACATATATTATTAGAGATGAACAATAATTTTTAATCGCAAGTATAGCTGCGTAGCAGGTTGCACTAAGTATAAATTTTAAACGGAAAAAAATATATAATTAAACATGTATTTTTGGTGCGCTAATTATGCTTGGTACTTACAACGTTACTTTAACTGATGCTCCTATTTCAGGATTAGCATAGTTGCCAATTGTTAGTCTTGTAATCCAGTAAACGTAATGGCTGTTTGATATAGCGAAAATTCGTCTGGATGTGTATGATTGTGTGAAAAATGTAGCGACAACATTCTAAGTCGGAAATGTATCCTTTCTTTATGTATTTTATTATTAGTAATAGTAGTAGTAATCATAATTAGCCACGTTGCAATTAATTGTCTCTACGAAGGGAGTGAAAAGTTTTTAATAGTTTTCACTATAACAAATATTGTATTTAATTTCCAATAGTCTGCTACAACCATTTTTGTTATTTGAGTTTCTCTTTAGGATATGAACACGTGAGATCTAAAAAAACTGTCTCTTTTAAGACAGTAACTTTTATTGTTGCTAATAATAATTAAAAACAAAAAGGGTGTCTTTACATAACGAACCCATCTGAAGCTGTTTCAAGTGTATTTTTTAACAAGGCGGAGTAATTTGAGCTACCCGTCTTTTTGGAGGCGCTGTTGCTTTAAGGGGGTTCTGTCCATCCACGTAGTTTGCGCGATTTACGCAGTTTGCGCAACGTACACACGAGAAGCCAGGTCTCACATCCTGGTACTTTCCCCCCGTTGTCAAGGCAGCGGCAAGAGAGAAAGGCTGGCTCGCGGAAAGTAGCTGCAGTGTCCTGATAGTGCATATGTCCAAACGTTTACAAACTGTCCCGGAAAGTTAGGTGTAACTACACAGGTAATGCATGTGCATGTATTTTTTTACATGTTTGAAACAGTCCTTTTTCCTCGCCGTTTGTTCCTCTTTCTACCTATCGGTTAATAAATACAAGGAACTCCGGTAGACAGCCGTCAGTCCGTGTGGACAGAGTAGGAAGAAGAGCCTGTCCATTGTAGGTGGCATGGTAGAGACAAGAACAGGATATGTACGAATGCTTCAATTGCCCCGTTTTCCGTATTCTTTTCTTCGGTGTTTTCCGTATTCAACCTTCTTGATAAGATATGCGTAGACAGCGAGTTAATATTAAACTGCACACAAAAAATAAGAATTATAAAATGGCTATCGACAGAATTCATTCGTGACAGACGGAGGGACAACGCTTTAAAGAGACAGTATCTAATTTTTGTTTCCGTATTTTAACGCTGTTGAACAAACCAGGACGCGCTTTCAAAGCGTGTTTATAGCAGTGCTTTCTGTTCGTATATGCTGGAATAAGAAACACTCCTGTTTTTAGTTCTCGTTGTTCAAGGTTTTGGGGTCGTTTTAATCAGGAAATGCAAATATATCTAGCCGTTAAACCAGTTACTTTCCATCGGTACTATCTGTGAATATTTTTCAGTGTTATATATTGTTGGTGCCCCTTTTGCGCGCAGCTCTTCATATCATTATTTTACAATAACAAAAATGTAAGATTTATTAGTAGTGCTTCCTTAGTTGAGATAATACTCCTGCATCAATTTTTCAGTATTATGTTTATGGGTTTTAAACGCGTTGCAGTTAGGTACATTGGGCTTTCTATGTACTCCTATTTTATTTTTATTTTGTTTCTGCGAGTTTAACATCGTGAGTTTAACTGATGCATGTCTTAGTACCTGGGCATTTCTCTGGGTTCTGTGGCTCTAAAATTAGACTTATTACACTGTCTAGTGAGTTATTTTTGCCAGTTCTGAAACTAAGTTTGTTTTCTGACGTTAGGTATTGTCTTCTTTTACTTCTAGAAAATGAATACACCTATTTTGTAAGCTGGACAGTAACCCGGAAAAATGTATCATGGGGAACGTGTTTTGTATATTTTACAGATTTCAGTTATTTGGAATTTTGTGTCTGCCTACCTTAACCGTGGATAAATGGGAACCATTAATGTTGCATACACAAGTTGTACTGAAAAATTCAGTATAACTTATTTGGTTTATTGACAATAGTTTGTGGTTACATAAACCTTTGAATGAAACAGAGTTGCAAGAAAGAAAGGAGGAGAACGTTTTTATATATAAAAAAAGCATATAAATTGACGGGGTGCAAGACACTTGCATAACTACAATAAGTTTTAAAAATTCCCTTATGCAGTAAGTGTTTTTGTTCTTTTTTCATTTGGAGATCCCTGGTACATGAAGGGTTGAAAACCCCTGGCATGTTGCACTTTAAGTTCCAAAGCTAATGAAGCAGCCCCAATGTGTCATTTTCTATGGTTTCCTATTATTTGTTGCATTCATGGACTTTGTCTTAATGCACTTGCTTCTGCTTGCTCCGACATCAAAGTCACAATTGTTTGCTAAGAAGCATTTTCCATTTAGGTAGCATGTGGTAGAGATTACATATTACAGGCATCGGTACGTGATCCTTAGGTTGAGTTCAGATGGTTTTCACCTGCCTTGTGGGGTAAGGTCCCCTTGCAATGAGTGTGAATCTGTGTTTGATATTTTATTGGGGTTGAGCTACAGTAGTATACTTGTAAAGCTTTTGGTATATTTAAGTTGTCTATTG
>JABFDZ020000002.1:16147585-16165585 GCA_019775955.2 Pollimyrus isidori
CTGTGTTTGATATTTTATTGGGGTTGAGCTACAGTAGTATACTTGTAAAGCTTTTGGTATATTTAAGTTGTCTATTGTTTTGCAACACTGTAATCAATATATTTTGATATGGCAGGCTGTAATGTGTTCATGATTACAATAGTGTTAAAATACCACACATCTCTAATGCATAGTCATTTGTATGGTTTGTACTTTGTGCTATAGTCTTCTTTTTGAGTAGAGTTATGCTTTTTTTAGATTTAGTGTTACCTGTATAAGATTTATCTTAAATGGGCCAGATGCAGATGCTCTCTTGTGCAGATATATACCACCAGTGTGATTTTTTTTTAAAGTAGTAATAGTAGGATTGTTGAGGTAATGTATGCTAAACATTATTCCCCTGTGCATTTAATTAAGTTTTAAATGTTTCACTCTCAATGGACGTATGTTTCTTACAGTTCCTGTTGCTCCAGGGACCCATCTGCATAAAATATTTCTCTGTTTGCATTTGGCTAATATTGTATCTAAACTGACGTGCAATTTTAATGACTTAGTATGTCTGGGTAGTTCAATGGAGCTCATTGTCCCTTATCAGTCTAAAGCATTATTTAAGTACGTATGGTACGTATGTGTTTTGGTCCACATCCAGACCAAAACACAATTTAATCTAGACCTCACAATTCATTCACCTCCAGGTGGTAACATCTACTGAGGGGAAACCAAAAAAGTTTAATTTGGCCCTTGGGGCAAAAATAACTGCATACCCCTGCCCTTTGGGATGGTGTCCTTGAGTGTTCTGAAGGACCCAATTATGCCTTTTTGTAGCACTAATTGTTGAAATTTAAAGTACTTTAAAAAGCTGAACTAATTAAGAGGTTTTGCTCATTCTGATTTAGCTCCATGCCTTTTCCTGACAGGTGCGGAGGAGAGTAAAGATGTGTGATAGCTGCAAACAGGAAAAGATGTTGACAGGGAAATTCCCCAGCATGTGACAAATAAAACAGTCTCCTTAAAGCTAAAACACACTGCCCATTGCAGAGAGTGGAGGATGTGACAGAAGATGAATAATGCCATTTCAAATAAAGGAGTAGTCACACGGGCAGGAATGAACGGGTCCCGGGCCCAGCGTTACCGGCCAGCTGCAGATTTTGACGATGCCACGCTTGCCCGCAAAAGGGAGTACTGGAGAACCAAAAAAAGAGAACAGAGAGCAAAGCTTTCTGCACTGAAGAAGGAGAAACTTGGTACAAAAGGCACCACCAACTGTAAGCAAGCACTGGCTGTTTCAGCAGTGTATTCAGAAGCATCTGCAGTGCTCACTCGTGCCCCTGCACCTGCACGGTCACTTCAGTGCCATGGCCTCGTCACTGCTCCTCTGCATCTTTTGGGGCCAGCCTTACTAAACAGTGATGGGTCCTACCAAGCAGCAGTGAGTTCATCTTCACCTGGTTTTTTTGGGAACAGTCCGCAAGTTGAGGATAATAAGGGGTCCCTTCTCTCCCCCGTTGATGTAGTACAAGACTGGGAAAGCAGTGGGGTCATGGCTCCAGTATCTGTGGGCCAGTTGGCTCCACCCAAGAGTTGTCTTTTAGAGGAAGGGCGGCAAACTCTGTCGAACGAAAAGGAAAGCGCTTCGCAGAGGGTGAAACTCCAAAAAAATGAGCTACGGTTCTCTAAGAATTGTTCAGAGTCATTGTACCATCCAGATAATGCTGATGTCAGCATGGATGTGGTCAAGTGCTTGCCACTGGATGCTGAAAGAGGGACTTTTTCTACAACTAAACCTAATGGAGCACTGTTTAACAGCTGCTCCCAAGTGCCTGCTGCTCATATGGAACTGCAGTTTAACAGTTCCTTTTATAGCCAAGATCAGAATGATACTTCTCTTGTCAATGGCAGCTCTGCCTCAGCTCTGCCTCAATACCACACAGACACCCAGATAACATTAGGACAGACTAATAACTGCTGTACACAAGTTAGCACTCAGCCAAGAAGTTCCCTTAGTCTAATGAAAACTGGTATTGCTACAAAAGTGAAGATAAAAGGAGATCCCACTGATGTAGTCGCAAGCCAGATTTCAGGAAGTAAAAGCACAAATTTAACCCCCTTAGTAGGGAAAAGCAAACCCCATCCCCGAGAACCTCCGACAGCTCTGAAGGGGAGTCAGACCTCTGGAGTGATAGTCACATTGGATACTGAGGAAGAGAAAGCTGCCCGCCGCAGGCAGTACTGGCGCATTAAAAAGCGAGAACAACGGGCCAAGTTGACTGCTAGGTTAGCAAAGGTGAGAGACAAGACAAGGACTATGACCACAGCCATGCAGAAAACCGAGGCGTCATCTTGCATGGTTCTGGAACGTCCATCTCCTTGGTGCAAGGATGGGCAGAGACAGCCTGGAAGCAGAGTTCGAACTCCTCTTATTCCCGTAAGCCTCCAGAAGGCAGGAAGGCTGCTTAGGAATGCCAGGGCAGTAGCTGTGTCATGTTCAGCTTCAAAATACTCCAACATCACAGTTAAAAAGGAGCTGTCCCATTCAGGTACAATTTTGTGTAGTGCAGCCCCATCATGTTATAATCAGCCAGCAGTCACCACAAAAACAGAGAGGTCACATGAGACCTTGAAGGGGGTTGCTGCAAGCATATCCTCCCATTCCACTCCAAAGCTGCAAGCAACCATCGGTCATCAGAAGAGGCAAGATATAGATGAACGCTGGGGATCCATAAGATCCAAAACCCCAAGGCAGAGGTTTCTCGAAACTCAGAGAATGATGAGTCACAGAAGCATCCGAAAGCCCTTCTCACATGCTGCCACCTTGTTGACCCCGTATGCCAAAAGAGGCGGTGCAGAAGAAACAGCTGAGGAAAAACTCGCCAGAAAGCGAGAATACTGGCGGATCAAGAAGCGCGAACAACGAGCGAAGCTCTCTACAGAGGTGAAGGCCAGGTTGAAAGAAAGGGACGCGTTATTGCGACGAGTCAAGCGGTACCAGTGCATTCTAGAAGAGATGCGCAAGGCCAGAGCAGGGACAGGAAACAGGGCTCTGCAGCCTGCAGGGAATGCCCTCACTGGAGATGTAGAAGCCATTGGGGGGTTTATAAAGGAGGATGGCACAGTGACCACAGAGATTCCACAAACTTCCACTCATCTTAGGCTGTTAGGACCAAAAATGACACCTGAACTGCTAGCGCTGCCAGCTCAGAATGCTGATGTTTCAGCCAATGCCAACAAAGCCAGCTTGGTTAGCTGTGTGAAAGTCAATGTTTCAACATCTTTACATGATTCTACTCAGGTGAAGGACTCGCATCAACTTGGTCCCACTAGAACTGTATTTTGTAGTGTTGCAAAAAATTCGCAGAACCTTAATGCAGCTGCTCCCCAAATTTGTGTAACTGAACGGCATCCTCAAAGTGTCCAAAGCACTTACCCTAGAATTACTTTAATCAAGCCTACACCAAAGGGGTCACAGATCAACAGAGTTGTAGAAAATGTCTCACTTAGTGCTCTCAAAGAAAGACCAACTTTAATGGTGGCTCCCTCAACTTCTGGGGTGGCTGTCAAAGTGCCCTGCCGAATAGCACAGCTAACGGAAGAGGAGAGGATGGCTAAGAAACGAGAATACTGGAGGATAAAGAAACGGGAGCAAAGGGCAAAGCGCTCAGCCTGTGGGAGGGAAACATTCAAACACACCGCGGCCATACTGGGGCAGCAGAACCACAGCGTGCCCTTAAATCACAACACAATACCACTGCCTTTGGCTAAGAGCGAGCCTGATCTGTCCATTTCCCCTCAGGGAAATGTAAAACAGGAGAGGGAGTCATCTTTGGGTGACGAGGATGGAGAGGCAGGACAGTCATGTCAAGATATTAAACCCCTACCTCTGTCACCTTCAGAGAAGCAAACTGAACCTGACCAAGCATTAAACATGGACAGTCAAGAAGCCACTCTTCTGGCTGTTGCCTCCATGAAAAAGCTCCTGGAAGAATCATTGAGCACGGTAACAGACTGTAATGGTCTGTCCTCCGGCAAGAGTGACGTGCTGCCTTGTAAGAATGAGGAAGAAGCTACTGACCTGGACATCAAACCCAGCCTGCATTGTCCTCTGGGTGAAGGCCTGGAGCCTGTTGACCCAGGGAAGAAGCAACAAGACATGTCCACCTGTTGTCCCAAGTCCCCTTACGACAGGGCGCTGAATGAGGCTGCTGTCCTTCCTACACACAAGCCCTCAGAAGTCCCTTCCACCAGTCAGGTACCATCCCACATTTGTTCTACTGGTCCAGACCCCTCTCCTCCAGCACGTTGCAGCAAACTCCTCTGTGTCCAGCCCTCACCTCTCCGCAGAGCACTGAGGCTACGCGCAAAGAGAACAGGTCACTGCTGCTCCCCTGGGCCCCCAAAGCAGCCACCTGCCCCCTCTCAGCCTGAAGAGGATATCCTTAAGAAAAAGAGGGAGTACTGGAGGGTGATGAAGAGGGAGCAGCGGGCCAGGAAGGCAGCGCGAGAGAAGGAGATGAAGAAGCAGAGAGCCATTATGAGTCAGGTACTACCATTGCAGGAGCTCTCAGGTGATTTATTGTGTATCATTGCTGACCGTGTATACTTGTGTGTGTGTGTGTGTGTGCGCGCGCGCGCACAAAGCTATGCAAATATTGAGTGTGATTGGTTTTTTTACTTTCAAAATCAAATTATCCGAAATAGATTTTTCTGTTTATTTAGACCATACAAATACTCTGAATTAGGTGGAGTTGACAGTTTATCAATTAAAATATTGGCACTTTAGTGATTTTGTTTTTATAAAAGGAAAGTATTACTGTATTTATAAAATGTGTAAAGGTATGATGTATTGAGGTTTATTAAAATTATAGCACGCTTCAGAAACAATCAGTGGTTCTTAACCTTGTTGGAGGTACTGAACCCCACCAGTTTCATATGTGCATTCACTGAACCCCTCTTTAGTGGAAATTTTTTTTTTTTTCTTTTTCAAATTCAAGACATAGATATGTTTTTTACTGGTGCACAAAATGAGCCGTGCATGAACAACAAACACCTTGTTCAAAGAACAAAACCAACACAATGCATGAATTTATAACAAATTACATACACTCCCATCGCGTTCCATTTTACCTGTGAATCCCTGTTGTACATATTCGTCCGACCACTTTCTTCTTTTGCCCGACATAGTATGGATTAAAATATTAACACAAAAATCACACTAAGTATTACTACTAAGCGCGCTAAATTCCCCGCAACACTGATTGGCCAAGGAGTGTAGCATGATCATCTGCAGCCAGTGATGGCCAAGCGAGGGTGCCATCACGAATTTACCCGATAATTCGGGTGTGTCCGGACCTCCGCGTCGGAGGCTCTGATGAACCCCTGAAACCGACTCACCGAACCCCTAGGGTTCAATCGAACCCAGGTTAAGTACCAATGCTCTAAATGCAGAAGGTATTGGCTTTAGGCTATGTTGTGTATGAGCTCTGCTTTTGACCTATGCATTACAGACAGGCTTGTAAATGACATGTAAATAAAATTGTTGGTGAATATTGCAGTTGCTGAAGTTGGTGCCAGGTTCAGAATTTGTCCCCTCCCACAGACACCTGTGCAGTTGCAGGAAGACCCATGTTGGCGGAAGCAGGAGCAGATGGCCAGCAAGGCAGTGCTGGACCAAGAGGTGAGGAGAGAGGGGCCAGCTTGGGCCTCCAAGCCTGTCCTTCTTGCCAAAGCAACACCAAAAAGGCCAGAGCAGCAGGTAAATTACAGTCAAAATTTGGCATGATACAGTAAAAATGTGCCACCAGACTCTTGAGTTTGGATATGTGTTTGTTTCCCAGATTAGTTCAACTTTTTGAAGTTCATTCTTAAATTTAAATTTCAAGTGTTTTTTTTGTTAAATAATAATGTATATCACAATATTATAAGTGTACAGATTGATGCATAGAGCAAATGACAGGTTAGAAATGTTCACTGATTAGTACTGTGACTAGCTGCTGGAGCAAATCTGGCAACTGTTTTATAAGACTAGAATATGACACAATGATTTTTGTGGGATTGTCCTTTTTAAGGGCCAGAACATTTGTTTGGTCAAACTTCAGGAACCTGCTCCTCCTCTGCAGTGTCTACTCTCCACTGGGAGTGGAAGCCTCGTCTCCCCCCTTTCCACGGTCCTGGTAGTGAATCCCTCCTTAAACAGCTTCCGTGTGGAAAGCGATGCCGGCAAGCCTTTGGACAGCACAGCTCAGGAGTCTCCTGGCTGTGGAACCAAGTCAGAGGTGGAGGCCCTACCTGGGCCTGGGGGCAGCGAGGGCAGGTTACTGCTGCTGGACGAGGACCCCAGCCCAAATCCCAAGTCAGCACGAGTAAGACGCTGGCGCTTGCAGGGCACGGTGGGCACAGTGACCCCACCTGGGCAGCTGAGCTCTCAATCCCAAACCCCCCAGTGCAGTAGTGCTGAGTCCAGGAGAAGGGCTGACTGTCAAAGCCCTCCCACCAAAACACCACCCTGCACGAAACAGGCAGGCCCAGCCCCAAAGGCAGCGCGGAGCCCTGCAGAGGTGCAGGAAGACCTCCGTCAGAAGAAGAGGGAGTACTGGAGGGGCAGGAAGAGGGAGCAGCGGGCCAGGAAGGCAGCGCGGGAACAACAGCTGAAGCTGGAGGGGGCTGAAGGGCACGCCAGGGCTGAGGGCCTAGGACAGGTATGGGGTAGCTGAAGCTCAGGGCGATGTCACAGTTATTGGGGACAGGGCAGAATGTCCATTTTTCAAGTGTGAAGAAAACTGAAAAACAATAATAAATGGCCTGTTTTTAAATACTGTTTTGGAGTAGTATTTAACTTTGCATTTAGGTTGTCATGGTAGTCATTAAAAGTTGTTTAAATTCATTTTCTGTTGAAATCTGTGTTAAATCTTTAAAAAGGAATGGATTGTCAGTGTACCAGTAGAAACTTTCTGCCAAGTTAACCAGAACACGAACCACTGTAATCTGTAAAGAGATGGTACATGCTAATTTCCTTTTTTCTTTTTTTTCTTTTTGTTTTAAGAATTTTTTATTGAACTAAAACTGAAATTACCGGTAAATTACGTATTGGCTCAAGTGTACCGATTTCTATTGTTAACCGCAGTTCAACCTGTCCTTCCGTTGCTTAAAGTCACTAAATTAATTTATGCTGAATGATACTGGGGAAAAAACACATTTGAAATATCTGAACCCTTACGATACTTTTTAATGTTTAGCATCCTTTTGCAGTATTAAGTAATATTAGAATATTAAAAGAAGTCTCGTCTTATGTAGGGAAAGATATAAATATTTTCCTCCACACTCCATATTTGTGTCTGCATGTGTGGCGAAGTTCATAGAATATTCTACAAATTCAACTCATCATATTTTCTGGATGCCTGTTTGTCCTATATCACTTACTGAGGTAAAGAAAATTATATCGATATATGCAGAAAGTGTTTGGTCATTTTGTAAGCGAGTCCCTGTTCTCATTTTAACTCTAAACTGGAGCTAATTATTAGTTTCATTAGTTTTACTTGTATGCTGCTTTAATAGGATGGCTTTGTATGTGTTAAATGTTCTTCTGTAATCCAATGCATCAACTACAAAATAACACCTCTAACATCTTCCATTGTAAATGAAGGGGCAGGACTCCAGCCTGTGGTATAATGATGCAGAAGATCCAGCACACTGTCACAGGTGAGCTGGCAAGCAGCACTGCTTTACTTTGCTTTTACAGATCCAGCTTTTTTGTTCCTACTTGGATTGAATGAGAAAGGCATCACATAGATGGACTGACTTCCATAGGAAGCGGAGGGAAAAAATTGATTTCTTATGAATAACTGAGCAGGACAGCAATACTTTCCTTTAAAGTAATTTATTTGACCTTGTGTCGGGCAGATCAATGCAATGCACATAAATGTTTACATTTTTGAGAGAGAAGCTCCTCCTCTGGGCAGCTCGGAAATCTGGCAGACAATGAAATAGTGTGAATGTTGAGTTGTAGGGGTACATGGTTTGTCCCTCAGCCCTGGCCCTGAGCAGGGCTTCTGTGCAGCTTCACCCTGATCTGCAATCTGCCCCTGACAACTCACCCTAATGCCTGACTTCTCAGCACCTCCCTGGAGGACAACCTTGGGCTGCTGCCTCAGCTGTGCCAGACGAGGGCCGTGAAAGGTGAAAGCACGCTAAGCACAGGCAGACACTTAATGTGCATGAAGTCATGCGTCGCTTAATGATAGGGGTGCCTTCTTACATAGACCTTGGTGGTTTAGTCTACTACAAACCTAGGCTACCACATTTTTTTTTTTTTAATAAGTAAAAGGAATAAAAAAGTACAGTATAGTACATACATAAACCAGTAACATTTATCATTATTAAGTGTTATATGCTTTATTTATTTGTATGTGCTATACTTGTATATGACAGCAGCACAGTAAGTTTTACACCAGTACCACCACAAACATGCAAGTAACGAAATTGACATTACAGTATGACATTAGGGTGGCTGCGACCTCGCTAGGCGATGGCAATGTTTCAGCGCTTGTAATCTCATGGAACCACGTCTTTGTGCAGCAAACTGCATTCCTTTTTCATTCGCTCACTCGAACACGCCTCTAGCTTGCTGGTTTGGAATTCTTGTATTATGGTTTTAGCGTCTTCAAATTAGAGGTATCATTTGCATGTAGAAGTAATCTTTAAAAGTGCACTTCCAGGTGAGGTGGATGTGAGATTCCTGGGTGAGGAAGAGGATGAGGAGGAAGGCACACCCACCTCGGCGGCCATGTGGAGGAGCCGCTTTCTCATGGACTATGACCCCCTGAACCAGCTGCTGGTCTGCATGGTGTGTGGGGAGCTGCAGCATTCCCACACTCTGGAGGGAGTTCGGGCTCACATTGAGGAAGCCCATCCCAACACAGCCAGCCTGGGCCCCCGTGAGCACCGGCACATCCAGGAGGCCTGGGACGAGCAGGTGTCTGTCCGCGAGCGCTTCTTCAGCAGCCAGATGCAGCAGCAAGGTGCCGCCATCGTAGGTGAGAGATTTACGCCACTAATCTGCTTCTTGTATGTGGGCAAGCTGCCACTAGATTTGCCAGATCTGCTTAAAAATAATTTATTTTCCTTCTGAACGTTATCTTCTGGTTAAATTCAATGGTCCACTTATGCAGTCCGACGTCACAGATTAATCCTCTGGGGACTGGGGGTGGGGAAGACCCTTTTCACTGACTGGGGCATGATCACATATTTTTTTCAATATCATCAACTTGATATGATATATTCATGGCAAATTATTATTTTTTTTTGTGACCAAATTTTTTACAGGCGAATTATCTTATATTTCTTTTGGCATTACATGCAAATAAATTTTAGTGTATATTGATCTGATCACCAAATCTTGGATACATGAAGATGACTAAATGGTGTAGTTTAAATAAGAAAAACCAAAATCATGTCACTATTTTTGGCTCCTTTCATTGAATATGTAGGAGCTCTCATGTGTATGAGTGAGCCATTGTCACCTGGCCATGCCCCTACCCCCCTTTTATGGTGCTGATGGGGATGTATCTGGATCACGTTTCACTGTTGCATTGGTCATCAAATTATCATGCGAATGCGATTTGAATATGTGCTAATGCAGCCATTTATGATGTGAATAGCGATCTTCAGGTGAGAGCGTCAATACACGCCCCTGATGCAGGTAAAACAAAGTAAGGTGACAGGTTAAATCAGCAAAAAAGTAAACTAATTTTAAAAAACTTTATTACTTCTTTTTGAAAAGATTTGGTCAGCATTTTTTTCATGTTTCTACATAAAGATTTCAGTGAGTTATGAACTTAAATACACGAGAAAGATACGCGGCATTGCTGACGATGCTCTTATCCCCAGAAGGCTAAATTAAGCAATATTATATCATTTTAAAGTGTTGTTTTTGGGAGTTTGTGTGGTAAACGATAGTGATACCTTATTTATACCTGCGGGGAAAGTCTTATTTTGCCTGCGTAATCTGTCATGTATGATACCATCAGCTCCCAAATTCTACAGGCAAAAACACTTATAACATCCATCGACCAATCCATTTTCTATACCCCTGTTATTGGTCGCAAGCTAACCCAGGATGGAGCATGGACTAATTGCGGGGCACTCAGAGAGTACATACATTCATACCTACAGGTAATTTGGCAATTCCAGTTCACCTCAGCATGATTTTGGGCTGTGGGGGGCAAACTAAACAACCCAGAAGAAACCCCATGAAGACAGAGGCAGAATATGCAAACTCTTCACACAAAGACCCAGGGTAGAGATTTGAACCTTGGGCTTATAGGTGTGAGGCAACTATGGTATGGACTGCACCCCCCCAACACTTGTAATCTGTAATTGCCATGTAGTGATCATGTTTTTGGGTGTTTCAGAGGATGATGATCCGCCAGCTGAAGTTGAAGTCCTGGTTGACCTGGAGGATTTCACGGCTGTGAGAAATGCCAAATCAAAGAACAAAAATCCTAAGAAAGTGTAGAGGGGCAGGTATGATGATATCCTACTTCCTCACAAGTTCAGTGACTGATGATCAGAAGAAGCTTAACTATATTAAATCCTACAGGACTGTCTCTGCGCTGCCAGTCACGTAGAGTTAATGTTATGGATTGCCCTGTCAGAATGCCAGTTCTCATACAAGTAACGCCCCTGGTGCATGGCGTACTAATGTTCACTATGAACAAATCTTCTCACATTAAGAACCATCTAAAACCCTTATGACCTGATCTGAGAGCAACCAAATGCCACACCGCAAGCCCACCTGTGTATGTTTCCATAACCCTGTTTGTTTTGTTTTGGCTGAAAGTGACATTAACATTTTGTTTCAATCCTGGTATTAGGAAGAACAAGAACCTTGGAAAGCCTAATGGAAAAGTGGAAGCAGCGGTTCCCATCAAAGGAGTACTTTTAATTTCCACGGCACTCGTTTGCATGGTTCGTTTCTCTTTCAGTCTTGCAATTTATGGACTAAATTATATGGTGGGAACAAGGATGTAAAGAAAAGCTCTTGTCACCTTGTGTAGACACTGGCATACTTAACCCCAAATGTATGTTCAAGCTGCACTTCAGATTTGGTTAAAATAAGGCACCTCCAATGATTGTCTGTAGGGGCAACCTGATGTGCAGTTGACTCTCATGTTAGCTTAAATGAGCCCTTAGCACACACCTCAGAAACAGCTCTGCATTCATTCTGCAATGCTCTAAACCAGTCTTAAATGTAAAAGGGATCAGTTTACATCATTCAATGCTGGCAGTCCGCAGCTCACAGGCACATGACAGATTGACTTTAACAGTGGCCATAGGCAAAAGAAACTGTTTTTAAACACTCCTGCTTCAATGACTCAGTACCCATCTATACAGAATATAAATCCACACCATGATTTGCTTAGTGGGGCATTAATTAATGCAGGTATTAGCGCTATAGACCACTTTTCCTTACAAATATTGTTTGTCAGAATTCTGCGCTCCACTATGGTTATTTTGGTATTCTAAAATATACAGTGAGGGAAATTATTTCACCCACAGAATTAAGTTGATCCATTAATAAAGAAATGAGAAGTGTATAATTTCACTGGTAGGTTTAACAGCAAAAGATGGAGTATCAACAAAACAAGCAAGAAAAAAAAAAATCACGTAAACCCCCCTTCACCATAATGCCTCCACCTGCATGTTTAACAGTAGGGACGGTGGTCCTGGGGTTGTAGTCACTAGTCTTTCCCTTTCAAACACAGTGAGTAGAGTTGATGCCAAACAGCTAGATTCTGGTCTCATCGGACCACATCTTATTTTTATAGTCACTGGAATAATTCAGCTGTTCAGTTGCATATTTCAGAAGGGCCTGAGCATGGGCCCTCTTCAGCAGGGGCACTTTGAGCACTGAGGGATGTCAAACTGCAGCGGCATAATGTGTTACTGATGCTTTTCTTGGTGAGTGTGGTCCCTGCTGCCTTGACATCATTAATGAGCTCCTCCCATGGAGTTCTGAGGTTAGCACTCACCATTCATAAGATCATTGTGATTGACAGTAATTTTGTATCAACTGTTTTGCATCAGCAGTTGTCACATTCTCACCAAGCCGCTTGCTGATAGTCATTTATCTCATTCTGCCTTTGTGAAGGTCATTCAATCTCGTCTCTGATGTCCTTAGACAGCTCTTTGGTATTTCCCATAGTGATAAGGTTGAAGATGTAGACAGGTTAGTAACCCAAGAATACTATTTAACAAAGTAATGCCATTAAATGAGAACACTGGCTTGGGATCTGTTAATACTTAATGAAGTTCTA
This sequence comes from Pollimyrus isidori, assembly GCA_019775955.2. Taxonomy (NCBI): domain Eukaryota; kingdom Metazoa; phylum Chordata; class Actinopteri; order Osteoglossiformes; family Mormyridae; genus Pollimyrus; species Pollimyrus isidori. Next base: position 16,159,873 of record JABFDZ020000002.1, read on the forward strand.
CTTCTGCTTTGTTAGTGCATATGTACTTGACCTAATTTCTTCCTGATTTGTAGGGGGTCAAATAATTATTTCCTTACATTAATGACCTGTTACATTTGTACCTGTTACTTAATGATTTTTTTTTTGTTTTGTTGAAAATCTAACTTCCAATACCTACCAGTGGAATTTTAGACTTCTCATTTTTTTTAAATGGGTGAACTAAGGAATTCAGCAGGGATTCAATAATTATTTTCCTCACTTTATGTAAAACATTTCACTGGGCTGTTTTAACACACTGATCTAAGCCCCTGGACAGACATTAATGTTTTGTGGCACAGCAGTTCTGAACATCATTGTGCTTTTTTTTCCCACAATCTCCCCAATGCTAAAGCAACATGCACAAAATATCACTTGCTGATCAAAAAATACTGCTATTTTCCTTTAAATAAGCTGGATATATTGGGTGACAATTGAGAATTACTATTTATCCTTTAAGAATATTGTACAGTATATGCACTGAAGGGCATAGAAAAAGTTTACATATTTTCGAATATATTTAGTATATTGACATAAGATATATTCTTTACTGCTTATTTTGGCTTTATTGCTTTTTCTAATGAGGCATATCCAATCAGTGAATTATGAAATGTACTTAACCAACCTGCTCTGTGGCTTGGCTGATTGCGATTGCATTATATGGTTTGCTCTAAAAGTACGGGCACCCTTGATGAAGACCATCAAAATGAGAAAAAACATAAAAAAAAAAACGCACAATATTTCTATTTAAATCATTGACAACCACATACAATCTTAGAAAGTCAAACAAAAGTTCTGCTTACTAATTAATTAATTCCCGTTTTCTCCATCTGAAGGAGCTGTATTTAGCTCTTCCATAGCTACTGTTGTCATTGGAGTAAGAAATAATGTCAGTTATTTTGTCACCCATCTTTGTGTACATGGTTTGTTTTGCCTTTATCAAAGGAGTCAGTAGTGTAGGAGCTGGCCATGCCGGCAAGGATGAGAAACATTCAGCGTCCCAACACCAGTCGCCAGTCTTCATAAAGACCCACTTGAGGTAGCATCATGAAAACTGCTTGGGAATCTTTTCACCTCGCTGTCTGATTTAAGTCTTCCATTGTAAATCAGGCTGCAGTTTGTATGGTGAATTACAACAAATGAATGCATTAGTAGTTAGTTTGGTATGATTCGGCACTGACAGCAGTTACCGCTACTCTGTGTTTATAAACACAGTATAGTTTTCACTGGTCAGTAATATCACAAAGCTGATAAATATCCTCCTGAGACCCCACCCATTCATTTCTGTCCATTGTAGTGGACACGTTGTTTTTGCATATATTTTTTCACTGACGTAAGGAAACATAATTATTCCTGTTGTAAACTAAAGAGGGACATGCTGTGAAATTAAAATCAAAATTACATTTGAAAAAAATCTAAATTGCAAGATGTCTTATTTCCTCCAAAGACAAATAACCTACAATTGAAGGACACTCTTTTCCTTGGGTCTCAGGAGGATATGGGTTTTGCGGGCCGTCCAGAGCCCATAGACACTAAACCAGTTATGCAGCACAGATGGGGCCCAGCGGAGGCTGCAGGCTGACACGTCTACCAGCCGTGCTTCCTTTAGGTGTTACTGGCAAGTAATGTGACCTCTTCATTTCAGCATTTTTAACATTGTGCTTTTGTAATGGTGATTTATATCATTTGTATATATGTAAAGATATTTAAATATTTAAGTGATGCTTTAATGACAATTCTATTTTTTTTTTGGCCTGTTTACTGTTTTCTGTATGTTTTTGAATTTGAATGGCACCATGCAAGTATTTCTTCAGTTGTATGTCATTCTGTAATGTACCTATTTAACCTTGCATGTAACACAAGTAATTAGGTAATGTTCATTAAAACAAACTAAACTTAAAAAAACCAAAAAAAAAAAATCTTGACAGATCCCCATAAACTACACTGCTTTTAAGGATCCGATCCTGTTGGCCACATGCTTTTCAACAACAAGGCATGCTCCGAAATTGGGCTCAAACTGTCAGCCCAGCCTACCAGTCCAGTTACACTGGTCTGTGTTTTTGGGGTACTGTGTGAAGGGCCAGATGCTAATGCTGTACTTTTGGTTAAATATATAAAGACTTTTAAAGATTTTAGGAACACTGAACATTGCATTTCAGGTTTCTCAGCTGGTGACTGGGATTTTGAAAAAAATCCCATAATGAACTGTACTGTAAAACTCCTGGAGCCATAACAAACGTGTATATCGTCCCTGGCAGAGCGCACCCCATCTGTTTGGAGTTCTAATGCTCCTGTTTTTGTTTAAATTGCTGAGAATGTGCTTTTCTCTTGGAAACAAGTTCCTTGTGTGTTGATATAGGGAAATGTTTAAACTCTTTTCATACCTAATAAATCCCTTTTGTACCTTTTATGGTCTCTTGTTGTGGCGAAGAATATTACTTTATTTATGAAATTGTTTTAAAAAATACTTGGATGGCAAATACAGCATTTACAATCGGTGGAGTCCTCAGAGAATCCATTTATAGAAGACCCACAGTTTAGAGTGGAGTTTGGGCTGTACAATGAATATCAGAAGTAGGCTGTTCTGTTCCTCCAAAGCCAATTCAGTGAGATTACTGAGGAACAGAAGCACTCATGCAACGTCACATAGTGAATGAAGAGAAACAGCAGCCAGAAACGTACAGTTTAACAGTCCACCAGCTAAGGGTCATGGTGAGATGGACTTTGCATGTGTAAACACAGCCTTCCTCCTGACCCCAATTTTAGCTCTATGCAAACAGCTTCTTGCTGCTTTACCTTGCTGTTGTAGTAAATAAAGGTAAGGCTTTTGATCTAATGATTTTTTTAATGGAACAATACAATGGTCTAAATCAATCGGTGACTGCATATCCTTTGTCATAGCAGGAGTGTACTTCATGACACTGAATTGTAGATGAAGATTGACTTGTCCTGGATCCCCCAATCGTTTAAGAAAGGTCACTAGACCAGGATGCTGCTTTTTCAGCATGTTTCAGGGCTCTGCATGTGCTGCAGTTTTTTTGGTTTATGCCAACATGTTTAAAGATCCATCTTCCAGTTTGTCAAGGTACACAGTATGAGGAGAATTTAAAATATGAATATCTAATATCTAAAAGTGCATTTATTTTATACTTAACTAATACATCTTTAAGTACTAACATATCGTCATGTAAAAAAAAAAAAAAAACAGTGCACTGAGACTGCTTTCACACATCAGCAACATGCTTGTATGATTAGAGCTAATGTGTTCATCACAAGTGTCAAAAATGTCCCTTTCCTCCCACTTTAATCTCTGTAACCAAAAGCATTTACCGAGTTTGAGCCATGTATGTCTACAATTCCTTAATCTCATTTCCATGAAAATGTCCTCAGGGGGAGTGTGTGGCTCAACAGGTTAGGGTTAGGTTTAGGGTTATGCTCATATGAATGATTGGAGAGTCCCCACACTGATAGGAATTCAGTGAGGGAATTAATTATTTGACCCCATGTTGAATTCCAAAGTTCTCCCATTTTAAAGAAATGAGAAGTCTATAATTCCAATGGTAGGGTTATTTTAACAAAAGAAGATGTCATGTACATGTGTGTAATCATTATGTAACAGTTACAGATCAATTTTTCATTTATCTAGGGAAATAATTATTTGATCTCCTACAAGCTATCAAGAAATTAGGTCAAGTGCATGTGCACTAACACAACAGAAGTAGTGCTTCTTTAAGTATTAACAGATACAAAGCAAGAATTCTCATTTAATAGCATTACTTTGTTAAATAGTATTCTTGGGTCACCAACCTGTCTACGTCAATATTATCACTATGGGAAATACTAAAGAGCTAAATCGTGTTCCAATGGATCAAATACTTATTTCCCTAGATAAATCTTATTAGTTTAAATACTAGAACTTGTGGCCATCGGTGGAAACTACTACCAGGAGAACATTTTAAACTGAATTTGAGAAAACACTTCTTTACACAGCATGTAGTTAGAGTATGGAATAGTCTTCCTGCTAGTATAGCGGAAGCCAAAACCCTGGGTTCCTTTAAATCAGAGCTAGATAAAATTTTAAAAATTCTAAGCTATTAGTTAAATTCTCCCCAAACGAGCTTGATGGACTGAATGGCCTTCTCTTGTTGGTAAATTTATTATATTCTTATGTTTATATTCTTATATTCTTTACACAAATCGGTCTGTAATTGTTACATTTTCTTGCTTGTTTTGTTGATAATCTATATTTTACTGTTAAAATAAACCTACTAGTGAAATTATAGACCTGTTATTTATAGTATGGGATCAAATAATTATTTCCCTTACTGTGTATAAACTGTGTCTGTGTGTGTGTGTGTGTGTGTGTGTGTGTGCGTCCGTGTGTGCGTGGGTGTGTTTCATGGAGAGCACGAAGTGAGTAGGCAGAAATAGAATTTACCCGCGGTGATGAATGAAGTATCGCTATACAAATATTTTATTCAGTCCTGCGCTTATATACCGCGAAGCTGCAGTATACGATGCGGCCACTTGGCGGCACATGGCATTGTACAAGAAGGTTAAGTAGGAAATCCTAAAGTGTTTCACTTTAATTATAGAGCATCTACAGAACCAGATAATACTAAAAACAGTTCAGGCACTTTCTCTTCTGTTTTATTTTTCTAAATACTACAAAAGAAATATACAACACTTGCATATAGACTTATATTCATAACATTCATAATTAATAATATATATATTCATAGGGGAAATTCCTTCGTAGGTTGCAGGAGATTGGTCTGCCAGTGTTGTTCCTTTCTTCTACTTTTCGAATGTACATGCACCTTTCCGGTTATACAAGTCTAAATACCAAAAGTATGAAAAGCGGGGCACTTTATTCTCAATATAGTGTTTTAAAATACGTCACTTGCATATAATTATTGTTTCATAACCCAAAAACTAAATTAGAAATGCGTTTTGTAATGCCGAACGTGATAAATGACACGCAAAACCAGTACCCCTTTCCAACTCGACGTTTCCTGGAGTTCACTGGGAAATCCGATGAAGCGCTGCACTTCAATCACATAGTTTGCGATCTGTCATCGCTGTTAGTAACTCTTCATCTGCAGAAACCTTTCCTGCTGGTATCATATATGCCAATATACTACTACCTTAATCCTTGCATGAACTTTAAAAAAGCCGAACACTGTTTTCAAACTTCTGGAAACAACTGGACCATAAAATATGGACGGATTGACAAACAGTCTGGGTAAGTCAATACACGTTATTCGTCTTTACAGTAAGTACCGTTCCCTCTTGTTAAAGAATATGCGTGTTGTTCAGGATAACCGTTTACAGTAGTCGGCTGCCGAAAGTTATGGAATAGGCAATTCAGTGGCAGTAAAAGCAAAAACAAATAGCAGGAGTTCTGAGTATGTATACTTTGTGATTGTCTTCTATTAACTGATAAAATATTTACACATTAATCAAAACAAAGTACAGTAATGTAATGTAAATTAAGTATCGAAATAATACATTTTGTATTAGGCCTATCCAACATTATTAAAATGCACGTATAGCCCTATACGTACGTTTATGTATTTATTTACAATCTATGCCATTACCGCAGTGCAATATCATTAAATACAGTGTTGGGAGTAACGCATTACAAAAGTAATATATTACAGTAACATATTACTTTTTGCTGTAACGCAGTAGTGTA
>JABFDZ020000002.1:16225055-16237867 GCA_019775955.2 Pollimyrus isidori
ACGATGCTGGCTAAGGAAGCATTAAGGCGTGGGGGGGAGCTCTGGGTGACACGATGCTGGCTAAGGAAGCATTAAGGCGTGGGGGGGAGCTCTGGGTGACACGATGCTGGCTAAGGAAGCATTAAGGTGTTGGGGGGGGAGCTCTGGGTGACACGATGCTTGAAGTTAAGGACAGGAGTTGCAGTCCCAGAACCTTAGGAAAGTTGACAAAGGGAATAACTTTCATTGAATTAATATCACGATGATTAAATTAGGTTATATGTCAGTAGGACTGGCAGTATTGATTACATTAACAATTTGAAAAATCTACCAATTAATTTGTTCGATTTAATCGAGTGATATATGATGCATATGGCAATTGGTGTGAGGCAGGACCCACTCCTGGACGGACTGCCAGGTCACCTCAGGGTGCACGCGGTGAACGGGTCACCAGAAGATATTTGTCGTCTTCTGTATGGAAATATTTTGTATTCTATAGAGCAGATATTGAGCAAGAGCAAGGGATTTGTTGGCTTTGTCTGTTGGCACAACGCTCTGCAACAACACTAATTTATTATTTACTTGGCTGTAGTTTATTCTGGATAGATTTTCATTTAATTTCATTTTGTTTTATAGTCTAAATATTGCAATATTTGTCAGATATAAGAAATATACTATCATATGTTCACACACCCATATATATACATACATATATACACACATACACAACTGTCAAATATATGGTTATTAATATATGCTTATTATGTGCCATATTATGTATGTGATGGGGCTAGCATTCATTTTAGCTGTGATTATCTTGACATGCAGGATTCATGGATAGTAAGCTGAGCTAAATAATTTAAGTCAGTGATGAGAGAGACAGTCCAGGCTACTCCAAGAGGCTATACAGTACATACCTATTAGTTTTCTGTGGCTAACCTTGCATTAATTTGGTGTGTTATGTGGATGCAGTCTTTTAAGATGTTGAGTTGCAGTCATGATATTGAAGTTCTGCGATAACTTCGTTGTCATTCACTTTTAACGTGAAGTGTTCTTACACAGCTCTGGCTTTCAGTCTCTTATTTATCCTCTGGGCTTGGTCTGCCTTGTTGCACAGTAATTGACCAGGCAAATTTTAATCGATGCTTTACAATAAATTAATGACTGGTACAGTTTAATCAAGTAATCCTGACAGCTCTAAATGCTGGTATTTTGTAGTTATGGCATCACCTGTAGGCAAAACAGGTAAAAACGGTAAGTAACCTACATGAGTTGTTGATGCTTGTTGACAGTGTGAGGGTGGTGTGCTTCTGGGTTTAGGATAATGCATTACGTTTGAATATCCCTGACAGCTGCCCTGGAAATCGCTGGCCAGTGTTGTTCAATTCTACTACATGTGGAAAACTACGGACCGCTACATCCAGCAGGTGAGCTTTCTATCTAACATACACAGCTCATTTGCTCTGCTGATTTTGACAGCTCTGACACATTGTTTCATTCACAATATAACACATTAGCACTTTACTTGTCAGTTTGAATTAACCATGTTTAGCTCAACATAAAACTGCTGTGCTGTGTCTTTGAGGCCAAGTGAAGCTCAATCATGGAGTGAGGGTAGTGTCACTGATGACCTGTATTCTGTCCTCACAGATGATTGTAACTTTCAAAGAAATGGTCACTATTTTTCTCTTGAGCTGTATTCGGCCTTCATAACAGAATGCCTGATGCTTGTTGTATTTAAAACTTGCTAATAGTTGTTCTGTCTTTGTCTGTATTCAGAAAAGGCTGAAAGCAGCAGAAGCAGACAGCAAACTGAAACAGGTTTACATCCCAACCTAGTAAGTGTCCTCCTGGGTGACGTTTTGTTCTAACTATTAGTCGGATTGTTCATCAGACATGAACCTGTGTTCGCTTGTGCTGGTTCTCATTGTCTGTGTTTGTGTAAACATTCTTGTCTTGCACATTCTTGTCACACACCCTGTGTGGTGTTCTGGCATTGTTCAGTTGGTCATGGCATAATCTGCTGAGTAGAATGTTAAATGCTTGGACAGAAACTGCATTGTCATGTAAATGTTCCACATTATGTCGTCGTATTATCTGTAGTGTAAAATTGTGAAGTGGCACTGTTATTTACCTTTTTCTCTTTACCAGTACCAAGCCCAACCCGAACCAGATCATGGCCCCAGGCAACAAGCCTGGCATGAATGGAGCAGCAGGCTTTCAGAAAGGGCTCAGCTGCGAGAGTTGCCACAGTGAGTATCTGCTCTCCAGACGTGCAACACCTGGTGCATGAACAGCTGCCTTATTAAATGAGGTAGACCTACTGTGAAATTTCACACAGTACATTACTGACTGGAATCCTGTGGTGTGTTGGTACTTGATAACTGGGGCTTTTGTCACCCTGCTCTCGTACATCCTGCAGCTGCTCAGTCACCACAGTGGTATGCCTGGGGCCCCCCCAACATGCAGTGCCGACTGTGCGCATCATGCTGGATTTACTGGAAGAAGTATGGAGGTCTGAAAACCCCAACACAGCTAGAGGGCGCCACAAGAGCAAGTTCGGTACATATGGCATTACTAGTTTTGTGGCAGTTGAGTTATTGCATTGTAGCTACATAGAGCTCTTTAGTCTTGTGGAGAAGGAGTCATATTCATTGTATTTTTAGGATTGCATGTCTCATTTTTCTAAACACAATTTAATGCCCAACAAATGTTATCATTATCAATCTATTGGCAAAGTTTGTCATCAGGCACCATCAGGCTGCATGATTCTGGGTAAAATATATTTCACTCTTTATTAGCTAATTATTGTTGTTAGGTAATTATTACATGTTACTATACTGACAGTATAGGTTAATCCTGATCCAGTTTTTTTGCAAACGCCTAATTTCCAAATGCAAGAAATACTAAATATAAATCTCATTTGCTCTTTATTATAACAACCTTGAAAAAATGTTATTGCTACAAATTCTTTGTGTTAATGGAGTTTGCTTTCACAATATGGAGCCATGTCAGGCACTGCTGTACTTAGATGCACTAGGTGCACTTTTCCTGATTCAGATTTTCACGCCCCTCCTTCCCAAGGATGCTGCCCCCCGAGTTCATATGACCCGCCAGGAAGTGCAAGGCATGTCTCCCTTTACCAGTAGCGCCGGCCGGGCCAAACTGCTCGCCAAAAACCGCCAGACCTTCATCCTGCAAACCACCAAGCTAACCAGAATCGCCCGTCGGGTGTGCCAGGACATCCTACAGCCTCGCCGTGCTGCTCGCCGCCCCTACGCCTCCATCAATGCCAATGCTGTCAAGGCAGAGTGTAAGTTGTACGCTGCCCTCACCAGGATATGACCATGCTTAAAGTGGTTGATAGCATGAGGTGTGACTGCAGTAAAAGTTGTGGACCACAAGTAGGAAGGCAGCAGCATGTTACCAATGTTTGGGTGGGCAGACTGCTGCCCGTAGCTACGCTGCCCGTAGCTATGCCCTTGCTGCGTACCATCATTTTGACACTTTGCATGCCACTAGTTTCAGAACTACTGTTTTACACAATTGAAAAAGCTGCTTCATACTATTTGTTGAGACACTACCTGCTGAATTTTCACTGCATTTTCTAACAACCCATGCTTGAAATTTGAGCAAGGAGTGCAGTTCATCAACCAGCAGAATAGTTAGAGAGCTTCATTCACTCGATTTTTAGTTGACCTATTCTCCTTTTCCAGTCTTTCATTTAATTTAAGTTCTTATTTGCATCCAAATAATTTAGGCGCTGGTAAAGGACTAAATTACTAATCCTTCAGTAGTAAGAGGAATGTTAGTGAGCCACAGGGAGTACAGTACCTGCTTGCTCTTATTGTGAGAAGTCATTATGTGATGACAAATTTTATTCTTCTGACATAATTTAGGGCTTGTTGCAATGTGCTATAAGGTGGTGTCATAGTTGCATCCCAGTAAGGTTCTGTTTAGAGGATGATAGTTGAATGGAACATTCAGAAGAAATTGCCAGCCCTGTCCCCGATCCCAATGGCCTAAAAGAGAATGTGAAATTCCTGCAAATGCGAAAATCCACAAATAATATTTTGGCAGCTCTAACCCCGACCCATAACATTCTGCTAGCCTCAGTGATGACATGGTCTTTATTGCCAATTTCTAAAAAAACAGTACTGTGCTGTACACTTTGTCATTTCCTATGTAGACCTTATAACAGGGGTGTCCAATCTTATCCACAAAGGGCTGGTTTGTATGTGAGATGTTGTTGCAACTCCCTAATTAGAGGACTGATTGGCTGAAGAGTCCTCACACCTGGGTTTGAACAGCTGACCCAAAAATCGGCATACACACTGGCCCTTTGTGGATAGGATTGGACACCCCTGCCTTATAATATAAAAACCATCTAACTTGTACACCTCTATGTGCAAAGTTACTACGGTATTCACTGGGACTTAATATTACACATGAAAAATTAATGACACTGAAAAGTTTAAAAGTTACTGCAGGAATACACGATTCCAGGGTCTCAAACAATTGGTGCCATACCCAAAGCAAAGACTTAATAATATGGATATAGTATGTACACTTCTGTTAGTAGTACATTAACAAATAGTATGTATTACTAATTTATGTATTGTGTGATTTTATTGAATCCAAATCATTTTCTGTATTGTATTGTTTTTGGCATGAATCTAAACTCAAGGTTAATATTTCTTCTTGAACATTAATAGTAGTTTCAAAAAATACATTTCTGAAACTATAGTACCTGTGGAAAACTCTCTGATACACATTCAGAAATGAATAACATGATTAATACTTAATGTGAAAGCATGTGCGGTGTAGTGACAGACTATCCACCGTCCTGAATGTTCATGCTTCTAGAGTCAATGCGCCTGGCACTTGTGTACTTTGACGTCAGCCCTGAGGTAGCGCTGTAGAGCCAAGTTGCTCATAACTTACATTTATGAAGTGTGGTATGGATGTTGTAATTTGAATTTCACTTACTGTGCATTATGCCCTTAGTATACATGACATGGTTATGATCGTGAGTGAAAAAAAAATCCATAAACTGAAACAAAATAAGATGCAAAAATAGAACTATAACTAAGTGACAACTATACACATTGGCTCCGAAACCAACTGGAATAAAAACTCACAAATACTTCAAATATCATTTTAGATTATTGTTTAGCTAAAGCAATGATTTATCTTTGGGCCTCTCATACATACACACAACAAACCATGCAAATACTCAATGGCACTACATTGTGATAGTTTGTAGTGGCCAGCAAATTCCTACAAGTTTCAGAATCTTTATTGTTCACCAAGTACCAAATGTAAGAGAGATTCCTCTTGATGGAGGTGTCAACACAAAGAGATATACAAGATATGTCAGACCCTAGAAATAAACTTACTTGCACCTAAAGTAAAATATATAACTAAATAGATTTACATCTTTAAAATAAATAATAATGAAATCTCAATCTTTACATTTCTTTCTCAGTCAACCATTCTTCAAATCGGCTAGCCATTTTTATCAGTCTAATGAAAGACATTGAAAAGTGGGGTATTTATATACAGTCTTTGGTCCAACTACTTTCTGAATCGTGGTCACCTTTCCACTTGCCAATGAAGTCCTACTTATTGGCCAAAATCAGTCAAGTAGGATCTTGGGTCTGCTGTATGCTGTAGTTGCCATGTGAATGAGAGGAGATGAGGCAAATCCTCTGTGTGTCTTTCCATGAATCTGTGTGTGTGTGTGTGTGTGTGTGTGTGTGTGTGTGTGTGTGTGTGTGTGTGTGTGTGTGTGTCAGTCTGTGCTTCTATCCCTGTGTCCGTGCACCTGTGTAGCTGCTTCAGCCTATATGCATCTGTCTCTGTGTGCATCTGTGTATATGCCTCTGTCTGTGTGCATCTGTCTCTGTGTCTTTGTATCTGTGTGTGTCTGTGCATCTGTGCATTCCTGTCAGTCTGTGTGCGTCTTTGTCAGTTTGTGTGTGTGTTTCACCTCGCTGTCCAAAGCATGAACATGCAGAAAAAGTCAATTCAACACCATGAAAAATGAATATTGGTACAGCTTTAAATTACAGAATCGATGCGTATAAAAATCTATATTTTCAACACTATCAACTATCAATAATCAGCTGCCTCATGTTGAATCTTCATGTTTTTCTTTCAGGCATGATCCGGCTCCCTAAAGCATCTAAAACTCCTGTGAAGAACCGGCCAGTTGTTCGGCCCACTCTGGTCACCATAGTTAAAGAGCTGGGTAAGACGGCCTAGGACAGCCAGTCAGTGCGATGCCTGCAGTTTCGGAGACCAGTGAGTCTAACTTCACATGCAGGCTGGGTGACTCTGTCTTCACTGTCAGCTCTGCAGGCTCCTTTGAAGCTGAAGGCTCCCAGGGGAGCTCCTACCCCCATTAACCGCAACCAAGTGACGCAGCCTCGGGCAGCCAGTAACCTGCTGGGAAAGAGGACCTTTGACAGTGTGAGTTGTCCAGCCGAGCTAGTATGCATCGCCTGTTAGAATCAGGTTCATTGTAACATCATCTTCATCACTTTCACCAGCCATGACTTAAAGGCTTTACAATCATCTGATGCCACTCTGTGTTTTGCAGGTTGCTGGGCTCCCTTTTGCTGCCAACGGCAGACCATTCACTTCTGCCATGAGGACCACCTCCCAGTCTGTCATCAAGCGCCAGAAGGTCAACCAGGGAGATGCTCCCAACCCTGTAGTATTTGTGGCCACCAAGGACACCAGGTGGGTGTTCTCACAGGGCCATGGCAGACCTCAAAAGTACATCTGAAGAACATGCTCTAGGTGGGTCTCCCACCATACGGGTATGTAAAGGGGTTAGTATAATACCTCAAAGCACTCTGATGTGTAGGATTTTATTGTACAGTGATATTGCAGCTAGCCAGTGCTTTTGTGTAAGTATGGTTTGCTGAGACCTCTTAAAGCATTATTTTCAGTTCTTGTATTTTTAAACTGCATAAACTGCGCTCAGCTTCTGAACTTTTGTCAAGAGGAGCAGTTTTTAAACTGTTCGTGGGACTTAGGCATTGTTGCAAAATCCTGAGCATAGAGTGGTTTGTATGGTGATATTTCAGAGCCCTCAGGAAACACCTGACACAGGCAGAGATGAGGAGAGCAGCCAGGAAGCCCCACGTTGCTGTGCGAGTGAAGCTGCCAGCATCCCTTCGCCCTCTGCCAGGCTCCATCCTGCCCTCCAGCACCAACGAGCCCATTGTGCTTGAGGACTGAGCAGCCTGCTATCATACATATTGTTGTTGTTTTTTTTTGTTATTCTCCCTTCCTGGGATATGTCTACTTTCTAAAACCCTATAGTGTGCAGACCGTAAACCCAAATGCATTCGCCAACCCACTTGCACACGTCACCCCAATAGGTATTGTTTTTTTTGGCTTTTAAATCATTTTATTACTGTCATTTCAAATTTTTAAATAACAATTTTAACACATGTATAAAGAATTGTGCTCATGTTGAAATCGTTAAAGCACACTTTTTCCTTCAGGTCTTTTTTGTGTAAATATTTTCTGAATTTGAGACGTTACACTTGGGATGGTGGGTGGTGAGGGTGGGAATTTTGACATTTGGATGAAATTTTTATGCTTGGTGGCAATGGTTTTGCCCCCCTATTCCCCTGTCATGTTTTTCAGAGGACTAAGACTGAATAACTGCAAACCATTTCTGTATAATTATTAATAATTTGTTTTTAGCAAGCTTTATAAAACATCCCCCCCCAAAAAAAAAAAAGAAAAAAAAACTTTCCTCCCCTGGTTTTGGGATACAAAATGCATTGTGAGTATGACTCGTGAAGATGCCATATTCTGGTCATTTTAAACCTCCAACAACCAAACAATCATACTCTTAGCCCTCACTGGTATTGTGATCTTGTTAACAGATGCGGCAAAATCTGTTGGCATTCTTAAAATGTGTAAATTGGCTGTATTATCCCTATTGTGGATATTAAACCAGGTGTTTATATTGAAAAGGGTCCTATTGTAGCGGTTTTGCTATGGACCGTTTAAGGTTAATTTTCCTCATAATTAGTTTTGACTTCCAGGTCCAGCTGGATATTTTTCCTCTTATGGAGTCTGTTCAGTCTCAAGTTGAATGACTTTATAATATGTGAAAGTCAATCTAGATGGTGAAACTTGGGCTATAAATTTTCCACCACCTGTGGGCGGAAGTTTGTTCCCTGTGGGAAAGATTGACCAGCAAGTGCTACTGGGTTCAGTGGACATGTGGAAGGAACACGACGTCTGATGCTGGCAAGCAGAAATTCACGGAGAAACATGAAGATTTGTGCGCACGGATGAAGATGAGGACACTAGTGTGGTCTGGCTGCTTAACAAGTAAAACCATCCCATTGGATGCACTTATGCTAATGTGCTGGGGTGTCAGCCTTTGCAGAAGGAAACACACCTGCCTACAAGGCTAATGGCAGAAGTTTGAAGATGGACCATGCTGTTTGAGGATGGGGTGAAAGCCTAAGCAAACCTTCACACCTGACGTGAATCGCTGGCCAATTAATGACTGCAGATACACCACTAAGCATTGAGATTCCCCCTCGGACCAAGACAGCCTGCAGAGGAGATTGTCCAGTATTGCTAGAGCGGTGAAAGGAGCTGAACCAGGCCCTGGTTGTCTTCCTCAGGGACCCCCCCCCCCAGCAGCTGACCTGCATTATGGTTGCTTTGTTTCTTCATCAGCAGGTGACAAATTTAAAAGGATTAATTGGTTAAGGTTGCTATTCCACAGTCCATTTTGCACTTTTGATTCAAGCATCCAGAGGTAGGTTAGGAATTTTTTTGGAAAATTAACCTAAAGTGTTTTTTTTGAGATTTAATCTGTGCAGACTGAGAAGCCATCTGAAGGTAAATTGGCAGGACAGACCGTTTAGGAACAAAGTGGAATCTGGAGTATTCTGTTCTTTTAATTGTGGAGGTGTTTAATATATGGAACTTGTAACTGGTCTGCATTACCAGATGCGAGGAATGTGGGTATGGGTTCAGAAACGGGGAGTGGATTTTGTACGCTAGAGAAATATGCTACAATTTTTTTTTTTTAATTCCAGTGTCTATGTACCCTATTATTGTATCTTGAGATAAGAAATAAAGGTTTTTTTGTTCTTGATGTGCAAATTTTCCTTGTGCATTTTTTTTTTAATTTGCAAGTTTCTCATACCTTTGAGAAGTCCATGTGCATGTCTTAATGTTTCAGTTATAATAAATGTAGTTGATAGCCAGTAAATCCGTTCTGATTCGAGTCTCACGGCTTTGTCTAACGTCAACATGGACGGGCTAACTGCCTGGAATAAATGCGTCAGATAATTTGTTTCTTATACATTAAACAAATATAAATGCAACTCAACCATTTCAAAGTTTCCGATCGCTGAAATCGATTTACCAATCGCTTTTGTTCATTCCCAACCCGAAAATTAGGTGGGTCGTGGAACACAATCCCAATCTTCGTATCTACTGCTATAATCGTCTACCCTGCCAGTAGCAGTGAGACACGGAGCGTTGATCAGGTTGCTGATGGTGGCTTCTGGAATGTCCCACTGTTCTCGCTTTATACGGGCCGATCCAGCGCATGCAGACCGTGTGTTCTGCGATTGTGTATATCAGGTTGTGGGTACAGCCAGAATCTATAAAAAAGCTATTGAAAATGGTGTATGGAAAAGAAATGACTCCAGCAATAGACCCCCACCGACAATGCCAATGACACAGTCCCACAAAACTAGAGATACTTGAAACATTATGCTCTTCAATAAATTTTTCACATTTTAAAGTGCCCATTTACAATACCATAATAAGTATTTCCAGTATAGTGACCATTAGGCTCAAGCAACGTGTTTATATGCCACATACTTTCAGTAGATGATCTATTATTTAAATTTAATTTTAAATTTGACACAATTTGAAAGACATCCGGTCTTTGTCTACAAAAATTATATATTTTCAAAGTTCCGTAAAAGATGCAGTTTTAATTGTGCTAATATATCATTCACATGAACTACATGCAAGTTGAATATTCTAATAAACATTAACCGTTTAATTAAATTATCCAGGCGCAACATTAACAAAGAATAGACCTTAGTGTTTTACCCCATATAGAGGCAAATATTTATTACAGCACTATCTATGCAGTGCGAACCAATTAAGGGAATTCACCTGGCGTTTCTAATCTTGCTGGCTATCAGACGCTCCTCTTGACGTATCAAGTACAGCAGCTGAGCGCGGTTTATGCAAAATTGCCTGTCGATGTACGTAATACGTCAATTGTGCTTTTTTCATTTGCTTTAGGGGAGTTTTGGCTAATTAGTAATACCTGCTCTGAATTGAGTGTGGGGCAGCTACTGACCTACTGAAGATCTCTTTTGGCCGATAGTTCAGAGTGGACTTCAGTTATGTCTGAGGAGGAGGTGGGTTATTTTTATATGTTTTAATGTGCATATATTATGTTTTGGTATGTCGTGCCTGCAGAACACCTCTGTTATAGCTCTTGAAGGGGCTTGTTAATTTGAGTAGTTTTCCCTACCTGGTTAATCTAATAGTACTTCAGTATATCAATTCGTTCCTGTTTTGGGAGATAATGGTTTGGAAGGTTGTTAGTTTCCAGACCTTAAGTAAGGCTGTTTCCACCTGCTTTCTCAAACGTGTTGCTTTGTATAAAAATGTCTGCTAAAGAAATTCAAGTACAAATTCTGGTGGAACTTGAGAAAATATGCAATTGTGAACACAAACATGTACTTAAAGTGAAAACACCATAGACAAACTTTCATTTCATTTAGGTTGTTTGCCTTCCATTTTTCCTAGTCTATTGCAGACCTGTTGCTCACCCCTTACCCAGAAGACAAGGACAGTGAGGAGTCCCTGTTTCCAGCTGAACCTCTGCACTGGTCTGGCCTGTCCTTGGCAGAGGCTCTGTTGCCACTGGTGGAATCCCCCATGTCCTCTCATGTGCCCCAGTCACCATGGCTGTGCTCAACACGCTACAAGACAGAGTTGTGTAGCCGCTATGCTGAGACTGGTTCCTGCAAGTATGCTGAGCGCTGTCAGTTTGCCCATGGACTCCATGACCTACGTTTGCCCTCCCGTCACCCCAAATACAAGACAGAGCTGTGTCGTGCTTTCCACACTGTTGGCTACTGTGCTTATGGTGCACGCTGCCTCTTTGTGCACGGACCTGAGGAGCAGAGGCAGGTCAGGCCGCAGCGCCGCAACATCCCCTGCCGTACCTTCCGCTCCTTTGGGGTGTGTCCGTTTGGTGCCCGCTGCAACTTTCTGCATGTTGGTGATGAGGAGGATGAGAGTGGTAAGCATGGGTACCCACAGCATAAAGGGGGCTGCCAGCCTGGCACTCTGTGCCGCACTTTCAACTCCTTTGGCTTCTGCTTGTATGGGACTCGCTGTCGCTTCCAGCACAGAGTTCCAGCAGTCAACTCTGCTGGAGGCCCAGACTGCAGTCTGGGTGTTTCCTGTGCACAACAGCTGGCTGGGAGAGCCCTGTCCCTAGCCTCAGATTTGCTGTCATCTGATTCATCCTCTTCCCCTCCTCCATCTGCTCTGACTTCACCTGTATACTTGGATGACTCTTGTACTCTCACCCCACCAATAGTGTCTTCTGTTCCACTGGGCCACAATGCATTCACTCTTTCCAGCCAACACCTGAGTGACCTCCTCCTGCCTCTGGCCTGGAGGTTGAAGCAACTGGAAAGTACTCCTGCAAGGGTCAATAGCTCCCCCGGTGTGGAGGGTAAAAGCATTTAGTCTATGGATGATGGTCCTGTTTTTAAATCACCATGTATGCAATCTTAATTTTGGAAGGGGGGTGTCTTTGTTATAAAACCAACCTAAGAGGTAGTTTTTTGATGGGCCAGTTGAGTTTAGCATGCTTATTTAATGTGTGTCAGTCTGAGCCTGGATATTTTTTTCTACCACTCAGTGTGGCTTCCTTTACCTCTAGATGCTGATTGCTGTTCTATATTGCTTGAGTCGGTGTTTCTCAAACTGGAGATTTTCTGAGCAGTATCCCCATGGGAGACCCCTTTTTTTTTATTTTAAACATTACAGCCTCTGCTGTGCCATGTGTGCTAGGATGGCATGTGTATCTGGGACCTGCTACTGGAACCTGAGAGGTTTGAGTCACTGGACTTGGTGAATGCCAATATCAGCATGTGAATATTTAAATAGAGCCTTTAGTGCAAACTAATATTTTATGTTTTTAATCTTTGTACATATTTCTCAGATGACACAAGTCAATGTTGAATGTTGGTATTTAATCCTTGTGTAATTTAAGGTGTCTGACTAATTTATTTTGAGACTAACCTCTCCATTCCTGGATAATAAACCATTCAATCTTAATCCAAACTCTTGTGCATTCAATTTGTGGATAGCTGTTACTTAAGTGTCCCCTTTAGTGTGGTGCAAGAACACAAGTTTCATGTTAGTTGTGCTCCGGTGGGTACTGTAATTGTGGCGAGTCCACGAGAATACAGCTGGTCCATCAAAGTAAATAACGTGATCAAATTGTCGTCTCTAGTCGGAAAAAGACGGAATTCGCATCAGATGGGTTACTTCGAAGCATTCAATCTGCTAGAAATGTACGTTGCGTAACATTTCTATGGAGTAAAGTTGGGAAAGGTTTCTTTCCCTATTAAACTATTCGTTAAGAAGTATTTCAAGGGAAAGCAAAGTACGAAAGCCAGACCAACTTCCGGTCGTCTCCATGACGAATGTCGTTGTCACTACCGAAAATGTTACACCTACCGAAAATGTAACTTTCGCTACTACGCATGCGCACATTCATTACGCATGCG
>JABFDZ020000002.1:16367606-16378047 GCA_019775955.2 Pollimyrus isidori
CAGACAGAACACACAGCATATTGGGCTGGGCTGCAGAACCTGCAGACAGAACACACAGCATATTGGGCTGGGCTGCAAAACCTGCAGACAGAACACACAGCAAAGTGGGCTGTGTCAGCGCATAGTGACCTAGCATTCTGGCTGCTCTCCAGTCCTGCTCTCCAGTTACTTTTCATACACTGTCTGCGACGTTTAGATAAACACATAAGAAGACACACCTGTGGAATGTTTGCATACCTGCCCCCTTTCTGACTACTGTTGATATTTCTTTCAATAGAAATCATTTTAATGTTTTCGGCATTTGGATGTGTGGAGGATGGTAATGTTACAAGAAGGGGCAGAGAGGTGCTGAGGGGGACTTGGGCAGGGGGTGATTATTGTGATAATGAAATGGAACCTTACTTTCTAATCAGTATTCCTTTTCAGAAATAAAGCAAAAGGGTTTTTTTCATGTTGTTTGTAAGCGTCTCTGTTGCTCTACCTTGCCAAAATAAACACACATTTAATACTGGGCACCAACCTGGTAGTTTCTGGCATCTTCTCTGGCTGATTGTATGCGCTGTTCTCACTGCTGAGTTTCAATATGATTGTTATCTGTACATATTATAAATATATAATATCTATAATAAAAAAGAATCAAAAGTTGTGTCCATGAATAGCACATTTTTTAGATAATGCCTGACTGCTTTCTCAGTGTTATTGTTGCTGAGGCTGTCATGTGACTCTGATGTATAACTGCCGCTATGCTAAGCCTGAGCAGATCGGTCTCAGGTCGTGCAGTGCATGTTAGAGTTGGCCCCCGCTCGGTCAGAAAGTCTCTGCAGACTTTCATGGTTCTAGATGTACATCTAGATGTGCGTTTATGGTGGCAGTATCTGTTCAGTGATCTCGCTCCTTGGCTGTCCATACAGTTGAACATTAAAACCAGAGGGTAAACAAGCTGACAGTTTAAGGATCAGTAAATGTCAGGTTTTAATATCCCAAATATTTAAAGATCATTTGTCCTGATGAAAAGGCCTGCCTTTAAATAGGATGCTTTCATCTTCCTTCATGGATGTCTTTCTAAATAAGTAAGTGCAGGGAACAGGTGACCTTACGCTATTTATAGCTATTAATATAATGGACTGGGGGGGGAGATTGGGGGCTGGCGGGCACAGAGGAGGCAGTGTCGTTGCAGACATGGCTGTGATTTACAACAGAAAATCTTACCACATTAAATCAATAATTGAACTTAGTAGACCCGATTTTGTTGAAAATGCCTGAATTTGTTGTCTGTATTATTCTGACTCCTCTTTGGCTAATGGTGGAAATGTGAACTGTTTGGATTAAGGAAAAAAATATTTGTGAAACCAGGAGTTTTTTTTTTTTTTCCTCTTCAATTTTCAATGAGATTTGTGTGTGTTGGCCGTTGATTTATATAACGGCAATACTGTGATTGTGTGTCCAACATAGAAATGTGAGGGGCAGTCAGTGGCTCAGTCTCTACGCCTCTGGTTAGAAGGTTGCTAGTTCAAGCCCCAGCCTCACCTAATGGTCATAAGTCTGTGGGCCCTTGAACAAGGCCATTAATCTCCCAGCTCCAGGGGCACCACATGATGATTGACCTGGTTCTGTGATCCTCAAGCTATGAAGAGCAAGATAGGGTAGGTGAAGAGACAAATTCTTATATACTTGTGGTTTAACTAATAAAGGATTATAATACCAGGCAGTAGTATTGCACCTACATCCAGCTCGCTTTCAAATGAAACCATCTCAGGCCTTAAAAGAGGTGAGGAGCACATATTGCTGCACCCACCACACCTCAGGGATGAGAACCTGAGTGCAGTAGGTGACCTCAGCGCCACATTAGTCCAAATGGCAACAGTATGAGTATTTTTCCAGTGGCTGGTGTGCCAATCCTGCCACCAACCCCCAAGTTTTTCCCTGTAAGTTAGAGGACCTCCCTATAGGGCTGGATTTAGATTAATATTGTGTCCAAACCGAAGAAATTGCAGGTTAAGGTTCTTACTCAAGGACCCAATGAAGTAGAATCACTCCAAGCATTCATGGGACTCAAACTAGTAGCCTTCCAGTTGCTGGCACAGATCCCTAGTCTCAGAGCCACCATTCCACCCAGGCCCTGACAACCCCCAAAAACGTTCCACTTCTTCCTGATATCCCTATGTCAGGTGCATCTACTTGCTGTTTTGAGTAGAGCAGTCATTGAAGCTGTGGTCACACTATTCCTCATCCATCACATACTAATTTGGTTACATAAAAATGGGAGATTTTGTTCATGTTCATAATCATGTCAACCAACTCTTTTGAGTCGAACTTCAAAAGCAGATGTTCAGCAATGTGTACATTGTTTTCGCCTTTCCAGTTCCCAGTTACTCGCTACCCATGCCCCTCTCCCCAACCTCTTCCTAATCTCCATCCTCTCCCCTCAAGCACGGTTTCCCCCAACTCCCCCCACCACCCATGGCCCCTGCTGGCCCCAGTCCATGGGCCCCTGGAAGATGAGCCTGACATAGGCCTGCTTGCCAGTTGGCCTGGAGCCACACAAGGGGCAGGTGGTGTGGAAGGCATGGGTGCCGTGAGGCAGTGGGATCTGGCTCCAGCCCTGTGCCATCTTCTCCGAGCAAACGTGGCCGCAGGGACAGAAGGCATGGCTAGGGGGGTCTTGCAGCCCAGCCACAGGGGCATGTAGGGCGCCACGCAGGGGCACAGTGGCAACTTGTATAGCCTGGAGACCACTGCGACCCCCAGCTGTGGTAGACATGCACATGTCCACAATGAATGTACCCACGGCTGCTTTTTGTACACAGTATGGCGCTGTGCCAGGGTGTGAAAGGCCAATATGGCACGTTCAGCTCCTGCCGCAGCGCCTCCAGCTGTCCGAGGGACGGAGTGCTATACAGAGCACTAGAGGTCCTCCAGAGCAACGTTGATGAGAGAGTCACCCTGAAGCAAGATGGACTCGTTTTCTATCTGGGAGCAGAAAGAGAGGAAAGAGAGAGGGAAACAGAACTGGTCTGAATGGAACTGGAATTTTACTGATGAAAATGAAGAGATTGGAAGCAATGACAACCTTATGTGAGCCATTTTAAACTGTCATCAATTTGCAACACAACCAAAGGGTAACAGCAACCAGACGTATTAAAACAATGGCTAGGGTAAAGCTGCATTTGTCTCACCAGACTGCCTCTTCGCTGGGCCAAACGTGTTTCCCGCAGGGTGTAGACATTGACACGCACCAAGATCTTCCTCGGGTCTGGATCTGACACAAAGTTTCCTGCTGAATGCATTACTAGCACCCCATTTGCCAATGTGCTGCCCATTCCTGTAGAACCACCCACATAGATGAAGAATAGGCATTACACAGATACGCAGACAAGTATACAGAAAACTGTTTTCTCATAATTTTTTCTCATCTTCTATACTCATCCAGTACAGGGTTATGGGGGTGGTACAGGGGCAGAGGAACACCTGATCATTAATAAATACTATATTACATAACAAACACTTGCCAGTTTACCACACTACCACATTAGTTAAAGAGTAAAAAAAAAAATGCAATGAAAAATTACATTAAGATATTATGCTACAACAGAGGCCCTGTCTGGCAGATGGCAACACAAAGCTTATGTCTTCCGGCCACTAGAGGGTAGTGTTTCACTACATATTCCAATTCTGCCCCCTGAGTTTCACACAAATAATACGGAGCAAGTACATACAGTAGCAGAGTTTGCTTCATTACACTATTTGCGCTACTATCTTCACCACAATGCGTTAATCAACCACTGAGGAAACAAGTTTGTCATCAAAGGCTTTAAAGAGAAGTGCAATTATGTTGTATTTAAATACACATACTAATTGTGTTGCTGCTCCAGTACTAAGGATAATATAAAGAAGCTGCCTGTCTTTCAATCATTTCAGCCCCAATTTTAAGGGTCAAGGGAAAGAGTCTCATCTAAGATGTAACTCTAGGCTCAGTCTTCACTAAAAATTTATTACTAAGCAAATACAGCCCTCACAGATGCTGAGAGTCACTGCTCTCAATGAGTGCAGCCAACGCACTAAATACTGAGCCTTGCTAAAGACAGAAGGCATAATTTTACCGCCAAGCCAAGCTTAAGCAATCAGTGATCAGGGTTCAAGTTGCAAAAAATAAACCCTTAAGTTTATTAGCTCTAGGGCAGGATTAAACACAGTTAAAACAAAGAAATGATCAAATCATCAATGCTGAGTCGAAAATGCAGCCCTCTAATATGTCAGAAGGTTTTTTGTTTACAGAACTGTCAAACAGATTAAGGACTCAGTCCCTTAGAAACACATAGAAAT
The DNA here is from genome assembly GCA_019775955.2 of Pollimyrus isidori. Taxonomy (NCBI): domain Eukaryota; kingdom Metazoa; phylum Chordata; class Actinopteri; order Osteoglossiformes; family Mormyridae; genus Pollimyrus; species Pollimyrus isidori. The sequence goes on from JABFDZ020000002.1 coordinate 16,371,930, forward strand.
CCTACCAACATCTCGCCAGAAATAAACTGCAAGATAACAATTCTGACATATAAAGTGCTATTGGCCACTAACTTAGTTGCTGTATTTATGTTGCTGTGTTATCTATTGGTTTGTTTGTCACCCTTGAGTCTGTGTATGCGTGGTATTTACAGAATGGCCCTGTGTTTATGTGGTTCGCCTCTCATATGTGGTCAGGGGGATTGGTGTCTCTAAATCACCAATAGCTTGTGTTTTGTGTGAATGTGTCTAGGGTGTCCCCTGCCTCATGTCAACCTCTGTCTATAGAAGTAGTATTTCCTACATTTTTGTCACTGGGTGGCACGGTGGTGCAGTGGTTAGCACTGTTACCTCACACCTCTGGAACCTGGGTTTGAGTCTCCACCTGGGTCACATGTGTGTGGAGTTTGCATGTTCTCCCTGTGTTGTTAAGGGGTTTCCTCTGGGTACCCGAGTTTCCCTGAGCCTGATTGGTGTTCCTAAATTGCCCATTGGTGTGAGTGTGTCCTGTGATGTGCTGCCCCCCTGTCCAGAGTTGTTCCCTGCCTTGTTTCTGGGATAGGCTCTGGATCCCCCATGACCCAGTAGGATGGATGAATTTCTGTCACCAAGTTCTGCTTTGTTTTGCAAAACGTCAAAGCCTCACCTGAAACATGTCTGTGGTGGAGTCATCTGTGTACTTGAAAATCACAGGGTGACTCCTGAACAATGTGTAGGAGATGCTGTGCTGGCTTTTACTGCTCAGGGTCTGTAAACAAATGGACAGTATATAATAGCAAACAGCATGACCTGCCCCCAAAAAGCTGGAAAAATACTCAATGAATAAATGAACCAAAACAGGGCTCTCAGGTGTCATGCACTGACTGTGAGACACACATATTTCAACCAGTTGACATGCTCATCCTTGTGTTTCTCAGGCTGAGAGGTAAAGGATGATACCCACCCTCACCCTCTGGCTAGGCTGACACACACCCAAAAGGCAATTGCCAAGGCAGGTAGCTGGATGGATGATATGTACTGAGGAGCCTGGGACAAATGGGAAGAAATTATCTGCTGGGGTGAAGAAGAAGAGTGCTCCCCAGCAACTCCACCAACCAACCAGCCTGGGGAAGATAAGGGGTTAGATGGATTAGAGGTTAGAGGTTTTTGTGTTAAATGAAAGGACAGTCTCCATAAAGCCTTCAGACGACCACCAAGACAGACTTAAAATGGGAGCTCTACTGGTCAACCTCTGCCAGTTTGAGCTTGATGATGTAAATCAAAGTAATGGTATATTTGAAATTGTAGGAATAGAAATTGGAGAAGTAAGATTGGAGGAGACTGCAGAGAGGGGTTTTAATTCAGTATTTCAATTGGAAATTATGGATGTGGAGATGAAAGTTGTAGACAGTGAATTCCAGCTGAATGCTCTTAATTGGGACATTGCTGAAACTAAAGTGGACAAATTATTAGTGGACCACCTCAACTTAAACGATCTCGAAGCAGGCAGTGTGAAGGCGTCCTCATCAAATGGCAATGTGGTGAAGGTGCCCCTCCAGACAACGCATGGGAAACAGAAGAAAGGAAAGAACCGGCAAAATTAAAACCCACTGCCAACCACAAGAGCCGGTGGCTGAAGCCTCTTATTTGAATTTTTCAAACAGTTTTAAATCACTGCAGGATTAGCCCCATTGCACCCTTCACATACAGTATATACTTACAGGGTTAAGGACACCTAACTTAGAACCAGAGTTTTTGCAGAGTTTTTGTGTGCGTGCGTGCCTGTGTGCAAACCTGACCTTCCTCTTACTCTGAGTTGAACTTTTCAAGGTGGCGGGGCATGGGGCAGTCATAAATTAGGTGGGAAAAAGGGATGATCCATCAGCAGCTCTGAGACACAAGGGGGTTATTAGAGAAACTAAATACACTGGGTAAAACTACAAACAATAAGAGCACGAGGGCTCAAAAAGCAAAATGGAGAAAACAACAACTAACTACAAGAAACAACAAGGAACCAAGGTCCAGGAACAAGGCCACACTGGGAGCAAGAACAGACAAGGGAACAGAGCACAAAGTCAAATACACACAAAAAAAACAAAGAGACTAGACTTTAGGCAGCCTTGAATCTGCAACCAGCAATTTCAGTTGGAGCCACACGCTCAGCCCACTGAGCTATGTGGCAGGCAGGAATGCAGGAGAAACACACAAGGGTTTGAGAAGGAGTGACACCTGCTGGCCAAATGGGGAAGAGACATGAATTACAGATCAAGATGAGACAGACCCCAATAGAACTTCAGTCGTGTGTTAGTAGCCATGCAGGAATTCATAGCTTGCTTACTGGGATATCGCTTTTTATGTTGCACCCTGACACTCCAACAGAGAGCTGTACTGTCTGTTTCGGCTCACTGGGGGTCTGTAATGTGCTGTGACAGACAGAGACACTACATTAGAGAATACTACTGTAGAGAGGCTTTTCTAAAAATGTACTTCTGTGCAGAATAGATGATTATTAGATTATTAGATGACCAAACCACAGGCAATGTGCGGATATCCAGTAACCACATAGATACAAGCTGAGTTGGGTAATTCAGGTCCAGAGAGTAAAAGTCCAGACCAGCATTTTGTTTTAAGCAATTGGTTGAAAGTTTTACTCTCTGGACCTGAATTATCCAACTCTGGATGAAGTAACTATAATCTATTACAATTTTAAAGAAGTGTTTTCAAACAAAGTTAACGCAGACAGAGACTATGAGGTACATCTAAAAGTGTTAAAAAAATGTTTAAGGCAGGGTGGGATTTAAGCCCCCCAACCTTTGAGGTTAATGCTACAGTATGGCCCAGTTGGTCACAATGCAACTCAGGGAAGCTGCGAAGATTAAAAGATGCTGAAATAATCAATTACAGCACGTACTTGAAGACTTCTGAAATATCTGGAGTTATCAAAAGGCATATTTAAATCCGTCCTGTTTTGCCTCCACCATCTCGTGGTCTCTAGAAGACACCCTACTGGCGGCTAACGACCATACCACTCTGCCTGTCGACTGTCCCCTGGGTAGGCTGTATGTCCCCTCGAACATTCGACCAGCAGTCATCAGGTGGGATCACATATCCTGGGGCTCCGGGCATCCTGGGGTCTCAACAACACTCCAGTTGATGGCACAATGGCACTGGTGGGCTGGATAGAGACGAGATGTCGAACAATATGTAGCTTCCTGTCTCGAGTGCTCAAATGAAGACCTTGCATTTACCTCCAGCTGGCCTGCCTCACCCATTACCAAAACCTTCATGTCTCTGGTCACATATCGTTATGGACTTTATCGTGGATCTTCCCCTCTCTAAAGGAAACACGGTCATACTCACAGTGGTTGACCGTTTTTTTAAGATGTGTCAGCTCCTTGCTCTCCCTAAGCTTCATACGGCGGTGGACTTGGCTGACATATTGATCACCTGGGTCTTCCATTACTACGGTATCCTCGAGGATATAGTGTCTGATCGGGGGCCATAATTTTCTTCACAGGTGTTCCGTGCCTTTTGCGCTAAGCTTATCGTCTCCCTCAGTCTGTCCTCCACTTATCACCCCCAGCCCAATGGACTGGCTGAGAGAACTAATCAGGAAGTGTCCAAGGCATTACGGTTGTTGTGTAAGGACAAACCAGCAGAATGGGCTACCCACCGAATTTGGGCTCAAAATGGCTTGAATACTCATTTGAACCCAGTTACTGACCTATCTCCTTTCCAGTGTGTCTTAGGCTATCATCCGCAGTCGATGAATAGTTCCACAGTGCCCAGGAGGTGTGGCTTCGGATGCGACAGGCCCTCACTACTCACTCTTCAAAAGAGAAGGTACAGGAGGACAAACACCATTGCGCCACCCCATCTTATCAGGTAGGGCAACAAGTGTGGCTGTCAACCCGGAACCTCAAGTTCCGTCCTGCCGTAAATTGTTGGGCCACTTTATAGGACCATTCTGGATTGCTAAGTGGGTGGGTCCAACGTCGTTCCGTTTGCCCCTACCAAGGGTGTACCGGATCTGCCCTACATTTCATGCTACCCTCTTAAAACCTGTCTCCTGTTCTCCCGGTTCGTCTTGCCTGCTGTGTTCTGCTGACCTTGGTCCTTCCCTCCTCTCGTCTCCACATCTCGCCCTTCTGTGTTGGACTGATTAACCCGGAACCCGACCTCTGCCTGTGACCTGACCACCTAACTGGATTAACCGAACCCGTTTGCTCCCGCAATCTGGGATCTGCCTCCTTCTTCCTCACTGTGCGTCACATTACCACCTGTTACTCAGCCTCATAGTGCTTGAGTGCACCCTCACACACACACACACATATACACTGTCTGGTAAACATATCTTTATAGGGGCCACTCATTCATTTCTATGGGAAAAATGCTAACGCTAACTATGACAATCTTAACCCCTACCCAACCCTAACCATAACCATAAGTAACCAAACAAAATACAAGAATTTTTGCATTTTAGTTTGGTCATTGCAGTCACAGATTTTTATAAAATAGAATTTTCCCATATGGAGGCCAGGAAACTAGAGTGCTAGACAGAAGGTAGCTCATCACAGGGCATATTACCCTTGGTAGGTGCAAGCGGAACGACGTTGGACCCACCCGCTTAGCAATCTGGAATGGTCCTATAAACCCAGTATTACTTGATCACTAACAATAACAAGTTTAATAATCCATCTTCTGAACACTTACTCAGGTTAAGGTTACAAGGACGACTGGAGTGTATCCCAGTCAGCATAAGGCTTCGGCACAGCTTAGACCGGAAGGTATCTCATTACAGGGCATATTACACCAGTCGTATTCAATTTTTTTTTCTACAGGTAAAATACAGCACATTAATAACACACACAAAAACATCATGTAATTGCAAAAATATTCAAGGAAATATACAGATATTCAGGATATTTTTGAAACATAGGATGTATTTATATATTTTTTGCTTTGTGAGAGAAAAATCCAAATGTCATAGAAAAGTAGTGAATGTTGTGTATATGTATAATCTCCTAGCAATAGAGGAATGCACTAGGCCAGTGGGAACCATATATTCAAGATCGGATGATAGTATCAGGCCCTAGGCAAGAAACAGCAAGCACTGAAGTACCGGAACAAACCGTATATGGAAACACACAGCAGAACTCAAAGTAACTAAGAATGAGACAGAAAGGGCAGTAGAAACAGGTGGCACCATTAGGAGGGGCCCTCAGAGCAAAGCAGAGTTTGTTGCCAAAAAAGGGTGTGAAACAAGGGATAAAAATAATTGTAAGAAGAGGCTTAAGAAGAGGTATCTCCCCGGGCCCGAGCTGTAAGATACCACAATAAACTGAAAGTTGAAAAGACTTCACACTGTCCTAAGTCCTACATCGCGAAATTTCCACGACAGCTCTCACTCATTCACTGACTCAGTCACACACAAAATAAACAAACTACATTCATTTCTGGACAGGTCATAAAATGAGTCCAACATCTGGGAGCTCTAATGCAGGCTCCCAGAAACCCTATCGGATGTGATTATGCCTGAGGCCATCATGGAACAACAGCTACTTGGCTTATCTTCTTTATTATGTCAGACAAAAATAAAAATTCAAAACACAGTTATAGAGTTATACCAGTGAGTTATACCCAGAGAGTTCCGATCATTTTCAGGTTATAAAGAAATCCTGACTGACCTTAATCAGATAACTGACCATAAGATATTAACCCTGCATAAATTGTCATTTGTTCATGATTAAAATTTCCTGTTGAAAAACACATAACTATGAGTGTGTACCTTTCACACACCACTCTATAGTTACACACAGGTGAGCTTTTTATTAATAGATAACTTCTGTTTGTATGTTTGTGCATCTGCAAGTGATTGGAGACAGACACTAACAACCTGCCTGGCTGAGTATGAGACCAAACTAAAATCTCATTACCTACTACTATACAACAGTGGTTAGCACTGTTGCCTCACACCTCTAGGACCCGGGTTCAAGTCTCCACCTGGGTTTCATGTGTGTGGAGTTTGCATGTCGTCGTCGGGTGTCCTCCGGGTACTCCGGTTGGGGGGGCCCGCCCCCCCCCCCCGCCCCCCAGCGGGGGGGGGGGGGGGGTGGGGGGGGGGTGGGGGGGGGGGGGGGGT
>JABFDZ020000002.1:16378147-16389136 GCA_019775955.2 Pollimyrus isidori
GCTGGCCCCCCATCCAGGGTTGTTCCCTGCCTTGTGCCCATTGCTTCCGGGATGGGCTCCGGACCCCCCGCGACCCAATAGAATGAAGCGGTTTGGAAAATGAATGGATGTATATCAGATTTAATAAATATGTATGCAATTGTACTGCGTTTGTTTATGTCTTATTTGTAAAGTATTGTGCAAAGGTATTTAAGCCTACAAACATTTTCTGGACTATGAATAACACACATTTTTATTTGATTTAACTGCTACTGGAAAGTACTACATGATAGAATATAGAACAAGTGGTTCCAGAAAATAGATGGATGGATGATGTTTTTATTGTCTTTATGAAAAGGGAACAAACAATATGTAGCGATTCACCATATCAGTTAAAATGACCGAAATTGTCCGATATTTAAACTTTATCAATATGAATATCCAGAGTTAGCAGCACTACAGTTACCGCTAAAATAATAGCGATGAATGCCATAAATATGTTTTCTATGATGACTGCATTGGACGACCAGCCACTTTCGGTAGTGGCAGGCTAGTTCATGGCACATGCTATTAATTAATTTTCTCCATAACAGCACGGATGCCACCTCTAACACATCTGGCGTGACACTCACGCTTTCAGACTGTCACACTCACGCAAAAAATCTTACGGCAAGCCTATATAATTCCATTATAAATCTAAAATTAGTTACATCCAAAGCGTTGGAGTAGTATGCAAACCCCATAGACTATTTACAAGGTAATACAACTGTTATATACATGTAAATGCATGTGTAGACCTGTCTCTAATTGGGCGCCGGATCTATACGTCATATCTATGCGCCAGGATGCTATGATTTCCTGAAGATTGCATTTTCAGACCATGCACTCATTTTGATTTTACCTGCGCAGCCTGCTGTAAATAAAATACGAAGCAATAGATTTGTCCACTTTTTACGTCGTGGCTTTTGTCCATGTCCCCCGACATGTCAAACGATGACAGATTTTCGTTTAGCGATGCCACTTTCGTTCCGCCGAATGCACCTTGCTGGGTGTCCATTTTGGCATGTTTCTTACTTGCTTGCTTTTATGTTGGAAGTTTATACGTGTGGCGGAGCGATTTGCCCAGGTAAGCGACGTTTTTTGAGCCACATGGTGGGTTAAATGCGTAAATGCACTCATTTATTTAGGATCTGCTGAAGTCGGCAGTTCTAGTCAGCCATACAACAGTTAATAGACATTTTTTCGAAACTACTTACTAAATCAGTTGGGTTAACTAAGGTTTTTGTAATACTGCGCACTGTATACTGGATGTATAGCATTTGTTTGAGTCGTGTCGAATGTAACTGTATAACTGCCATTGATATAACTCATCATCCTGTCTGTACACGAATAAACGTGTCCGTGGTATTACATTGCGTATTAATTACCATATCATTCAGAATTTGCCATGGTGTTGACCCCTGATATAACTGTTAAATTACCAAGGAAACATTGCTCCGTACATTTTCAGGCTCCCCCACTAATGCACCATCCATCTCTCTTCCCATGCAAACATTAAATATAGAATTAGTCAGTTGCGGTTCGCTTCTCATGCAGTGTTCTTGATAGCCTGGCTGGTGTAGTGGGTGAGACAGGATGAGAAAGAGGCCAATTTGTGTCGAAGTTAATGCCCTTTTCCTTTATTGTTCAGTAAGCATACAGTCAACAGATGGAGCACATGCTCTTGTTTCCTTTGCTTGTGGTTTCTAATTAGTGTTCTTTGTATGTATGACAGGGATCACCCTGCCGTGATAAAACGGCGCTTTACCAGTGTGCTGATTGTGTCTGCCCTGTCTCCCGTTTTTGTTTGGGCATGGAAAGAGTTCACTGGTGTTGAGGTGAGTAAGGCTGGCTACTGTATTGCTGTTACTTACACACTGGAGCATAATGGTTCTTCTCACATGCTGCCCTACTGTCCCCTCAGGTGAGACCCCCCCTACTGGCCCTGATGGGCATTCGGCTTGAGGGCATCATCCCTGCGGTCACCTTGCCCTTGCTGCTCACCATGGTAAGTGTGTTTCAGTTCCTGCCACTTCTTAGCATCCTAACGAATGACTGATGTTAGTCCATGGATCAGATGATGATAGTTGTGCACATGCTGCCTGAATTATTTGAATAATACATTTATTATGTGATTGTATATGAGGATGCTTCTTTTCTACTGCAGCAGTTATTGAATTTAATATAAAGACACATACACACACATAAGGTGCTCAGTGGCTACCCTCAGTGCCCCTCATTGAACAGTTCTTAACCATAAGACCTGCAGTTAGAAGACAGGCCTTGTACGTGAAATGTTTAATTGCAGGTATTCAAACACATTGACCAAGGCCACTCTATTACAGGTATTGTTCCTTGGTCCTCTGATCCAGCTGGCTGCGGACTGTCCCTGGGGATTTTTGGACGGGATCAAAGTAGGTTTAGGTGAGTGTGTGTGTAGGGTGAGAAGGGGAGGGCTCACTCCTCAGGGAAGTTTTATAGTGTGTGCATAATCTCCAGACGGTGTGTGTGCGCTCAAAGTAATGCTGTCTTGCCCAGCAGACCCCTGGTTTTGGGCCCTGTGTGCGAGCGACATGAGGTGGCTGAGGAACCAGGTGGTGGCGCCATTGACTGAGGAGCTGGTGTTCCGGGCTTGCATGCTGCCAATGCTGGTTCCCTGTGCAGGACCCCTGGCTGCCATCTTTACCTGCCCACTCTTCTTTGGAGTAGGTCAGTCAGGCTCCTCATCTGGCTGGTTGCTCTTGTCTGTAATGGTACTTGGTGCGCATGTGCACTCGAGCCTATAGGCCAGTCTGTTACTCTTACCCTTTCATTACTATTAGCATAGCTTAGCATAGCTTAGTCCAGCCCGCCCCTCTGCCTGCTCCATTTGCTAGCTGTTATACTTTTGTCCACTGTGTATTACTGAGGTTTCAGCTTGAACGCTTCTCTATCCTCCTGTGTCTCAGATCCATTCCACTGTGCTTTTATGTCATTGTAGCCCATTTCCATCATGTGATCGAGCTGCTACGCTTTGGTCAGGGCACCGTCTCTGGGATCTTCCTGTCTGCAGGTAAGGCATCTTTTTCATCTGCTTGCTGTAGGGGGCGCTGTGTCCCCTCAGTTCACTACTATACGGGCGCTCTTCCACTGCAGGAAGTACGGTACTTTCGGTTCTTTCACTTTTTCATTGACTTCTGGTCGAGTACCAGTACCGAAAGCTCAAGTACCAAAAGTGCCAAACCAGCTGGGGTACTTCTTTGGTACTTTGGGGTGGGACTTACAAACATATTTGCTGTCGATTGGTTATGCAAATAGCCTGCTGCTGAAACACAAAATACACACAGCGAACAGCAAGAAACAAAATAAAAAGCAGTCGAAACAAATCTAAAAAAGTAAAATGGAAGGATCGACAATCAAGGAAACAGAGGCTTTAATCGCCATATGGACGGATGAACAGATCCAGTGGAATTTGGATGGCACGACTCGAAATAAGTTTTTGCCGTTCCGGGCAATTCAGTTTCTCTGTTTGCCCTGTCGCGTGCTGATTTGTACACGGTTTCGCTGTTTTCATGCCTTTTTACGAAGCTCTTGAGGTAACCAAGCCATATATTTTAAAACATTACATGTCTTTTCAATATTTTTTGTTTTAATAAAATAAATGATTTAATTCGCTGGATAGAGATATTTCTTGATGAAAACAATATAGTATTGTTTAGAAGACTATATTATGTGTGACAATCTATTGTATTCACATGTAATAATGTACCTGAGTGATTTTCAGACATTTCACATATACCTCTGCTTTAATTTTAGGGGAAACATAATTTCCTGATAGACAGGTGAAACATAGGGAAACTGAATTGCCCGGAACACCGTAATACCAAGCCGCTTGGCGCACGCGAAACACTGAACACTGCTGCTTGAAAATTAAAAACCATAATTAAATAATTTGTTTGCTTTCAAAAGACTGAATTAGCAGTAAGCTACTTCTTACTGCTTTGATAGGCTTAGCCAAAGTAAGTGTACCTACGTAAACGTAAATGATGGCAATATTCATGCAATCTGGATATTATACTGTGATAGAAGCTGACATAACATGACAACAATAAACCACATTTTTCAGCCTAAACTGTTAATTTTAATTTTGTTTTTTTTTTTTTAAAAAACCTTAAAACCTTAAATATGATTTAAGCTGCGTGTTGTGACAATGTCAATCAGAGGCGGTCACTGATGATGTGATTTGGCGCCGTACCAGTACCGAAAGCCAGTGGAAAACCGGCACGAAAGTAGTAACATACTTTCAGTACTTCATGGAAGTACCGAAAGTATGGTGCGGTGGAAAAACGCCATAAGTACCAAAACTAGCATTAGCCTTAAATGGTTTGGCATTTCTGGCAGTGGCACGTTTGTTACCAGTGTGATTGTGCACCTATGTATGGGTTTGCATTATGCTGGTAATGCCGTGAGTTATTATACAACTATTCATACAACTATCAACTAATTATACAACTATTCATTAAAAAATTGTGATTTTTCTATTTCACAGGGGGTGTCCCAATAGCAAATTAACAAATTCAAAATAAAGATTTTGTGTGATTATACGCATTAAACAAAAATCTCCTGGATTCACACACACACACACACACACTGAAACGGCTTGTCGTTCCCCTGAGAAAACATCACCTATGTCACTTTTTGTATCTTTTTGAAATAAAACAGCCTGTACCAAACTGTAATAGCAATTAATGTGTAATAAGTATATTCTAAAATACTTCTTTTAATTTATACAAAGGGACAAGTCATACTACTCCTGCCAAAACACAGAAGAAAGAATTACTATGATATACTGTCAAAAAGTGAAAAATACTGTGATGATAATTTTAGGTCATATCACTCGCCCCTAACATTTACACTTCATTAATTATTGTGTTAGTCTGATGTAGCCTTATGCTGAGCAGCCATTTTCATTTCAGGTTACCATTGAATGTTTCTCTCTCTTTCAGTGTTTCAATTCTCATACACAGCAGTCTTTGGGGCCTACACAGCCTTCATCTTCATCAGGACAGGTGTGTGTGATACCATTTTGCCAAATCGGCTGTTTAGCTGTGTCTCGTACATGAATTACACATGTACAATGTCAACATATAATTACATGGATTTACGTGTGAATTTGCAACTATGCACTTAGCGTATTATTAATATTAGTATGTTAGAACAGAGGCAGGACACTGAATGTGTAACTTGTATCTACTGGACAGGTAGGTAGTGTGTTTTGGAGGTTACCCCTGCTGTTCAGCAGTGTGTCCCTGTCTTTCTGTGCCAGGTCACTTGGTGGGGCCCGTGCTCTGCCACTCCTTCTGTAACTACATGGGCTTTCCCGCGCTGAGCAGCGCTCTGGAGCATCCACAGCGCCTCACCCTGCTGGCCTCCTACCTGCTGGGAATGCTGCTCTTCCTGCTGATGCTCTTCCCGTTGACTGAGCCCCGTTTCTATGGCGACCCCACACCCGTCTGCAGCCTGGCTGCAGCCTCGAGCTCTGTCTGCTCCTGACCTCCACCTCTCGCGCCACTCCCCACCTTCCCTAACCCGCCAAATTCTCGGAGGGACGTGGACATGCGCTGGATGTGGACCCCAGTGAGCCCCACGAAACTGGGTTTCTGAGTCTGGGAGCTTTTCGGGGCTGGGGTGGGGTGGGGTGGTTCTGAGCCCAGTACCGAGCCTAGTCAGCCAGCACCAGCCACACCCCCCCTCCTCAGGCTTCTGATGCTTCATCACTGGTAGTGCTGTCTAAACAAGAGATGAGACTTTTTTTTTTTTTGCCCCCCTTTTTTTTGCCTCCCTGGTGGAGTCTGAGGTAAACGTCCTTGGCACACAGGTCACCTTCTTGGGGCTGATGGAAAGATCAAACTGCACACTGGATTTTCTGTTTCCTGTGACCCTTTGTTTTCACTATTTCTTTCCGCTGTTCTCACAGTCCCATGGTTTGTCATTACATGCCTGCACCCATTGCAGAGAATCAGGACTGTAGCATGATATGTGACACCTGTTTCCTCTTTGTTGCTGTAGTTTTAGTATTATTGTTATTGTTATATTTATTTGCAGACAATGGAGGAATATGTGTCTAGGACAACCTATAACTTTGACAAATCATTCGTTTTTGTTGTATTTATGCAGTATATTTAAAGGGAACTGTTCAGGTTATGTGCTCCTCTGATGCTTTCAAGGTCACCATGGAGATCCATGCTTTAACCGCTACTTCATGTACATGTGGGGCCTGGGTCTGGTGCTGCCGGAGACACCCCTGGAAAGCAGACCCTCCCCCGGGCTCCTTCCCCGTAACCTTGAGCCTTTTAAAATGGTGTCATAGGGGCTGACCCCTTTGTTAGCTGGAGGGCACTCTTAAGATGTTTGTTTTGCTCGTGTAATCTGCTGCAACTAATGGATTAGGGGAGAGGTGTCTAGACTAATCCGTAGGTTCGGGGAGGCAGAACCTTTTGTGTGGTTTGCTTCATTGTGTTAATACCAAACCTAGAGGTATGAGGAAGCCAGCAGCTCAGACTGATTGTTGGCCTGGAATGATGAACACTGTCTGTCTGAGATGAGCCCATTCCAAAGCTGCCCTTCTTAATTATTTACATGGCAATAATGGGAGGTGAGAATAATATCAGGGATTCTGTGAGTGTATGAATGTATACATTCAATCAGGCATGCAGTAGAGTTCCTCTGTTTTTATCGTTCCTCGCTGGCCCAGTTTTTTTGGGGATGAGCTGCCTTCAGACACACGCCTATAATATGGCAGCATGCCTTTCTGTTACGAAGGCTCAACATTTTAACTACAGTCCTTTTGTTTAACCTGAGTACTTAAATGAGTTGGTCTTTGAGTTTGTGATGTCATCATCTGGATAGAGAGCCATGCTTCCTGAGTGAGGTGATGGGCTCTCGGGGGTCCAGACATGCTGCTGCGATTCTCTCTCCGTGTGCTGCTGAGGTACAGGTTCTCCAAAGGGTGGGGTTTATATGCTAATTCACTGGGCTGCTAAAGAGGGAGGGGCTGCTGTATAGAAAGCCCCGCCCTTGAAGCCCCACCCTCATACTTGATGTGTGATGCTTGTAGTTCCCTGTGTTCCAAAATGAGGGAAAAATGTTTTGTGTTGGATTTGTCATTGTTTTGTGAATTAACTCTGTTAAACTGCCATAACTGCTCCTGCTAGGTTTGGCTGTCCTGATTTTGCACCATCTAAGACAGATTTCTAACCGTATGAACGATTGCAGGCAGATGCAGTTCTTTTGGCGTTTTGGTTGCATTGGGGAAGGCATTTCACCATCACCTCTGCTTTGGACATTCATCCTGAAAGGTGCATATGTAAATATACATGAGCTGAGAGTGAATGAGAACAGTATATTTTTGCAAATGAAAATTTAGCAAGAAATTATTTTATTGAAACATATTGAAGAACAGTTTAACCCTTGGGTTGCCAAGGCTGGGTGTAGTGACTTGCTGACCTGGCTGTAGATGTTTATATTGTTCAGGAGTATTTTTTGTAATCAAATCTATTTTAGTGACATGGGAAAATATGTGCATGTTTTTTTTTTTCTTTTAACTGTGCCATGTGCAATGCAATTTTTGAAAAAAAAAAACACATCGACAATGTTTTATGACAATCTTGTATGTAAATTTGCAGAGCGTTTAGAATTTGTAATTCATAAAATCACATCGCATAATTCCAGAAATTTACATAAATAAATTAGGTAATTTTGTAAAAATGTGTTCCATCTCTTTCACCTTCCTCCTCACATAATCATTGTCAGAATGCCCTGGTTGTCTGTTGCGTTCGTGCTCTAGTCAGCCAGAAGGAGGTTGTCTTCCAAAAGTGAAACATTTTGTAAATTAATTCATCATTTTCAACACAAGGTGGCAGTCTTTTTTATACATTAGCCATTTTTCAGTAGGTTTGAAAGCATTACTTCAGCTTCAAAACGGAGTTGCTAGCACCAGAACCCTATGAATATTGTTTTTAATGTTTGGTTCACCCATGTACAAGATGCATGGTGAGAGGGGAAGGCTCTGTTAAAATGGAGGGAATGGCTGGGGCATGACTGCTGGTGCCCTGATGGGGTGAGGCATTCACATCGATCATGTGCAAGCAGCTTTTGGCCACTGGCTGTAAATTACCTTCCAGATGAGCTGAGAGGGAAAACAGGTGTGTGTGTGTGTGTGTGTGTGTGTGTGTCATCTTATGTGAGGACAGCTTCATGCCTCTGAGCTCCTGATCCCAGCAGATTCCTCACACTTATACTGTATGTTTAGCAAAGATGGAAATTCATTAAAATGTTGCATTGGCTACTAGAACATGGATGTTTAATCCGTGTATTGAATGTAAATAAACAGAATTGCTTTATCAGAAGCGTACTAAATTGAAATAATATTCATTTAAAAAAAAAACTTGCTGTTTAGAGTTTAACATCCATTTTCAAAATGATTGTCCTGGACAGTGTTGCTAGTAATTATGTGCAGATCATTACTAAAATATTGATTCTCCTAGTCTTTATGATCAATTAGCAAAGATGAAAATTATTTATTTGTACACACACAAACACACACCTCTTAATCATTGACTTCATGTGTTTCACTCAGACCCTTTGCCACGGGTGTATAAAATAAAACATTTAATAAAACCGGGCCATGCAAACATTTGTGAAAGAATAGGTCATTCTGAAGAGCTCAGTGAATTCAAGCATGCTACTGTCATAGGATGCCGGACAGAGAGCGAGCTGATATGGAGACAACACTGCAACCACCCACACCTGCATTTGATGCAAAGGAGACTGCCACTCCTGAATTGGACTAGTCAGTCACAGCTGACGCTGTTACAGCAGTGATGTCACCACAGCCCTGAAACACCCACAAAGTGGCAGACCACGTAAAGTAACAGAGCAGGGTCACCTAGTGCAAAGACATATATATTGCGTGAAAGTTGCCAGCGCCCAGTTTACTCAATAGCTGCAGTTTAGAACTTCCTCTGGCATTAACTCCAGCACAAAAACTAAGCGCTGGGAGCTTCATGAGCAGCTGCATGCAAGCCTCACATCATCAAAAGCAGTGTCAAGCACTGGATGAAGTGGTGTATATCATTCCGCCACTGGACTATGGGGCAGTGGAAACATGTTCAGTTGAGTGACAAATCACGCTTCTCTGTCTGGCAGTCTGATGGAGGAGTCTGGGTTTGGCAGATGCCAGGAGGTCATTACCTGCCTGACTACATTGTACCAGCAGTAAAGTTTGGGAGGGGGGGGTGTTTTTCAGGGGTTAGTCATGGCCGCTTAGCTTCAGTGAAGGGAACTCATAATGCTTCAGCATACCAAGACATTTTGGATAAATCTATGCTCCCAACTTTGTGGGAACACTTTAGCGATGGTCTTCTTATGTTCCAGCATAATTATACCTCAATGCACAAGCAAGGTCCATAATGGCCTGATTGGGTGAGTTTGGTGTGGAATAACTTGACTGGCTCACACAGAGCGCTGACTTCAACCCCATCAAACACCTGAACGGAGAGGGCGAGCCAGGCCTTAATGTCCAACATCAGTGCCTGACCTCACAAATGTTTTTATGGATAAATGAGCAAAAATTCACACAGGCACGCTCCAAAATCTTGTGGAAAGCCTTCCTAGATGAGTGGCAGCTGTTACAGCTGCATAAGTGGGGACCAACTGCATATTGATGCCTAGAGATTTAGAATGGAATGTCATAAAAGTTCCTGTAGGTATGATGGCTAGGTGCCCAAATACTTTTGTCCATATTGTGTGTATTTTAATCTGTTGTTTTAAATGTGTATTCAGTTGTTTTAAATGTGTATATTATTATCCACAGCAGGACATGAAGTATTAACAGGGCCTAAATGTCAGTCTCAGGAAAGGAGCCACTTCTCCTTCATTCCGCTCTGTCAGCTCCAGCTTGAGAAGTGCGACTCCCTGTGTGTCAGTCGTAGAAAATGGTGAGGGAAGGAAGGTACAGTTTGAGTGTGCTAGACTGTATGGAAACATTACATGTTTTATTTCTTGATGGCACAAGTAGCTATTTTATCTGCAGTTCCCTGATTTGAGTGTAACTCCAGGATTTTTTATAAAGTTTCATAAGCACATTCCAGGCTTCTTTTTGCATGCACACAACTATGATAAATGAGACCTCTTGTGCTTATCCCAGGCAGCACAGGTGGGGGTACACTGTGGGCTTGGTGCCTGTGCAGCACAGGCTGTAGACGCACACACCCTCCTTTTTCTCTTGGGGGGGCCTTTGTGACTCAGCGGCTTAGGTCACTGTGCCGGTGATTAGAAGTTTGCCAGTTAGAGCCAATGAAGTCACATGTTTATTGGGCCCTTAAGTGTGGTTCTTAGTCCCCTGAAATGCTTCAGAGGGACAGATAAAAGGCCGACCCTGCGCTCAAACCCCTCAGTGTAGTGGGACATGTGAAAACTAAAGAACTCCAATCGACTTGAACAAATGGCAAATAATGCATCTTATCAATACAGTTAGTCCAACTGCATGTCTTTGGAATATCTGACTAAATCCCACATCACAGGGAGAACATGCATTACAGAAAAAAATGGAAAATTTGTCGCCCACAGTGATTCTGATTGAGCCACCCTGCTGTCCCAGCTACTGTAACAGTGGGTTTGTGTGGAGTAAGTGCTGGCTAGTGATAGACAAAATAATGCTTTATGTACTGTATTTTCAGACCCCATTAGATGGTAATCTCTGTTCAAAAAAGGACAGAAAGCATGGAGAAAAGGAAACCGAGAGCATTACCTAGTGGGATCAATAAATACAGCACATGGTTCAAGCAATGTCCTTTTCGCCATCACTAGTGCTGACCCTAACAACTTAACCGGCTTTAACTGAACTGAGCTGATAACAAACGAGAGGAGGCCATTCGGCCCATCAAGCTCGCTTGGGGAGAACTTAACTAATAGCTCAGAGTTGTTAAAATC
>JABFDZ020000002.1:16406343-16416461 GCA_019775955.2 Pollimyrus isidori
GTTATACATCATACTTTTCTCTGTTCATTATCGTTATACATCATGATTTTCTTGGTTCATTATAGTTATACTGTTACTGGGATAACAGTTAGCGGCTTAGCGTGTGGGAATGGTAGTGCTTCCGGGAATTGGTGCGCTACGAGCCACGATCATGGTCGTAAAGTCGATTGGCCGTAAATTGGATAGGTCGTAAGTCAATGAGGACCTGTAGTATGAAGGTCAAATTGTAGAGAATGACATGGTTGTTTAAATAAGAAATAGGTATTACATGAAAGACCAAACCACCGGTGTGGGGCAGATGGCAGGTATGTGTTCTTGGGGATTATATGCTTGCACTGTCAGCACGGTGAGGCAGTGGTTAGCGCTGCTGCGTCATAGCAAGAAGGTCTTGCATTCATTCCTGGTTCCTGTGCCCCCTGTTCCTGGGATAGGCTCCAGCAACCCTAGTTGGGTTTGAGTGTCGATTGATGCTTGCACTGCATTCCTGGTGCTGGTACTGAATGAAGCCTACCTCTCCTCATTCTCCAGTCATGCTTTCATTCTGTGACTGACTGAGGTGATGGGTGGCATCAATCGAAATACAGTTGGATTGTTATAGTTATCAAGATGCCCCCTGGAGCTATCCTGTTGGATTCTTATTTTTTCCCATTGTTTTATGATGGTGCCTGTGTTATGTATTTATATTAAATCTGCCTCCAGAGAGTCAAAAGGGACGGGTCATTCAGGTACACCTGTCCTTGGTTCTCTGTCTAGGGGCAATTCTAACGGCCCATTTCCTTTACTTGAGTAACGTCAATGAAAATGTTCATCTCACCCATATGCCCAATTTGCCTGGTTTTTCCTCATAATTTTCATACTGGTCTGTACAAATGAGTCCCAGAAGTTTTATGTCTTTTTGTTTGTTTTTTGTGGTTTATTTTAAGTGAATTGGCCTTCTTCCAATCCCAGCTCTTAAAAACTGGTCCTGGTTACAATTTCCTTTCATAGTGTGATTGCTTCACACTTGATGAAATCAGAATGTTGACAGAAAGACTTTCAAATTAAGTGCATTAGTTGAGTTCCATCTGTGTTTTAATTTGTGTGTTTGAGGGGGAGCCTATGAAAGCAGACGTACCTTTGGCTGCAGTTTTATGTGGGTATGATAGCTGCCTACTCTGTAGCTGGGGCAGCTGCGCAGGGTCAGTGAGGAGTCATCGCTCTAGGAGGCTTTCCCAGCCAGTCACACTTCCTGTGCTTATTTACTGTAGAGTGCTCCGGAGTGGGGCTCTGGGGGAATGTGGGGGGAGTGAGGAATATAAGTCATGTTTCTTTGAGGTTAAGGCCAAGCCTCGACCACCATCTTTTCAGTTTCACCTTCTGAAAAGAATGAAAAGTTCATTTCTGCTGGGGAGCTGTGACCCAGTGCCTGTTATGTATCACTCCTTATGACATAAATGCCTGTTCACTCATTTTACTCTTCCATGGTAGTTTCTTCCTTTTGTTATTGTTGTGGATTTAGGGAAAAACAGCAGCAGTCACAGTTTTTTTTACTTTGTTTGGAGATGTTTGACACTAAAAATGTCTCCCATTTTTACCGTAATAATGTGTTTTAACATTTCAATAATGTGGTTTCTGTTATTAAGGAGCAGAAAATTGCTTTGAAGGCCAGACTGTTGGATAAGAATAAAGATATGTGAAGACAGTGGAATTATTAAACATGTCTTACAATTCAACTGTTTCATACAGTACTGCGTAAAAGAAAATTGTTTAAAGCTATTTATGTGGGAAATAAGTTTATATATGCTCAAAAACACATTAGAACATTAGCACATATGAATCATTAGAGCACATGTAAATAGATATAAAAAGTAACACAATACATTCTAATAATTTTTTTCCTGTTCTCTGAAAAGTTACTGATATGTTGTTGGGTGATTAGAGGAATGTGGTTCCCAAACCTTTTCTCAGATGCATATCAGCCATTCTACGTCTTTGTTAAATTTCGCCATCACCTCACTTAAATAAGTCGAAGTATTGAACGGCCAAACATGGGGGGTTAGTGGTCTATTCAAGAAATACATGGACGTATTGGAATGGTTTATGCAGATACTAGAGTGACTTTAGGAGAGGTTTTGAAATGGCTAAGTTGACATATTAGATACAAATTTTTCACCAACATGGTAATTTAAATATAATTTTCTTTGACTCCTTTCGATGATTGTACATACTGTATATTACTCACCTGTCGATGTCATCTATTAGTTAGCATTTGGTAACATGGATTTCATTAGTCTGACAACCTTCAGCTATAGTAAATGTACCTGTTATATCTGGCCTTTGCTGACTTTGAGGCCTCTCTGCTCCTAACAAATGACCTCCAGTAGCACCTAGTCTGCATATCATATGGCAAGTAAGTACAGGCCACAAGCCAAAGCAGAGCTTCCAGAACAGTGCAGACCCATGTTTCAAACTCACTGTGCTTCTTTCTATCTTTGGCCCCAGCCTAAGTGCTGGTCCCCGGGGCAGGTGATTGAACACTCCCAGCTGACTTCTCAGGCCCTCCAATGGAGCTTTTATTTAGAGGCAGGCTGCTGCTAATGAAAGCTAGGTTCACTTGTGTGTGTTTGGTGAGAGTTGGGGAAAGCTCACCACAAAGCCTTGGCAAGCAAAGAAGCACAGATGTGTGCTATGCGTGGATCCTGAACAGGGCAATTTACTGTACATAGTTTCATATCAAGCGCTTGTGCTGTACTGTATGTAGCCATATTTTGTGTTATTGTTATCTTTTGCATGATTTATATTTGGAGATTATACACAATTCATATGGCACTCTAACGTAATAATCAATGTCCATTAGTCAATATTACTTTTGCCAAACACTAAAATATCATCTTATATTTACAAATTGTGAATGGAATCTTGCATCCTGCTTTCATTAGCCTTCATATCAGCTGACACATTTTTCAGTAGTTAGCTTATCAGCATAATTAGTCAAAAAAAAAAACAAACATACAAAAACAAAATATGTAACTAATTAACTTGGGAGTGGTTCAGCAGGTTAGGGCCTGTGACTGTGATCATGAGCTTGCTGGTTGAAATTCTTCCATTGTCATGGTAATGCTACTTTTGAATCTAACACTTAACCCCATTTGTTCACCAAGGACTGGTTGAATTGTGTATCACTTTGTATTAGTGTCTGCTAACCTGGAATGAAATTTAAATGTAATGTTTCCATGGCAGAGTTGTTTGGTCTCTGACATTGTGAAACTGCTAGATTACCAAGCCAAAGCACTGTTGGTTTTGTTAACTCATCCGTAGTTGTGCTCTCCTGCTATTATTGTAGACACTAATACATGCATGTAATGCAATTATACATCAAATCGCCACCCCAACCCCCCAACCATATGAAAGAATTGCAGCTGAGGATTAGTGCAGGGTTAGTCTATTGCATAGACTCTTTGATACTGGTAATGGTGTCAGGGAGCGATGTACATTTGTGCACCAGTGACATGGACTCAAAATTAGAGCAGGCCAGCTTGGCTATTAAGATGTGGGGAGTAAATTCAAACCTTAATCGATTTCAAAAACAGTAGTCTAAGCAGTCCATCAATGTTGATGGCATACAGAATTATTTGAGACAGATCTGATTGGGTGGCGTTTTTGTATGTAGAATTGTTTTCACTGTTTCTTTTTTGGCTTAAACTACTATGAAAAATCTAGTCTGTAGTGGAACATATGTGCAAGATCATCTACTGTATAGTGCTTCTATCCTAAATGGAGGAGAAGTCTGCAGTGTAACATCTACAATTTAGTGTCCAGAAGAAGCATCTGTCATACACATTCCATCAGATTAGCATGTAATTCTGTTACTTGTGCAGCAAAGCCCCATTTGTTCTCTTTAAGTGATTTGCTGTTTTCCACATGGCTCAGAATCTTCACGCACAGACATAACAGAGGGATAACCCCAAAGGTGACCTTGTGAACCTTGGTCTCCAGGCATTTCGAGTTTCTTGGTGACCAAGCACTATCATCTCTGCAGGACATCAGGAAAAAGAGCAGCTCAAAGGTCCATCTGCACTCAGCCCTGTTTCTTTTCCTCTCTCCTCCTCGCCCCTTTGTTGTTTTAACTGGAATATTACAAATAGAGTAGTGTATTCGAAATAAGGGGGTAATCTAAACCATACTGTAATGGATTTTGATCCAACAATTTTTTCTGATAATGCTTTACCAGCTATATGATTCAGACCTCTAAATGCATTGGAATTCTTATTTTAACTATAAGCTTAGTGAAAGTATCAAGATAGCACTGTGACCATATATGGACTTGCACTGGTTTTCACAGGAATAGTCCTGAAAATATGATGCTTTGACATTCTTATACCTTTGTTTTTCCCATGAGGTTCCATTGCCCCCATCCCTTAAATTCACCCTATTTATGTGGATTTCCAGTGTGGATGCCACACTACTGTGGCCCATCTGCTGGGCTGGGGAGGAACCCCAAGCTGTTAGAAGGTGATCCAGAGGGAAACAGGCTCTTTTGTGATGGTTGATTGCATAAGTTCTGTACTGGAAATATACAAGATTTTTTAAGTTGATGGATCATTTGCGTTCCTAATTCATTTTGAGTAAAGGACTGCTGGATATAATGCTAAAAGCTCACTTTAATACATTAAAATACCATACCAATGCAGGAAAAACTTCTTGATGTGAACATATTGGTTGCATGATTCTTACGACAACTTTGAATAAATCTGAAGTTTTATTTACCAGTGGCAGCAGATAAGCAGGGAAATTTCATTTGAAATCCCAAAGTCAAAGAATGCATCATTTGTGTTTGCCCAACTATTGAGTATTCAGCCACAGTATACAGTCTACATCACAATTTGCTATCTAATTTTATTGTAATTGAACCTCATTATACATCACTGAGCTTTTGAAATTATTTATTAATTTTTACTCAACTACTTAAGGTAAACCCATAAAGTCACATTTCACAGCTGAATGTCACTTGACAATTTACTTAATATATAAATATTGACAGTATGAATTAACTACAATCCAAGCTATTTGTTGTGATTAATCACTCTGTTAAATGCCAAATAAAATACAAATACAAGGAATTTGTTGAGAAAGGTTCCCTGGCTCTTTTTCCTATTTTTCTTTTTTGTTATTTTAGACACAAACACTTAATATGTAAAAATAACATAACAGAATAGTCAGACTCCATATCCATTCATCTCTAAATACCCCCCTATTAGACATTGTGGATTATTGGTTATTAAAAATCACCTTAGACTCACTATACTTATGTTCATCCTTCCCATCTAAATCAAGGGGATAAAAGAAAACATCAGTGCCATGTGCCTGGGAGTGCTGGGCAGGGTGAGACCCAAACCCTTTTAATCACAGATGTATGAAAACCATATGCCAGCGTTCATTAAACCAACAATATACCTTTTCTCCGTTTTACATTTGGTTCCATTTGCCCCCCCCCCCCTTGTCTTGTGTTCCCTCCCATGCCTCCTCCCTTTTCCCTCACTCAGTTGTCCAGGAATAAGCTACAAATTGTTACCCCAGCTGAGAGCTCAGAGAGCAGGCAAGAGATCAGAGGGGAGGTAGTCAGACGGCAAATGGGAGCAACGGCTCTGAGGAGGCGAGTAAAGCTGGAGTTAGACTGAGTAAGAGGGCAGAATCGAGTGTGAGGTGCTCATTGGCTGGGGGCTCTGCTTTCTGTGTAAAATGCTGTGTGATACTGTGTCAGGCAGCATGCTGCTGCTGTTCTGTGCACTCTGGACTGCCTGTGCTTTAGGCCAGCGCCTGCGAGAGCAGGACGTCCTCTGCAATGAGCACGGCTGCTATGTGCTTTACTTTCAGCCCAAGACTTTCTTGGAATCGTGGAGGAGCTGCAGGCAAAAGAATGGAAGTCTGGCCACGCTGATGCACCCGGCGGAGGCGGCAGAAGTGCGGAAGCTCTTTTCAGGTGTGCAGCTGCGTGAGAGGCCTGCCCGCGTGCGAGTGTGGATCGGCCTGCAGAGGCAGCCCCGCCAGTGCTCCAGCACCCACCCGCTCCGAGGATTCACTTGGACCACCGGCGACCAGGACACCATGTACACCAACTGGCTGCAGGGGGACACACCTGAAAGGTGCTCCACGCCACGCTGTGTGCACATGAGCTACAGCACTGCCCCTAGCGAGAGCTACAGGAACTTCAAATGGGAAGACACCACATGCTCAGAACCTGTGGATGCATTCCTGTGTCACTATGCCTACAAGGGGATGTGCCCACTCATCCAGGCTGAGGGCGGGGGTCCTGTACAGTATTCCACCCCCTTTGACTTTCTCAGCACCCAGATCACTCACGTGCCTTTAGGCTCGCTGGCCACTATCCCCTGTCCGGGCAGCACTGTGCCAGACCAGACAGCTTTTTGTATCCTGAGGAATTATGAGAAAGTGATCTGGTCCAAAACCGGCTCTTTTTGTTCCGAGGAATTACCGGACTTGTGCCATCAAGACAATGGAGGATGCCAACACACCTGTAAGAATGCAGGCACCCAATATTACTGTGAGTGTGACAGTGGCTACATTTTAGAAGATGATGGGCTCACATGCTCTCCAGGTAATAATTGCCAGTATGTGCAATGTGATTATAAATGTGTGCCCAACTCTGAAGGGTACTTATGCACATGTATGGAGGGATACCTGCTGGCATCGGACAACCACAGCTGTGTGGATGAAGATGAATGCCTGCAGAGCCCCTGTCCCCAGCTCTGTGTCAACACTCCAGGCTCCTTCCAGTGTCATTGCCTTAAAGGCTATCAGTTTGATGAGAGCGGTGATTGTGTAGATGTGGACGAGTGCCTGGATAACCGCTGTGAGTACGTCTGTCAGAATACCGCCGGCTCATATATCTGCCACTGCGAGCTTGGCTTCTCCCCTATGCCTGAGGATCTCAGCCGCTGCCAGGACATCGACGAGTGCCAGATACCGGGCACCTGCCAACAGATGTGTGTAAATTATGAGGGTGGCTTCGAGTGCCATTGTGAGGAAGGACAAGCTTTGCAATTGGACAACTACTCCTGTAAGCCCATCTCTGAGACTGAGGAGCTCTCTAGTACCACGGCCACTTATCTGCCATGGGACATCAGCATATCACAGATTCCAGACTTTATTTGGCCATGGTGGCCAGAGAAAGACTGGAAGACCAAACCTCCAGCTTTGGATCAACCCAAGTTGCCGGCTCCCAACCTGAAGGAGCTGACTGAGATCCTACAAGATGAAAAAACCAGCAGGCCAAATGATGATAACCCAAGCTGGGATGAATCTGATAGTGGGGATCAGACACCATACCCTCTAACATCTTCTCCCGCTGGCCCATCCTTCTCCTACTGGTTTCAGACTGAAATCACAGACAACCCTTTGACTTCATTCTCTAACTTCATAACGTCTGCCAGCGCAGAGGAAAGCGACACACCACAAGGAACCAAATTACACATCAGAGACAATGACAGGCCTGAGACAGCAAACTCAGACTGGCAGACAGCTTTGCCACCAGCCTCCACTCTTAGTCTTATCTTCCCTACCACACCCACTGAAGAGTTTACAAAAAAGAATAACACACAACATAAAGACAACACCTGGTTGCTTGTGGCATTGCTAGTGCCCCTCCTCATCATTGTGCTGGCATTGGTGGTACTGGGCATTGTGTATGGTACCCGATGCGGCATCAGGCCACGTAGTAAAACCACATCTGACTGTTACTATTGGATCAGTGGCTCTGGAGACAAAGTGGACCCTCCTAAGTCCCAGATTTAAGCTGGTGGTCCTAGAAGGAATCAGTGATAATAGAAGAATAAAGGAATTTTAAAGGTAAATATTTTTTTAACCAAAAGGGCCAGGGGTTCACGTGGAGAGCATAGGACTGCAGCCTCAGGTCCTGCCAGGGACCTAACTATGGAATACCCTTGGAGAAAGGGGGACTTTCTCTCCAAACCAGTGACAATTTACCTTCTTGAAAGGACTTGAGAACATGTTTGTAATGCTCCAAGCCGAATTTCATCGGTATGCTTAAAATCTTTAATTGTCATGTGCAAACAGACCTTGCTAAAATTCCAAAGAAAGCCATGGGTGTAAAGAGTAAGAATGAGATCTGATGAATAGTGTGTGAAAATCTTTGAGGCTGACTTGTGAAATTATAAATCTTAATATAGTGCTAAGCCTCCCCTACATGTTCTTTACTAGCTGTAAAAGGTGTTAATGATTACATATTAGTTACAGTGATAATCACAAGTGTATAGAACTTGATGAATCTCGATGAGTTTCTTTTTTACAGCGTGTCTTATCATACCCTTATGTAATTGTCTTCAATGCTGTGGTTTTACTACTGATTTGTGGATGCTACACTTGGTCTTTTAGGAATAGTAATCTCCTCATATGAAATAAGAAAATTAAAAATAGTGGCTCATTAGACTCTGAGAAGCTACAAGATTCATGCCAACTTCATCACTTTTGGTGGATTAGAAGAATTTCCAGCACTTGAATCTCCAGCTCAGCAGGGATTCTGGGAAATCTCTAAAAAAAATTCCCTGCATTCCACCAGTCTCAGAGTGATTCCTGCAAGCTCCAGTTCCCGCAGATCTGCTGTTGTCATGGCCTGCAGCGCCCCCTGGGACATTTCAGAGGCATAGACATAAACCCATCTATACACTAAGACTTAAGTCTGGGTGCTTTTCACTTTCAAAACATGCTAAGTTCCCATCTACTGTCTACTGGAAATAACCCAGGCAAATGGATATAAATAATGTGTTACATATTTGACACAAATAACATGTTTCTATTCACCTTAAAGACAGCACAGTCTTAAACGATAAATGTTTTTCAATTTATGATCAGTTTGTCTAGAAATCGTAAGACTACAAAGAACTAGACAGAGAAGCAAAATGTAATATGATAGAAATGCAATATATTGTACAGTGGAGTTTTATTATATGCTATTTTTCTCTCCCAATCAATCTCAGAAGGAGGCATCTGGATAAAAACGAAATAAAATAAACAATAATTAGACATGAGGACATCAGTCAACTTTAAAAGCACTGTCAAAATGTTTTTTTTTCCACAACCAACAATAAATGCCATTAACTTTCTGAAAAGTATGCATGTATACTGTATATTACAGAGCATTAATGGGAGATTTGCTTGTGTTCAGAAACGTAATACACTGTTTTCTTTTTTCAAAGTTGATGGATTATTTGCGTTCCTAATTCATTTTGAGTAAACGGCTGCTGGATATAGTACTAAAAATAGCTGAGTTTGATACATTAAAAATACTGTACCAATGCAGGAAAAAGTTTTTGAAGTGACATATTGGTTTGTTACGATGCTTTTTCATTTTTTTAATATCATCCTGTGTAGGAGGGTGGCATGCTGGCTCAGTGATCATTACTGATGCCTCACGCCTACAGGGCTGAGGGACACAATGGAGTTTTCCATGTTGTGGGTACTGTAGGTTCCTCTCACAATCCAGACATGAAGGCGAATTGGCATCATCATATTGCGCAAAGTGTGTGTGTATGTG
The DNA here is from genome assembly GCA_019775955.2 of Pollimyrus isidori. NCBI lineage: Eukaryota > Metazoa > Chordata > Actinopteri > Osteoglossiformes > Mormyridae > Pollimyrus > Pollimyrus isidori. The sequence continues at coordinate 16,415,894 of JABFDZ020000002.1, forward strand.
TGTGTGCATAAATGCCCTGTGATGGATTGGCATCCCACCCAGGGTGTACCCCAGCCTTGTGCCCATCGATGCCTTTGACAAGGACCCTATCCTTAATAAGGCTAATCCTCCACCAACAGAGATGTCTTTTAGGTTTGATAAAGGTTCAGTGAATATTTCACTAAATTTCACAGGATGCCACAAGGCACAATACATAAAAGCATGTATTTAAAATTCCTATTTCTTCATAGAGGGCCATTTAGTAGGCTTGATCTTTTGTTCATGATAGATCTGTTTGGGTGAAATCGGCACAAAGCTCACTGTTAATGCAAAATGGATGAATTTGTAAACTTTAATTGTATGAGACTAAAACTAGAAACTCTGAACTGGATGGAGTTAAATAACAAAACTGTTGAAGAGGCATGGGAGTTTTTTGAAAGCACATTATTGCAAGTGCAAAAGGACTTCATACCTGTTTCCAGCAAGAATAAATCTAGGAAATTGCAACCTAAGTGGTTTACTAGGGAAATAAAGTATAAAGTAAGGAGGAAAAGGGCTTTGTTTCAGAAATGGAAAATAACTGATGATG
>JABFDZ020000002.1:16463731-16475129 GCA_019775955.2 Pollimyrus isidori
TATGTCATTTATGACTTTGGTTAAGGCCGTTTCAGTACTGTGTCCTGGGCGAAAGCCTGACTGGAATCTATCCTGTACGTTATGTACGAAATTGAACAGGTATGTTGTCTGTAATACATTTGCACATCAGGATGAGGCCTAATTAATTTCCCTGAAAATTTGAGTGCAAAGCTGAGATGGCTGACAGCAGCACATTCAGTTCTTCAGCAAAAGTTATCCACTAGACTAGTGGGCAGTAAATGATAGTTTAACAGGGTTAGTAACAGTAATTGTATAGGACTCAGCTCAGTACACAGAGAGAGCTTTTGGAAAGTAGAAAACATCCCAGTTGAGTGGAGAGTGTGGGAGAAAGAGAATTTAGTGGACAGGCTAGCTGGAGTGGTGGTGCTCTCAGGGCAGATGAATATTTCTATGAGCATCAGAATGTGGAACAATGAGTGCATGACAAGGGCAGAGATAAAGTCAGCTTGGCTGACTGTATACTGACAGTTACACAATCATATGGCATGCTGCCAGAATCAGACATCAGTTTTCAGGGTTGATTTCCTCTTGTGCTTAAGGCAAGAGATGCATCTTGGGTGGACGATAGATATGTACTGGAAGTACATATTGAAGGTGAAAGAGGGGAATAAGAAGGAAGAATAAGGAAACACTTAGCTGAGTAGAAAGGCTTCCTCTGCACCCTTACACCTGCTTATTCAAGCAATTATCTCACCAGCCAATCATGTGGCTACAGTGCAATGCATAAAATCATACAAATACATGTCAGGAGCTTCATTTTAACATTCACATCAAACACCACAATAAGTAAAAAATGTGCTCTGAGTGACACTTACTGTGGCATCATTGCTGGTGCCAGATGGGCTGGTTTGAGTATTTCTGTAACTACTGATCACAACAGTAGAAGTTTGCTCAGAATTGTACGAAACACAATGAACGATCTTGTTAACGAGAAGGTAAGAAGAGCCTGGATCGCACTAACTGAAAGGTGACTCAGACACCCACTCTGAACTGCTGTGGTGTGTAGAACAGCATCTCAGAATACACAACATCCCCAACCTTGAGGCAGATGAGCTACAGCAGTCAGGATTCATTCCTGTCAGCCAAAACCAGAAAACTAAAGCTGCAGTGGGCATAGATTTACCAGAAATGGACAACTGAAGACCAGAAAAACATACAAAACAAAAGCCTGATCTGCTGGATCTTGATTTCTACTGAGGCACACAGATGGTAGAGTCAGAATTGGGTGTCAGCAGCATGAATCCATGGACCCAACCGACCCCGATTTAGGAAGGATGTGGTGGTATAATGGTGTGGGTTCTAGCCATGTATATCCATTTTGATGCCTTTGGTGAGGGTCCAGATGGCATCCTTTCACCACTAATCACCAATATACACATGGCAAAATCAAGGCACAGTTGCTACAAATTAAAATCGCTTTTAAATATACTTCAGTGTTAAAAGAGACATTAAATAAATATCAAAATTATGTTATTTTGGGTACATTGGAAATAATTTCCCATTATTTGGTCAGTGACTGTAAAGTTATAACACTATCTCCTTTTCGTGTTCAGTTTTTCATCTGAGATGCTTGGCAGGACAGCTGAATATAATTATTATTGTTATATTAGCTTGCTAAAATGATGACAAAAACGCATGAAGACAACATTCACAATTTACATCTCTACCTCTATATTGGATTTTTTTTCATCATGCGCTGACCTTCATTTCCTGTATTTCACTCCAGATGGCTTTTATTGTTTCATTATTAATTAATTTCTTGGCTGCCACTAGACATATTTACAACCAGAGAGTGAATTGATGGGAATATGGCTTAACTTGATTATGACCATAGGAAGTGGTAGCTAACGTGTGTTAATACTGACGGCATAATGGTTACTGATGAGATTTGTCTCCTCAGAAAACAATTATTCACAACACAGACTAGGTCAATCAAAATGTGAACTTAACATCAGAACATGAAAACATGCTCAGTTTTTTTTAAGTAATTGTATTTTACACTGCAAAAACTGTTTGGGACTAGGTGACAAGTTGATCATATAATCATAACATTATGTAAAAAGATCACATGCAGTAATAGTGACACAACAGGTCTATCAACTTGTGAGATCTTAATTAGTTTCTGGTTTATTTCCTTTGAAAATCATAAATGGTTGGACCAGATTTCCAATTCACATCTGTTTCTTTGTTACAAGCCTAGTGTTGAAGCCTTTGAACTATGGTGGTGGCAAAGACTTTTATGATTGCCACAGATATAAAGAAAAACATATATTATTATTATTCTATTAGTATAAGAAGCAATTGGATTTAAGGGTAATGAGGAATGAGGAATAGTGTGTGTGCATTGATTCTCCATGTGTGTTGATATCTTCTCATGGGTGTTTCTGTGTGACAGATATACTGTTGTAAACTTGAAGTTTTATTTTGGTATTTGTGCAACTGGCTGTCCAGCGAAACCTGTGTTGTAAGATAAGATAAGATAAGATGAAATTTTAATGAATGGTTTCTTCAAAGGTTGCAAAATGGTTTCTAATCTACGTAGTACATTTTTCTGATTCCTGCATGGTCACCATGTACATGGAGTAATGAAGATTGTGATTACAGTGGTACCTCGGTTCTCGAACTTAATCTGTTCCTGACTCCGGATTGAATCCTAAAAAGTTCTGATGAAATTTTTCCCATAAGAAATAATGTAAAACCAATTAATTGGTTCCCGGACCCCAAAATTACACCAAAAAATGTTTTTTTTTGTTAGCATTTAAACAAAATAAACAGGATAAAACAGGATAAAAGAACAGCATTTTTTCTTAATGGCTTCCAAAACAATAAAGATCTTACCTCAACATTCATTCATATAATATGCATTGGACATCAATGTAGAACATGCAGATGTGGAAAAATGTGTTGGTACCCTTCCACAAAAAAAAAAAAATACCGCTATTGCTGAAATAACATGAAACTGACAAACGTTTAATGGGATCCCTTATTTGTTATTCCATATGTAACACAGATCAGACTTTGCTTTTGATTACTGATTAGGTTGAATATATTATAATTAAGCAAATGAAAATTGCATGGACAAAAAAGATACCCTTAATTTAATATTTTGCATTTGCCAATGGGTAGTTTGGGCTACTCTTCCTGAGCAGACTGCTCAAGCTGTCTCAGGTTTGAAGGGTGGTGTCTCCACACTGCAAATTTTAAGATATTTCCATATATTTTGAATAGGAGTAAGATCTGAGCTCATGGAGGGCCATTTAATAATAGTCCAATGTTTTTTTTCTCTGCCATTCTGGAGTGCATTTAGCTGTGTGTCACCAACAGATCATAAACCTGTTGGAGGACCCTGCAACTGAGGCTGAACTTTCTGACACTGGGCAGTGTCTTTCATCTCAGGATGCTTTAGTAGTCTTGTGTCCTGCACAGATTCAAGGTTCCCCTTGTTTTTCTGTTAATAGACTTCCTGGGTCTTCTTCCATGGAGCCCATTACTGTTACAAGTGCAATGGATGGTGCAATCAGAAAGTGGCATATCTTGACCTTGGAGCTCAGCTTGAATGGTTTTGTATGGTCTCCTTGGCTCTTTTTTTACCATCCACACTGTCCTTCTCACCAACCTGGGGTTGCATTTCCTCTGGCATCTACATCCTGGGAAGTTGGCTACAGTCCCATGAACCTTATACTTTTTAATAATATTAGCAGCTGTAGTCAAAGAAACATCAAGCTGCTTGGAGATGGTCTTATCGCCTTTACCTTTAACATGGTTATCTATAATCTTCTTTTTGAGCTCCTCAGACAGCTCTCTCCTTTGCTCTCTGTGGTCCATTTTCAGTGTGGTGCACAAAGGGATAGCAAATCACACAGCAGCATGTTCTTTCCCTTTAAATAGCCTGAATGGCTAATTAAAAAGCTTGAAGGCATTTGTGAAATTAATTAAGGTTAAACACTTAGTTTGAAGCATGAATATAATGCAAGGATAAATAGTCTTGTTAGCGATACTAAGAAATCTGTCTATACTATTTTAGTATAGCTTTGTAAAAGAAACAACAATTCTCACAATTTTATTAGTTTACTCTCTCACATACTCAAGACATGCAGGTATACATTAGGCAATTGCTTTTAACTGAATCACTTTTCAGGAGAAATTAAGCATTGATTCAAGGTAATGTCACCAGCAAATATGTCCACGTCTGTATATATTTAACAACCAATTAATTAAATATGTATTTTACATTAGTAAAGGACATATGTGTCATGTCCTGCGACGTCCGTCCCGTTTCAGCCCTTCGTGTGCCACGCCCACCTCATTCACTTATGTGATTAACCAAATGTAACTCACCTGTGAGGCGTTGCCGCGCGCCAGTCTTGTGCTTTGTTCAGTGTATTTAGTCTGTGCCAGTATATGTCTTGGTGAAGCGGCATTGAAGTTGTCTATGTCGGTGTGTTTATGTGAATTAAACCCTCGTTCCCGTTACCCTGGATTTACTTTCAGTTTGTTCACCATTCTCGCACCGGCGATCGTAACAATATGACTAATGACACATACATTTCATATTTATTGTACATGAGTGTAGGATGGTACATTAATTTTCTATGTATTTAAAATGAATAAAGGACATATATGTTTGACACATTCAAGAAATATTGATTACGTATTTATTCTGAGTGTCAAATAAAGAGTATGTATGATATGCATAAAAGATAAAGAGTCATGTGTTATATTGTAAAATAAAAATAAAAACCTTTCCTTATGGGTGACCAGCCCCTGGCAGCAACAGCGGCCCCTGCAGTGCTGCTCCTCAGGTTTGCAGGGGCTCCTTAGTTGAGGAGCAGTAGGGTGATTTGGTGGTTCCCTCAATGCAACACCCTGTGCTCATTTTCTTGCAGCTCTGAGAGGGGTTCCAGACAGTCCTGTGCCTTGTAGCCATTTTCCTGACATTGCCTGCAGTTGCTCCTATATTGCTGGTATGATGGGCATCTTGCTCTTCTTCATGCCCCGCAGCATTAATAGTCCAGCAAACCTGGGTGCTGGTGGGGTCCTCATAAGGTGCAAAGGATATTTCCACCTGCTCTGCTTCTGGCAGCTGCAGCTCCAGGGCAGAAGGTGCCTCGAGATGGAGAAGATGCTGTAGAACCTTTGGGACGATGGTCTTTAAGAAGGCCTGTAGTGCCTGCTCATACTGGGACAAGGCATCGCCTAAACCTCTGCTGGAGAGCTCTGCACAAAGCTGGCAGTCGATGCTGCCCTCCTTGGATGAAGGCCAGGTGTAATGCAGTGGACTCCTCCAACACCAGGCTACCAGGTTCAGCTGGGCCTCAAACATTTCCCAGGGAGCCTCCCCATTATACTTAGAGGTGGGCGTCCAGGGCTGGTGAAAGGGTAACTGGTTGGCTGGTCCCCTGGGGCATATGAAGAACTAGGCATTAGTTACACCGTCTACCATATGAGTAATGATGCATCGATTACAACCCTAGCATTCAGAAGTTTTACTTCTGTTGTTTTCAGGGAAGTGTCTTTTTCATTTTCATTATTCTGACCTCACCCCCACCTAAAAGAGGGAAATAAATATCCTTCACTTAACTCCAAGCAGACAGCAAGTGGATATTTCCAGACAGGTCACGTGTAGCCTAAAGATGCTCATTTCTGCTGTAACACTGCTGTGCATATGAAACAAAAATGGCAATTCAATGTTAATTTAGGCAGTTCTATCACCTACACCTTCAGAGGTGGGGGTATATAAATATAATTCCCGATATTCATATTGTATGCGTTTGTGTGGGCGCATTTTTGCAATCATTATTAAGCAGCCCAGATTTCCCCACGATGTGATAAAAGCCTGTTGTTTTGATTTTGCGAGGGCAGTTTTTCAGCCCTCACAAGGATAACCTCAATGCCGTGACTCTGCGTCCACTTATGCACCCGCTATGGGTTCGGCTGCACAATCACTAAAACCCTGTATTGAATAAGTTCGAGCAGGTACACAGACATTTTTTTCAATTCCATAATTTTTATCAATTAAAATGGCTTTACTGGACAGTATCTTTAATTATTCTAGCTTAGATACACAGTAGGCCTATAACAAAGCAGTTAATGCAATGTGTTTTTGTCTTTCCAACAGCTGAAAATAATTACTTATATGTATTTAAACTTAACTTTCTAATTTATGTTTATGGTTGACCCTATTTCTCACAGGCTGAATTGTTTTTTTTTTTACCTTCTTGAGCCATAGTAAAATATTTTTGCTGGATACATTTTTTAAGTTGATCTAGCATTTATTTGTTTTTATTTTCTTCATTGTAACTAGATAGAGAACTGTTGTATATTTCCGCCCTCTGTCTCAACGCGCATAAGGCATCCAATTTTTTGTCGTATAGTTAATATTGTGATAGGTTTTTTTTAAAAGTTTTTATTAATCCCCCAATGCACAGGTAAGCAGCATTTAAGATGATCCTGCGTAGGATGAAGTAGTTTCCAACGCCGCCCCTTTTGCTTTTAAGTGAACCCTGGACGTTCCACGCCCAAGAGCTGTCTTAAAGCATTTAAAGAAGTCGGGGAGAATCTGAAAGTCATCAATTACAAAAAAAAGTTTTTTTTTGTGGTTTCTGAACTTAGAATTTATGGATAGCGAAGGTAGAAAAGTAGTCGTTTGTGACAATGGCACTGGGGTAAGCGTGTATTTACTTCTTTTATATAGACAATTCGCTCAATTCTTCAGTTGAACCCGTATTATCTCGGTGTTTTATTTACTCTCCAGAACTGCTACCTGCAATGCCAGGTATATGTGTTTCCCAGGTATTTCTCGGATAATAGTAGCGTATGTATGTTTAACTATCTCATGAAGCGCCATGCCCTGAAATTCTCACTGGTTGCTGGACTGAAATGAAAACATCATCAACGCTTCATCTCACAGGTGTTAAGCGATGGCGCGAGTTCGATTAACATTGTAAATTGCGGACAAACATTTCACTCCTGCCTTTAAATTAATTGTTAGTTCGCTGCGCTCCAGCTTTGCAGTTTTGTAGTGGAATCATGAGTAAACACTTTTATAATTACACGAAAATAATGATTTATCGGGGTTTTCCTCTGAAGCATAAATCTACTTAGTATATTTCTATTATAAATTGCGTTAAATGCTTGATTTAAATGTATTGCGCAACAACTGGACACACGGAGTTTACGTTGCAATAATGAGGATATACGTTGTACAGTATATCGCCATACAAGGCAATGATGATACTGTATGTGAGGGGCGGGCGCACAGCCGGAAAAGATGTTAAGCTTTGGTGATATCAGTTAGTCTAAGAACTTTAATTACCGTAATATACAGTTTGGGGATTGCGTTCTCTTGGTTCGAGCAGCGAGGCATAATACACTGTTACTGTTGTTTTACCCATGTTTGTACTTTGAGTGTTGGGCAGCCTCCTCTCAGCGTACTATAGATAGTTTTCTTAGTGTGCATATAGTGGGTATGAAGTTTGGGAGTGAGCCGTGAGGAACCGCTAGCCCGCTGTGCCTCCACATGTGGGCTTGTGTAAGAGGGTTTGACGAGTAAACCTCCAAGGTATGGAATGTAACTGAGACAGGCCCGGACAGCTCCTCTGGAATGTCAGCAGCACAGTGATACATCTGCCACTGCACAGGCGCAGCATAGCCAAAATACGGGCATTGACAGCCCGTACGTTTAATGTACGTTTGTATTGTGGGTGCTCATTATTCGTGAAGACATACGTAAATTATGTTTCACTATTTGTATAGTAAGTGACATTTATAAAAATATGATTTGCAACAATGACTTCTTGCTTTGAAACATTCATTGCATGGCATATTTCCGTGCCAGAAAAACTGGTAAACAAATAATAATTATATGTATGTTATTCATTTCTGATCAGGATAATATGAAGAACATGGTTGTTATTATTTTTTACAGAAGGATACTAATTTTTTTTCCCAGATGCTGTCAAAGTGTATTATATTCCAGTGTAGCATTATAATCAGGATCATTCTCTCTAGCTTGAACTTATTTCTATGAATAGAATTTAAACCTGTAATTTATAGTATATTTCACTATAGTATATTTGTAGTCATTTAGTTTTTCGTCTCTGATCTTTTGTTCCTTCTTCACTCATATTCAATGCCCTCCACAATTATTGGCATCCCTTGTAAAAAAAATTGTAAAAATGGATAGAAACAATTCGCCTTTTGTTGAAGAAGCTTCAAGTCACACTGAAAAAAATGAGAAAAATCCAACCTTTCATTGAAATACATTTAATCGAAGAAAAACAAATCCGGTATCTAGAAATAATTATTTTCAGCAATATGTGCCATAATTATTGCTACCCCTGGAAATTTTAGTGAACACAATGTAACTAAAGCATGTTTCCCATGTGAATCTTTCAATTGATTGGAGTGTGTAGGAACATAACAGCAGTAATCCATGACTTCTTCACGAACTGGGGTGCAAACATGAGGTGACACAGAGGCCAAAATTCCTTTAGCCATCCCTGAACATGGGAAACATAAGAGAACACACAAACCAAATGAGGGAGAAGTGTGTTGACCTTCATAAATCAGGGAATGGGTATTAAAAAATAGCTACTCACCTGAAAAATGCCCATTTTCTACTACTGCAGCAATAATATAACAAAAATGGACACCTACTGTAACTGTTACAAACCCCCCTGGAAGAGGACCCAAGATTATTTGGCCCATGTACAGTGAGGAGAATCGTTTACCACAAACGTAAGCAGCTGAAGTTTGCGAAACTCTACTACAATGCTGACTGGAACCATGATCTATGATCTTATGAAACAAAAATGGAGCTTTTTGGCAATGAACATTCAAGGTGGGTTTGAGGTAAAAAAGGATGGATATAATGAAAATAACCTTTTACAACTGTAAAGTATGGTGGAGGCTGGAAACCCCATTAGGCTACATGGCACTATGGACTCCATGAAATACCAGGACATTTTAAATCTAAAGTTGGCTGCTGCTGCCAGGAAACTCACACTGGGCCATTATACTGGATCTTCCAGCAGGACAATGACCACATTTCCAAATCAACACAAAAATGTTTATAATAATAATCAATCCTTAATTGTCCCTGTGGGGAAATTCTTTTTACGCCTCCCTCAACTTGGTATTTGCAGATCACATTGTCCGCGAAGGGCAGCCATGCATAGCAGCACCCAGGGAGCTGGGGGTTAAGGGCCTGCTGAAGCTGGGTTTGAACCTGTGACCTCATGATTAGAGGCACACAGGCTTAGCCCACCGAGCCACACGCTGCCTGTGGAATCAAGCTTCTGCCATCCCAGTCCCCTGCCTTGAACTCCATTGAAAACCAGCGGGCTGAGCTGAGGAAGAGAGTTCACAAGATGATCCTGGATGATTTCGAGAGATTCTGTAAAGAGGAATGGTCTCAGATACCCTGCTCTGTATTTCCAGCCAAATAAAATGTTATAAGAGAAGAGTCAGTGCTGCTATACTGGCAAAGGAAGGTTGTATTAAATGCATTAAATGCTGGGGTGCCAATAATTGTGGCACATTTGTTTTTATTGAAACTAACTATTTGTCGACAAAAGCTTAGTTTTTAAATTTTTTTTTATTTAATTCATCTTTTCAATGTGGCATGAAGCTATTTCACCAAATGGTGTCTTTTTACATATCTTTAGAAGAGGTGCCAATAATTGTGCAGGGCACTCTATACATTTCTCAGGTTTTGACTTCATCCATGCCCTCTTTCTTCTATTTTTTTGCCCTTTTTCTTTCTAATTTGTTTTCTTTCCTTTCACTAGAAATCTGATTTTCTTGTATTTTATTGATATCTCACCTCCTATCTTTTTACTCTATTTTCACCCACAGTTTGTCAAGTGTGGTTTTGCTGGATCCAATTTCCCTGAGCACATCTTTCCGGCAATGGTGGGCAGGCCGATCATCCGGTCAACTGCCAAAGTGGGGAACATTGAGATAAAGGTCAGTCAAAATACAGTGAATTGAAAACACAGTGAATATGGCCACATAAATGCCATTTGTTCTATATGCTTTTTTTGTGTGTACATTGTGCATTGGATTTGTAATGCGCTGGTTTATACAGAAGTCATATTTGTTTTCTACAAATAGAGAGTATATTGTGTCGTTTTTATGAATCTGTGCAGGTGGTATTGCCATTTCTGAAATCTTATATGGATTCTCTACTGTTTGACACTGTTTTCTTTACATTCAGCCTGAAATTTGTTTTACGGGCACTATTCAGATATACAGGCCTATATACCATTTAGTAAGCATTCACAAAAAAAAACCCATAGAGATGTGACTTTTAGAGGAGAAATCATCTCCGCTCTAGTCTATTGGGGGCGCTGTGCTCAAGATTGGAAGGGTGCCAGCTGAAATTCCAGAGTGATGTCAGCACTGAGCCCTTGCACTAGGCCCCTAAGCCAAGTTCCTCTTGGGACTAGCAGACCCTATTTTCTCATTGGCCTGGTGCTCTGGCTAAAAATTGTCTGTTAAATAAGTAAAATATACCTCTCCCAGTTGTACAATAGCACACACCCTGCTGTCTTCATGGTACAATCCGTTTCTGGGATTTTCACCTGAAATGTTTTCGTGGAACTCCGTGCCCTGCACTCTCCCCCATGCACTTCCCCACTGCGCCAGGAGGATGCAGCCTGTTTCCAAGGTGCTGAAAAGGCTGCTCTTTGAAGAGCTGTGTGCCAGTTACACAGCTTACTGGCTTTCCCAGTTTCATGGCTGACAATGTTCTGATGCGATCCAACAGAAAGTAGTTGCTGGTTACACTTAAGTTCTGCGATCTGCTTACTGGTGTATCCTCTTCGCCGTGTTGGGTGACAGGCAGTAGATATGCACGGCTCAGAAGCCATGGCATGGAAGACTACATGGGATAGCTCAGCTTCCCCCATAAAAAAGCTGAGAGACGTTAATTATCCAATGTATCAATGTAAATTAATTTTATTTGCAATTAAAAGTATGATCTATCTTACTAATTGAACCACAGTCCTCATCTTTCAAAGGAGCAGGTTTTGATAACATATACCATATTTTTCGGACCATAAGACGCACTTTTTTTTCCCCCAGAAGTGGGGGAAAAAAGTCCCTGCGTCTTATGGTCCAAATATAGCCTACACATATGCTGTTAAATAGATCTCCGCCCACCAGTAAACTCTGCCCTCCGCTGGATGCCCTGCTTGGATGTCTCACCGCTACGTCTGCACTCCGCCACTGTAATCACAGCAGAAGTTCCCTATTCTCCCATCTTACTATACTGGTAACTTTCCAAATGTTTGTACTCTCTTCCCCACTGACAGCTCTTCTCTCATTCTTCTTGGGGATTTCAACCTCCCCCATGACAAACTCCTCTCTTCTG
>JABFDZ020000002.1:16508780-16521324 GCA_019775955.2 Pollimyrus isidori
CGTCCTCCCCGAGGAGCTAGTGGAGGTAGCTGGGGAGAGGGAGGTCTGGGTGTCCCTCCTGAGGCTGCTACCCCCGCAACCCGAACCCCGGACAAGTGGTAGTTAATGGATGGATGGATATAAAAATCTTATATTTGACTACGTAACATACTTTATATAACTCAATGAGCATGGACCTGTGGCTATGTAAAACCTATGAACTTTTCTTACAGTTAGAGATCGACAAGGAATGTATACATAAATGACTTTGCCTCAGGGAATGTGTCACCAGCCTGTGAGTGTGAAGAACTTCCCAGAGAGAAAGAAGGATGAACAAACAGAGGTTCATTGCAGCGATCAGGAGAGAAAGGCAGTGCTGCACTTCATAGAAAATGTATATAGGGAGCCGGTGGTGTTATTGTCCATCAGAATTGGAGAATGTCTCATAGAAACATCTCTACATGTTGTTTGTCAAACACAGGAGTTATTACTGAACAAGAACTCCAAAAATAAAAAGAACACACTTACATTATAGTCATATATAGAAATTTATGCGGTAAAAAAGTTCACATTATTGAGACTTTAAGTGACCCCCACAAATCTTAAAAATCGAAAATATACTTTATGTTTATTTACACTATGGTTTTGGTACATACTAATTTATTATTGGTCCACAGATGTCACATGGCTGTTCATTATTGTCGCGTAACCACACAGGTAGTTCCCGGAGTCTAATACGAGTTCTATATTAATGTGGTGTCATGTAAATATAAGCACCCGTGTGACTTTTTACTCATAAATATGCAGCCATCCTTCAGTATAATTTTTCTTGGTTTTCAAAACACAAGCGGCTGTCTGTTAACAGTTTCTATGGTAACTTAACAAGCTTGCTGCTTCCACCACACATTCTATCCTTATAGGCGCTGTATTTTTAAGAGCTCCTTGGAACATTATTACATGCTAATTGAAATGAGTTTCTTCTGAAAAATGAACTGCAACTGGTTTATTATTATTATTATTAAGTATTATTATTATTATTATCTTGTAGCTCTGGAATAATCTGGATAATCCCCTTCAAGGCGTGCAGTTACTCAAAAATATGAATATTGTACTACTTCAAGTCGGGCTGCATTACACCAATTTGTCATTGATTATTTTTCTATGACAGCATACCTTGGCGTAGTTTGTCCCTCACATATACTGTAAATATACAAATACATAGATGATGTATAAGTGTGTGAATATCAGCATAGGACAGGGCACTTTGAATGGTGCTAGAGTATCACGTGAGTGTGAATGTGCCAGGACAGTGTGTGTCTGTGCCGGTTACACACTCACTGGAGTCCTCCTCGCGGATGATGTACTGCCTGACGACAGAAGGGGCACTGTCATCTGTCAGACGCACACACAGCACCTTGTGGGACAGCAGGGACTTGCACACCAGAAATGCCTGCAGTGATGGCCGAGGGAGGGAGCAACACAGAGAGTGTCAGCACACTGCTAATGAAATTATGAGCAGCCCACCATCCTTTCAGAGGCTGCTGGCAGAGTACAAAGGACACCAGGAAAACTGCCGGAAGAAGAAGCGCACACAGGGCGATACAGGGTCATTCCATTTTGGCCAGACTGCAGTTAGTGAGCATGAAAGCTGCAGAGCTCACACTGAGGCCTCATAGGTTTGGGTCCCAGCTCAGCATGGTGTTTCTCCTCACAGGAGAGAGATACACTCCCTGCTTTAGATCAGTGGTTCATGCAAAAGGAAGGATGAACAATTCATCTGCCACCTGAAGTTTGTTCACCTAAACATCTTAATGCACTAGAGCAAGCTTTTTTTTTTTACATGAACACCTACACCTCATTATTGGAGTAAAACCACTGCCCCAATGTGTCCCCCCACTGATTACCAAACATTGTCTGATTACCAAACAGTTAATGAAATAATAAACACAGATTTTTGTTTATTTGAACTTAGGTCAATTTGGAATATTTCTTAGATGCACTTCAGCTGAGCTCAGACAGCACTGGCTGGGTCAGGATTTATTCACTCAGGTTACAGATCTTTTAATTTATAGACTGATCAATCATAACATTAAACCCGATTGCCTAATGTTGTGTAGGTCCCACTTTTGCCACCAAAACAGCTCTGAAGGTACCTTGTGATATCTGCCACCAAGATGTTAGCAACTTTACATTCTGTAAGTTGCAGGGTGGGGCCTCCATGGATTGCACTTGTTTCTCCAGCATATCCCACAGATGTTTGATCAGATTGAGGAAGCAAGCAGTGCACGCTGATACACTGCACTGTCACACCCACCACACAATGAACCATCTCAGGGATGAGAACCCGAGTGCAGCCATAGGGCAGGTGATACCTCAGCACCACACTAGTTCAAAGTGTTTTTCTGGTGCATGGACCAGTCCTGCCACCAACCCCCAAATTTTTCCAGGAAGTTGGAGACCCTGCTTTCAAGGCTGTATGTAAAACTATACCCAGGATGAGGCAAGGTTAAGGGCCTGGCTCAAGGACTCTACTAAGAAGAACAACTCCAGATATTCACAAGATTCAAACCAGCAACCTTCCAACAGCTGGCACACATCCCCAGCCTCAGAGCCACCACTCCGCACTGTTAGGGTTAGGGTTGGATTGAGGTCTGGGGAATTTGGAAGACATCTCAACATCTTCAACATTTTTTCATGTTCCTCAAACCATGCCTGAATAATTTTTGCAATGTGGGAGGGTGGATTATCCTGCTGCTCTACATACACATTTCACTTTATCAAGGAAACATGTTTAAAAGTACATTTAAAGTGTAAAGTGCATGCATCTGCGTGTGTGGTTGTGCGTCTCCAGCTCCTACCCCAGGGGGCTCTCTCCGCAGGATCTGCAAGGAGGCATCGTGGTTGAGGGACAGCTGCAGCCAGACAGGGTGAGTGAGGAGCAGGCGATCCAGGACACTGACACTCCTGAAGCCACGGGGTGGACACACAGAGGGGACCTGCATCTGCAGAATATCAATGAGTGCAGCTCTCACACGCCACGCAAGACACTCACAGCTCACATTGTGTTTACTCTAGAAATGCTATAAAGCCCATCCAATTGTAAAGAATATGATTCTCATCCAGTTTACCAAAAACCTCAGAATAAAATCTGTAATTACAGCCTGTATACTTTACTACAATGTCTGTATACCTTACTACAATGTCTGTATACCTTACTACAATGTTTGCACATTTCTCTGCCAATGTTGGCCTATTTCTCTGCCTAGTTACTTTCCCAGAAATGATTCTCTGAATCTGAAGTGATTTGCAGTTTGTTTTTGGACAGGAGTTCAAGCAGGTGGCCACAGGTTTAGGGTTTTGAAATGTCCACCTTTTCCTTCCTATTTCCACCGACCTATTCTCTATACGGACCTGTCCTCTCTATTTACAGTGATAAAATAAATCCCCAAACTGGAGTTGAGATTCCTTGTTTTACACTCTAAGAGTCAATGAAGGGATCTCTGTTAGCCGTCTCTCTTTGGTTCCCACTGAGCATAAGGATAAATTATATCACTATGCATTACTGCAGAAGTGATGTTGGCCAAGTGGTATGGTGAGTTAACAGTTACCACTTAGAGAATAATTTAGTCTCGTGGAACCACGTCAGCATGTCAGAACGATGTTTGTGTGATCTATGGAATATTCATACAGGCACAAAATAGATACATTACACTGTGATAGATCTCTTTTTAAGGGCTACAACTACATTCATTTATTTTGTCCACGGTGATGTACAGTTCAAATTGGGCTTAAGGGCATCGCTAAGGAACCAAAATTTGAGCCAGTGACCTCATCCCACTGGGTCAAACAGCACCCAGCTTTGTGGAACTTATTTCACCTGGGGATCTTCATCCTTGAGCTCACCCACCTACCATCGCAGTAACAACCCAATCTCTCTTTCACACCCACAGTTATTACTCTATTAAAATATAGTAACAAAACAGGTATTATAGTTGTTCTTTTACAAAAATATCTTAAACAAATCCTATCAAAGACTCACAAGACTGACACAAAGCAGATTAATTCCTGTAAATGTGAATAAAGCAGAAGCTAACCTAGGCTGCTTATTCAACTGGGAGTACAAAAATATTTGTAGCACTAGGCTGTGTGACGCCCACATCCACCCCCACAGACGCGGCCTTTGCGAAGCACCGGAGGAGGCAGAGAGCCTCCTTTTTGGCTTCAGCACTCTTCATTAACGTCAGGCACACATACAGCTGACAGGAGCTGCAGGCCCAAAGCGGCGCTGACAGGGAGGTGACTCTATGCAGCCACATTTCAAATCACAAGCAGTGACATGCAGGCAGATGGACAGTCAAGAGGCCTCTCACATAGGCACCACCGTCTGCATTCTTTGATTTGTAATAATGTTTTGCTGATGATAAATTTTAATTTCCTTGCGTGGTTTCAAACAGCCTGATTTCTTCCCCGTTTTCTCAGAACTCCAGACTGGATGTCACCGTGGTGACACTGTGTGGGCAGCCAGAGAGCGCTTGAGTGTAGCAGCAGATGGTTGCCATGGCAACAAAGGCCTACACATCCAACGAGGCATACCCACTCAGTCACAGACACTCCCCCTACCTAGCCGAAAGAACAGGGGGGGGGGGCTCTACATTTCTAGAAATGTCTTCCAGACTCTGAGTTCTTACATGCTTCTTTAGCCTGTAATTTCAGAATTATTCCCATTGCAAGTTGCATCCCAAAAGTCTGGCCACCAAAAAGAAACACTATATGTATTAATCATGAATCCTTTTTCTTCTAAGTGATTTCAGAGTCCTTTTTGTTGCAGAAAAATAAAGGACCAAATGAAAATGATGATTTTTTTAAATGTTATCCAATTAGTCCATATGTATGTAAGAATATAGTATTAAAGCAGTAATAAAGGACTAGATGGAATAAATGTTACAAAATGTGTAAAAAACTCAGCAAGCACTTCTTAGTGTGTGCACTGCATCCTGCATCCATGTTGCCGCGCCAAGATTCTTAAAGAAATATTTATTGTTAAATTTTAGAATTAAACCAACAAAGGAAGAGTAATGCTGCACAATCAATCCATATCTGTTCACCATAGAAGTCACACAGTTTCCGAAAAGCATGCAAGTAGGTACATGCCCCTTTAAAATGCCAGCTGTGTGCCCCCTGCAGTGGACTGGCAACCTGTGCTTCCTGGGGAAGCTTGAGGCACATCCTCACCCCATCAAGATGAACAAAGCTTCAGTCTAATGGAGATGGAGACAGCAATGGAGCTGTGGGAAAGCACTGTCAGGTCTTGTGATAGTCAGTCGGCTAGGATTTACTATAATATTTACCCTTTTCATGAACAGACTGGAATAGAGCAGGAACAGGTCAAACAAGGCACTTCACAGCAGCAGCAAAGAGGCAGTGTGTAGCTCAGGAGTCAGGGTCTTAGATTTAAATCATTAGACCTTTTAGCAAGGCCCATAACTGCACCTGCTACAGGGGTGTTGGAGGCTGGCTCACCACCCCCAAGCTTTCGTCACTTGTGCATAGTTTTGGTCAAAAGTGTCTGATAAACAAATAGGCCTAAATCCAAATGTGACATGAAAATAAAAATGATGCTGTTTTAGTGAGGAAAAAAAAATCCTGGAGGTGGTGGAGAGTAAAGCACCTGACTATCCATGCAGAGATGGACATCCGTCTGACATTAGCCATTTACCGACTCCCTTGGAGAATCTTCTGCCGTGGAGGATGAGCACCGTTTAACTGCTCCAAGTGGCTGTAGCTGGTTCTGTAGTTAATATGTCTTCCCTATAAACACAACTTCCATCATCCATACCTAAATCTAATCTATGATTAGGTCTCTGCAATAAGGTCCTTTAATAACTTCACAAATGCTTCAACATCTTCTCTGTCATGCTTCTCCAATCCATCACTATTTTTTTTTAATCATGAAACTCACTACAGTATGGTGCCCAATGAAGTGTGTTTTCCTGGTTGATACTAAAGACCCATGCAGAACAGCATTTATAAAGGTCACCTCACTGCCCTGGTTAATACCAAGCACCTCAGTCTTAGACAATGTCCTCCACCCACATGTACCTTTCTTTATCCAAGCTTGACATCAATTTTAAGACTGATCCTCATTGCATGCCAGCAGCTTCTGACCTCCTAATAACACTCAAGTGCTCATCAGACTTAAATGGTTGTTCCCAGTTTGAAGTCTCCTCTAAAATTATGGCACAGTCTCTGGTAAAGCTGGACTCAATTCACGCACCAGCTGCATATATGTGGAAGACCTGACTTTTCCTCATCAAACTACACCTGCTAACATCCATTATTTATGTTTCTCCAGTACATACAATTTTGGGTAACCCCTGGCCTGGTCGTTCAGAAAGTGCTAAACATACAGCCCAAAAGATAAGAGAAAGCATTGCCAGTGGCATCACAGACACAAGACATCTGTGCTTATTGTCATGGCTCACACAGACTCCTTGACATAATGATTAATGTGAGACTTGAAGAAGAAGAAAAGCCTTAGAGAAAAGGCACCTATCTGATTGTCAGGAGCTCATATCAACCCGATTGCTGTTATAATACACTAAGAGTACTTTAGGTGTAGTTCAAAGTGACACTTTGGCAACCACTGCTTTATAGAACAATGTATAGAGAATTATGCCAAAATAAGTCAACAATGTGCAACAGGAAAATATTGCATTATATTGTGAATCAAGATGCTTACTTGGCAGAATACATGATGCCATGACATCTCGGTAAAATTTGATAGAAGACACCAGCCATAATATATCTCTGCACTGGCACTCTCAGTACAATTTTTGTAACTAAACTTTTGAAAATAAAAGCCTGAGGTGGACAATAAGATATCAGCCAACTGCCTAACATGGGTAGCTGGGTTGGGTTAAGTTCCCCTTTTCACACCGCACATAAAGAGAAGTGAGGAGGGGCTGAGGTCTGACCAATGACAGCTACAGAACATTTCAGAATGTGAAAGAAATGCAGCCGTTCAGTAGTGGGGGAGGCATTCATGAGAATATGCAGGTCAGTCAAAAGCAGGTTAGGGTTCCAGTTACTGCGAAAAGCAAAAACTGCATAAAATCACCAAATGCAAAAGCAGTGGCAGCCAGTCCCTGGAGCAACTGAGGGTTAAAGGTCCTGACTGAAGAGCCCAATGGTGACATCACTCCGCCAGCTGAACTGGCGAGCACTGGATCACAGGCTCGGCGGCCAGCTGGTTCCCCTACACATACACCCCCCAGCAGCTACTGCTGTTCCATACTGATGCTCCCTTTTCCCTGAGATAGTTTGATAAGTGGCTCATTAATGACCTGGTACTATTCCAATAGTCTAGAAACTCAAAGAAAGACTCATATGGCACAGATATTTCTCACACTCTATTTGACAACATGACTTGATCGCATATTGAAAACTGCAGCCCATTGTTTCATAACTTAAAGACTGGAGAATGGCGATTCTGTAGTACAAAGCCTGCCTAAGCCTGTGTGCACCTCTGGCCATCAGATTTAATATAAAATCAAACACCCTTAACATCTTATGCCTATTCCCTATAACAAAACTTCATTTAGAACACTGGATGTCGAAGGATTCACCCACCCACCCTCTCTCCTATGCATTAAACTCCCAAGGAGAAGATCTGTAAGCTAAGTAGGCAGTGCTCTCGCCCTAATACTGTGTATGATCGCCCCTATCAACAGCTTCATATCAGTCATTCACATTGTTCAATATACCTTTTACCTCAGTAAATTTACCTATAGAAACAGGCAGAAAAGATCCGTTTGAATGAAAGCATTTTCAAGCAACAAAGAACAACTCATTGTAAAAGTGAAAGGTTGTTGTTAAAATGATAATATTAATGACAAACAATGTTGGACGAATGGACAAGGATGATAAAGTGTGGAATTATGGAAGAATGAAGGGACAGGAAATCCCAGAAGTGAAAATATCTTCAGGGAGACAGTCAGCATTCGGTAAACACTTGGAGAGTCAGAGGTATGCCAGTGCCTAGATCTGTGAGCAGAAAAGGTAGACAGACCTGTACACTGGCAGACCGCCGTGACAATATACTGTGCAGGCAGCAGGAAAATATACCCAGGACAAGCATACTGCATACAATTCAGGCTTGAATAATACTTTTAATAAAATATATTGTGACAGGTGGAAGTTTCTGGAGGTGGATTTAAGGGCCTGAAGCACCAGGCAACATTAAGAGTGAAGGCAGCAAAGATTGAAATGGGGAAGCATTAATCTCACCCAGATTCAGGAACGGCTGCTGGGAGGAGTTTATAGTTGTTGTTTTTTTTTTTAGGTACCCTAATATAAGTGATAATCTGAGGCTTTAATGCTAGCAGTGATCCCATACCATCATCTGCACTCCATCTACCAGATAGAATTAATAACCATCAACTATCCAATGCTTCATTCATGCTGACTCAGTGATTCGGTTCCACATACAGTATATACACAAAATTTGTAGTCATTTTATATGTGTATATGTGTATATATATTTTATATGTATACAGAAACTATGTACGATGTGCATGCATATATGAGCTTTTATTTAGGTCATAAGCTATCAGATATCTACATCACTAGCTGACCGCACTTATCGCCATGGCCAGCTCCAGCTCCCTTCCCAGCCCCCAGCTGCCACGCAGGACCAGGTCCAGGGCTGACCTCACATCAGCAGCCAAATGTAATTCCTCTCACATGAAGAAAGTGAAAACAACGCAGTCCTACAAGAATGGACTGAAACACTGTTCTGTAATGAGTTATAAAATGCACAGGCCAGGCTCTCAGTTCTGTTTTCCATATTCTGATATGGACATTTAACCATTTACCAATTTCCACCCCACAGTTTAAAGACTTAGATACTACATCTGCTAACAATTAATATTAACAGTATGTATGTGTTATCACTGTGTATGTTACCAAAATCGATTAATTTACACCATGCAAACAAAGGTACAAATATATAACCAAATTAAGAATCAAATCTAAATAACTGATTTGGTGGCTCAGAATTAATGGACCTGAGTACTTGAAGTATGAGATTAAATACAATTTAATGAATACATTCTTATTTACAGGGTCAAAAACAGTGTAGTGCCTCAGACAATATGCTTAACCCTAAATACCTATATAATCTAGAAGTGAAAAGAACAGACCCTGGTGGCAAAAAGTTCCTGCCTGCAATCAAGACACATCTAAGCAACAACTAAGCTACTACTCCACGTTTCAGGTTCCTACCAAAGAAAACATTTTAAAAATATTGACTATCTTTGGATTTCTTTTATAATGTTTAAGAAACATCTCTTATACAAAATATGAATAATCATATACGGTACACCATGACATGTATAGCCCAGGACGCAACACGAACAAGGCTTCGACAGCCACACCACACAAAAATGATCATCCACAGCCTTCAGGTATCCAAGACAGCTACATAGTTCACAATGCTGCAAATTTTATACCATTCGCAATCATGCGGTTCTTTGCTAAGAAGCCTCCCCTAAAACAAAAGCTTCCTCGAGGAAGATGTCCACACAAAAGTTTTGAGTCACCTTATTTGTTGTTAATTAGCCTAATTACATAAATTGGCCTTCACATTAAAACAAACATTAAATGCAATAATTTCGAAGAAATACATGGATGTGTAAAGCAATTACTCAATTTGTACTGGCGATTACGCATTTAATTGATCTAATTAGAACAGTTCCATAAAAACAAATGTAAATGAAACGTATACACAGGACCTTCTACCAACGTAGCTGCAAACTAAATATCCTATAATTAGTCATGAGGCGATTAGTACCTGTCAGCCGTGAATATCATAACAATAATCTGTTTGGTGAATTCAATAATTTATTTAATTGCTTTGTTTCTCTTTCTCCTAACCATTCCTTTAAATCAAAATGAAAGACGTGTAAGACGAAAAAAAAAACTAAAAAAAAACACCTAAACCCCAAAATACGTACAAATATTTGGTACGTAACGTAGGTGTACACACATGCGCGCTTAACAGAAGTTATGTAACAGTTATTTTAGCTTACCTATGCTTAGAATAAACCATCATTATACGTTACCCTTTAAGAAATTGAAAAACTGTCTGAAATGTCTTCGGGTATATCGTTGCGCAGGTTTTAGTCAATTTATGAGTTATACAGGTAAGGAATGGGCGCGGCACTCTGAAAAATCCACATTCCTTACGTTTCTTGTAAGCAGGCGCTTATCAACATAGATAATTTTAGAACTTTGTTCAGTGCTCCAGGTTACACGTGCTTGAATAAATATCCTGGTCACGGACACCTCATTGCACCTTACATGATTAGACAAAACGTGATTGATTGAACATTGATTGAAAAAAAAAGACTACAATCTAGGCTTGTATTTCACCTTATACCGAAGTGAGATGTGCTCACTCTGAATGTGACAGCAAAAAGAATAATTCATTTCGACTAATGTTTCTTTAACCAATGTCTTAATATCTATTGAAAAAGGCAATTACGTTGTGCAAAGTCAACTTCAATTTGGTTTTAATCAGGGATTTCTATAACTAAATTTGGAACGACAGAACAGCGACTAAAATGTGCACTTCGTTTTCTTAATTATATATCAGAGTAATTATTTTATTTACGATAAATGTTTGCTACATGTTTGATACCTTCAGTCAAGTTTCAAAATATTGTCTCATTAGACAAAATTCATCGTTATGATTAGTGTTTAGGTTCTTCATTTGACAGATGTAGGCTAACTTAAATCATGCCTGATGTTGCATGCCGACACAAATATAAATATTTAAACACAGAACTTACCTTATAGCTCTCTCCTTAAAAATAGATAACTGCATACACTGAATTAATCGTTGGACCCATGAGATACTGGGATGCATTCGTTGACACTGTTGACTAACTTCTAGTATTTTTCATCATGTTGTAATAGTTATTTGTTCAGAAATCCAATCATGACATGACGATCATACACCGTTTATGAGAAGGGGGAAAACTCCAGGCTGTGATTCAGGATATAAATCACTCGCTGTCTCCCTTACCTCTGGTGTCCCCCTCTCTCACTTGCTCATTTCCTAAATAACGTCGGCAAACTTTTTTCGAAATAAACGTCTTACTTTACGCATGCGTTTGCGTATCTCATGTGGACCAGTTTTGGATGAAAAAAAGAATTTATTCGCTTATAGGCTTTTTTTGTGAACCGGTTGAGAATGCGCAAGTAGCGGTACTATTAAGTGGTTGTGAAATGTGCGGAATGCGGTACCAACGGGAGTTCTGTTATGTAATACTACTGCACGTAAGAATTAGGACGTATGTATGTGTTTTCAGTAAATTCTCTAGCTGACTTATTCAGTTTCACTCAATTGATTAAATACAGTAAAGCACAATCTTCACCCTTTGTTTTTTACCGGGTATAGAGAAATTCTACATTGTACTGTACCGGATCCAAAAAAAGGAAGAAAAAAACTGTAACGGGAACTGGCCATTTGCAATTAGTGCGTATGTATCTGAGTTCCTACCCACGCACGTACCATCCCTCCCACTTGACGAGCAGAATAATGTTTGAATTTGAATTGTTATGCAATTCCCAACTTGGGTCATAATTGGACATCTCCAAATGGCTCGAGCGGCGTGCCAAAGAGAGCTCACGGCATCGAACCACGAGACCCTTTTAGCGAGTGTTAAGAGCCCCCGCAACACTTCACTTCAGCAACCGACCGCTCTTCTAAAAAAAACCTTCTACGTCCAATGTGATTCACCCTCTAACTTTGATATTTTAAACTCCCGCTTCCGGTAATTACACCGTTGGGGATCTTATTCTTGAAATACAAAATAAGTTCTTAACGTTTTTTCTTTCCACACGTGACCGAATCTTAATCATACGTCACGTCAACCAGTTAGTGCGAGAACACTTGAAACATATTCTGCCTATCAGCACGTTGATATCTATAACATATTACCGAACACGTCATTCTTGAAAAAATAATGTATATACAGCGTTCTGGCCACGGGACACATTACGATAGTATTAAGCTGATACATTTTTAGCTTTGTGAGCGAAAAACATTTCCTTTCAGAGAGTGTATGCAGTTTTACCTTCTAACACAAAAACCATATATATAGCCCTAAAGGTCGCTATATCATTTCTATAATTATTTTCGAATTGCCATTTTAGTGTAACCTGTTATTCTTAGATAACCCTTTTCCTAGGTAAGGTACGGGGCTAAAATCTCATCATAATTGCTACCTCATTCGCTCCTCTTTCCGGTATAAGGATGCACTTTCACCATCGAAACGCTAGATGTCGCCAGAGTTTTGTGCACTGTGCGATGTGCCCTAGACCAGACAGACTATGGCACTGATCATCAATTGGCGGCCCGCGGGCCGAATCCGGCCCGCCGAGCCGTTCAATCCGGCCCGCGACTGGATTCCAAAATTGTGAGAATCAAAAAGAAAATAGTGGTCCACATTATTAAAGCAACTAAAAATAACAACAACTGAGTCTCTTGTCAGAATAACCA
>JABFDZ020000002.1:16528798-16539769 GCA_019775955.2 Pollimyrus isidori
TATCGGCCGATATAGCTTCTAGTGATCGGAGATCGGTGATCGGCCTCAAAAATCCTGATCGGAGCACCCCTAGTAAACACAGTTGACAAATGAGACCTAAGGTCTGGGTTTGAGAACACTATTGATGAAAAGAAAAAAACATTAAACTATTCATGGATCAAAGGACCTCAAATATTTTGATCAGAAATTAAAGACTTCCCCTATGCTTTTTGATCAGGAAGAATAGTTGTTTTGGTCCTCTGTGCTTAGATGAAGCAGAAGGGTTTTTTTGCTGTTAGTAAAAATGGATTTGATTCTGCTGGGTTCAATATCAAGTAAAAGTAAAAGGTTAACTTCTGAAAAACATCATCAAAGCAGATGAAATGCATGTCAGAAAATATCTTCTAAAGGAAGAAATTTTTATTGCTATGCTTTTTAACACATCACCTTTTACAGAATGTATTATGTTAAATTATAAATTATTTGGTTGAATCTTTACTGAATAGTTGGATTTAATACTGATTAAACTGATGTTTTATCGCCCACTGATCAACATAGACATACATTTCTGGAAATTAGACAGAGGACATCCTGTACAAGGCTGCAGTGATGTTTACCATGTTGTAACTTCTACAGTCTTTTTTTTCTTTGTTGTTTAACTTTCTGGGCTGTTCTGAAGCTGTGTATCTTGTACAGTGGAGATCATAAGCTAAAATAAACCACCATAATTTTACCCTGGTTTGAAACAGGGTATAGTCCATCTGTTTAATGCACAGACATGTCAGTGAAAGCCAGTAATTGCCTAATATTTGGTTATTTTAATGAAGTGTATGTACCCTTTCCAAGCCAAAAGGACGGGCCTTTTTGTTGTTTGTTGAGAGCTAAGATGCTTTCAATCAGTTATACAGGATTAGTGCTGACATCTGCTGAACTTCAGCCTAGATGCTGATATCAGTGACATGGATATAAGGAGTGTGCTGTCCCTGGGGCGGGGGGACGGGGGGGAGTAAATGATGATTCTGCATTTGAAGTGTCACCATAGCAGCCTGCCCTCATTGTTTGGACCAGCCGCTCGGAGCTGCAGCAGTTTATGCACTTTGAAGGAGCCAGAAGGGCTTTGGCAGGCTGTTATACACAGAGAAGGAGATCAGAGTGATTCTGATATCTGGCTCATAGACCAGGCAGCAGGGCCACTTGCTCTGGTGCTGAGCGGAGGGTTGCCAGAGCTGTGTGCATAGGTGGGCTACAGCAGAACGGAGCTGGAGATATGCTAAGAAAAGATATCATTCATTTTCCCATGAAATACAATATTTATTGTTTTAGCAAGTGTTCTTCTGGCAATGTGTTGTGACACCCCAATGCAGGACCACCCTGCAGTGTTCAGCGTGCCTGTGGACCAGTGTGCTTCTCTTTCTTATGCTAGCTAGGCTAGGTCCTGCCTCACAGTTGAGCACGAGTCCCTTGGCACAGAATCAGCGCTTTACTTTGATCTGATGTAACTTAAAAAGTGCTCTTATCCTGGCTCTGTAAGCACTGTCCCACAAGCAAAGGCAGCATGGAAATTTCAGGTCAGATGTCTGTCACTCTCCAATAGCACCTGTCAGTATGTGCAATTACTCAGCTCTGACAGTGACTTTATGCAGACTCACTAAGCCACAAGCAGTATTCTTGATCGCTGAACCATTTCCACTGACGCCAGCGGTAAAGCTATGAGAGCTGTGCCTCTGGGAGACATGGCTAACAATGTGTTTTCAAAGGGTTCTAAGCCTTCACTCTCCCGTTTATTTAATCATATTCTCTCCATGCCACTCCTGCCCACCCACAATATTCCTTGTTTATTCTCTGTGGACTTCATCAGTTCATGGTGTTCTGTTCCTTGATAAATTTGCATAGCACTTCTCTTTTTCAGCCATTTATTTTATATTCCTTTGACCTTGTGCTAGCATCTCTTTCCAGGCCAGCATACACTCTACTCTTCGTGTGAATCCTGTAGTATCTGTTTTCCAGATAAAAGTTGTTGATGTAAATATGAAGCTAATAGATATTGCATGGATCTATTCCTGTATTTGCAGACATACCTACTGCTCCAGTCACCTCTCCACACTGAACTGCTTCCACCAGACACCCCTCACCAAGCCCCCCCCATACAGTTTCCAAAACTGTCCCAGCCACATGCTTCCTTGCCACCTTCCCCGCTTCACACAAAACAGAAAAAGAACCAAATCTGTGCGTTAAAACCATACATTTCACAGTAAAACAAAATGTAATTAACATGTTTTATACCAACTAAAAGGTTTTATATGAAATAAATACATTCTTCATTGAATATTCGTAATACAGTATGTTTATGTTTATAGGTTTCGTAAAATCATCCTAATTCGATTTCGTGCACATAATCATTCAGCTGAAAATCAGGCAGCAACACAACACCCAGGGGAGAATGTGCCTCATGTTCTCAGAATACATTCATTTATTCTGGCAGGACATGAGGCAGGGGACACCCCTGACAGGATGCCAGTCCATGCTAGGGGCATGATGCAGGGGACATCCTATACAGGATGCCACTCCATGCCCGGACATGACGCAGGGGACATCCTATACAGGACGCCAGTGCATGCTAGGGGCATGATGCAGGGGACATCCTATACAGGACGCCAGTGCATGCTAGGGGCATGATGCAGGGGACATCCTATACAGGATGCCAGTCCATGCCCGGACATGATGCAGGGGACACCACTGAAAGGATGCCAGTCCATGCTAGGGGCATGATGCAGGGGACATCCTACACAGGATGCCAGTGCATGCCCGGATATCATGCAGGGGACATCCTACACAGGATGCCAGTGCATGCCCGGATAGCATGCAGGGGACATCCTACACAGGATGCCAGTGCATGCCCGGATATCATGCAGGGGACATCTTATGCAGGATGACAGTCCATTGCCGGACATGAGGCATGGGACACCCCTGACAGGATGCCAGTCCATGCTAGGGGGCATGATACCAAGGACATCCTACACAGGATGCCAATCCATGCCTGGACATCATGCAGGGGACATCCTATACAGGATGCCAGTTCAAGCTCAGACATGATGGAGGGGACATCCTATACATGATGACTGTCCATGGCTGGACATGAGGCATGGGACACCCCTGAGAGGATGCCAGTACATGGCTGGGGAGACAGTCACACAGAATTGGTGATTTATAAATATCAGTTCACCTATAGTATTAGCATATATGTTGGATTTCATAAGGAAGCTAAAGGACCCAGAGGAAGCCTGCATGGCCTTGGGGAGAGCAAACACGATGCAGACAGAGAGAGTTGTGATACTTCTGTGCTGTCCACTGGGCAACAGCATGCAATATCATATTCAAAATATAGCTATACATTTACAGCTGATTTAAATTACATATACTTATTTACAAAACCTTTTCTATCTCAAAATGGCATGAATATATACAGCATGAACACTGACTATACGTATACAGCCATGGCCAAATGCCACAAGTATAGATTTTCACAAAGTCCGCTGCCTCAATGTTTATGATGGCAATTTACATATACTCCAGAATGTTATGAAGAGTGATCAGATGAATTGCAATTACTTGCAAAGTCCCTCTTTGCCATGAAAATGAACTTAATCCCAAAAACCCATTTTCACTGCATTTCAGCCCTACGACAAAAGGGCCTGCTGACATCATTTCAGTTCAGATTCAGATTCATTCAGATTCTCTCATTAACACAGGTGAGAGTGTTGATGAGGACAAGGCTGGAGATCACTCTGTCATGCTGATTGAGTTACAATAGCAGACTGGATGCTTTAAAAGGAGGGTGGTGCTTGAAATAATTGCTCTTCCTCTGTTAACCATGGATACCTGCAAGGAAACATGTGCAGCCATCACTGCTTTGCCCAAAAACAGCTCCACAGGCAGGGATATTGCTGCTAGTAAGATGGCATCTAAAAGAACCATTTATCAGATCAGAAAGGACTTCATTGCGTGAGGTTCTGTTGTTGTGAAGAAGGCTTCAGGGCTCCCAAGAAAGTCCAGAAAGTGCCAGGACCGTCTCAAGTTGATGCAGCTGTTGATTGAGGGCACTGCCAGTGCAGAGCTTGCTCAGGAATGGCAGCAGCCATTATGAAATGCTTATAATTATACTTCAGTATATCATAGAAACATCTGACAAAAAGATCTACAAACAATGAAGCTGCAGACTTTGTGAAAAACAATATTTGTGTCATTCTCAAAACCTTTAGCCACTCCACTGATCAGATCAGATGTTTTGTCATGCATATTTATATTTAACAATCCCTATTCAGCCATTTTGAGTTGCATGATTACAATTCATGCTTTTGCATGATTTTGGTCTATGTATAGAGTATGTTTCAGCAAAATTTATAGAGTGCAAGTGATAAATAGCTAAGTAAAGAAACCAATTTATTTATTTAATATGTGATTTTGAGGTATTTTGACAGATATTATTTGATAGAGATTTATTTTGTTCATTCGTCCAGGTTAAAAGTGAGTTCCATAAGCATTTCCACAGAAAGTAGAATCACTGACTTGTTAGGCTCTGTGGGCAGCTGAAAGTCATAAGCTCCTTCTAATGGGGCTGCCCTAAATTGAGTTGCCATTTGAAAACTAAAGCAGTAAATTCAATGGAAGTGCATTGAACTACCTTGGTGACTTTGACTGAGCAAACTCTGTGTCCTTGGTCTGAACCAGAGGTAGGTGCCTCAAGGTCAATTTCTACTGCATTTCCAGTCTAAATACTGGGCTCAGTCTGATTGCTCTTTTGAGCAATGCTCAGTGCTTGGCTAGGTTCTGTCAGTTGTTCTGTTTTCTGGGGCTACTTTTGTTCATTGTAGTTTTGTTTGCAGGATTGTTTACTATGTACCTTCTTCTCTAGCTTTCATGTCTGAGTTGTTGTGGTAGGTTTTCTGTTTTTATATTTCAGCCCCCCTCCTACGTGTCATAGTTCCTGTTCCTGGTTCCTGTTATTCTGAGACTTCTTTGGACACCTCATCCAGCAACAACAGTTACCTGTTTCCTGTACAATGGATTTAGGGCCCCTTGAGCAGAATGTCTGGCATAGGTGAAGCCCTCCAGTTCAGATTTTTCTTTACTTATACTTTATCAGTTGAGGAAGTAAATCAAAAGAATATTACCAAATGCCTTGAGTCCTTGTATGACAATATATCCGTTACAAATTATTTTTATAAAGCTGGTTGTTTTTTCATTCAAATTTACATTCATATGAAGTACAGTAAAATCATAAACTTTAGGTTTTGTTTTTGCAGTCACAGTTGTTACCTGTGTTGTAGCATTTAAAGCTGACATGCATTTGTGCACGAATGTGCTGTGAAGGATATTAACTACATGTGTTGTTCATCACTTGTGATTTCAAACCAAATAAACAATGGACTTTTTAATGAAAAGCTTAAATACAACATGCATGTTGTTTTGACAATAGCTTTAAATGAGCAACTAAGTGTCTTACATTTTTTAAAAATAAAACATGAATTAAATGCTGCATAACATGTGCCATAAAGTAACCATGGAAAAGCAGATGCTGACTGAAAAATGCACATTTCATAACAAGCAATTTAGTGCAGAAGCAAGGAAAGTGCAACAATGTAAGTTAATAACATTATGTACCTGTATTCTTATTTATGAACACCTTTTATCAGACATTAACATTAAATGAAACTGAAACATTAAATGCTACTTTAGAGCAACCCAACATTTACAAATTTGCATTGACCATTTAGAACAGAAACTGCAATAAATAATGAACAGAAACACTTTCTTATATTATCATGTCTGATATTTGCCAGGTCGGCAGGGGAAAAATTCCAAAGTGCGTCTTTTCTCAGCCTGGAAAATGCATTTTGAGTAGGAAATCTGACGGTCTTTGTACCATGACTAATCGGCTCTTCAAGGGTTTGTTCTAATTGTAGCAACTGGCATGCAAATGGATAACTGCAGATAAAGTATCTAGACTGTGTTGCCAACAACTATTTGGTTTTTATGACATACTCGTTTGTAATTTTTCATTACTTGTGGCTTATGTGGTTTTGAATTATATAGTATTTTGATAAATCCAAATTACTTTTGGGTCTAGGTTGATATATTTTACACAGAAGTCCTCGATAATTATTGATAAAATGCTATCACAAGTAGCTCCTCACAAGACAAAAAAGACATACAGTACCTACACAGGTGCACTACAGGTTTGTTGAACTACAGTGGATATGAAAAGTGTGCACACCCCAGTTAAAATGCCAGGATTTTATGAAGAAAAAAAAAACAGACCGTGATAAATAATTTAAAAACTAGTTCAATTCAATTGAAAACTATCTGCTAGAGTGAAAAATATGTTTAAAAAAGTACAATAAGCTGGCTGCATAAGTGTGCACCCTCTTAAAGTAATACAGATGCTCCTCTACATATGAACTCTCAACTTACAAACTTTCAGACATATGAACGAAGAGGACTGTAACTCCAAATTGTGTTAATTGGGCTCCTATTTCCTGTCCACAACATAATATTTTTATTATTCTGACCGCCATGCCCGCCATGCTCAGCGTAGCGTGCCGACTCCCAGCATCCTAGTTACCCGCACTTGCGTATACCCTTAAAACGATGTTGAATAACGACTTTCGGACATTTTAAGTTATGAACGGCTGTTCAGAATGTATCTCATATGTAAGTAGAAGAGCGTCTGCACTTTGTTGAACCACCTTGAATTGATTTAATTACAGCATTCGGTCTTTTTGGGTAGGACTAAGCAATATTTGCCCACATTCCAAGCAAAAGCACTTCAAATCTCTTCAATGGCATCTCTTGTGCACAGTCCTCTTCAGGTCACCTACAGATTTTCAATTGGATTTAGGTCTTGGCTCCAAAACTTAAATTTTCTTCTGGTGAAGCCATTCTTTTGTTGATTAGGATGCATGCCTAGTGTCATTGGTGTGCTGAAAGGTAAAATTCCTCTTCATCTTCAGCTTTCTAGCAGACACCTAAAGGCTTTGGGCTAAAATTGATTGGTATTTGGAAGTACAGGTATTCCACCTTGACTATAGCCCTAGTTCCAGCTGAAGAAAGACAACATGAAAAAAGAAAGCATGATGCTGCCACCAGCAACCTTCACCATGGATATGGTGTTCTTTTGGTGATGCGCAGTGCTATTTTTGCACTACCTCTTGGAATTATGGCAAAAAACTTCAACCTTAGTTTCATCAGACCATAAAACATATTCCCAAATGCTTTTGGGAGACAATGTATTTTTCTGCAAAATTTAGCGGCTAGGATGTTTTTCTATCTTGCAACCCTACCCCATAGTCCAGACATATGGAGAATAAGGGAGATTGTTGTCACATATAGTACACAAGCAGCACTTGCCAGAAATTCCTGTAGTTCCTTCAGTATTGTTGAGGCCTCTTGGCAGCCTCCCTGACCAGATTTCATCTTGTCTTTTCATCAATTTTGGAAGGACATTGAGGAACCTATAACATCACTTTTGTTCCATATACTCTTCACTTCACTCCATGTTGCAAGGTATATCTAATGGAGTGGAATTGCTTTGTACCCTTCTGCTGACTAATATCTTATAACAATGATCCCTCCGATGCTTTGTTAGCTCTCTGCAAACCATGGCTTTTGCTGTAGCCTGCAACAGAGTAAATATCCGGGAAATTCTTCTAGGACCACTGAACTTTATTTGGGGCTAATAAGAGTTAATTTTATTTATGGCAGGTGTATCCAAAAAGACTGAATGCTGTAAATTGCTTCAACAATGTATTAGTTTAAGGGTGTGCACAATTATGCAACCAGCTTATTGTACAGTTTTTACTTTTTAGATTTTTTTGCCCTAACAAAGTTGTTTATTTTTCAGTTGAACTGTACAGGGTAAAACAAAAAAAAACATTTCATTGATCCCTATGGGGAAATTGTCTTTACACCTCCCTCAACTTGCTGTATTTTGTAGAGCAAGTTATTTGTGAAGGGCAGCCACCTACAGTATACAGTAGCAGTGCCCAGGGAGCTGGGGGTTAATTAAGGGCCTTGCTCAAGAACATGCTGAGGCTGGGTTTAAACCCACAACCTTCTCATTACAGGCAAACAGACTGAGCCCACTGAACCTCATGCTGCCCCAGGTCACATTAAAGGTGAGAAGTGTTTTTACTGTATATCATTTATCGTGGTCTCATTTTTAACATTTTGGCATTTTAACAGGGACGTGTGTATTTTTTATATCCACGCTAGATGCTTAACCTGCTATTAAGTGTAGAAAACTTACTTAAGTGTTCATAGCCTGAGACCTTCCTATTCAATATGCACTGGTATACAAAATTTACGATTTGAACTGGAGGTTGCCCTCTAGTGCAGTGTTTCCCAACCCAGTCCTCAGACCCCTAGACAGTCCACATTTTTTCTACCTCCCAGCATACACATGTACTCTCTGGGAGGAAGTAAAAACATAGATCGCCTTGGCGTTTCTGAGGACTGGTTTGGGAAAAATGCACTAGACCTTGTCCGATGATAATCCAAGGGTTAGTTTGAGGGCTGGGGTAATTCTGCACTGCAGCAGAAGTGGTGCCAGCAGTGGAAGATGAGAGGGCAGGTCTGTAGTGAGGAGGAAGTGGAGAATCTGTAGTGTGATGGTGTGTGTTCTGAGAGGATGGATGAGGGTCTATTGTGCAGCAACCACTCCTGTGAGGGCAGAATAGTTGTTGTTAAAAGCATGGAGTCAAGTGAAAGACAAACAGCAAAGCTACAGCAGCTCTTTGTGCAGAACCTGGGGCGCAGCCCCTGCCTGCTTCCGGGCATCGGTAGCCTGGGAGCTGACAGTGGGGCTGGCAAGGGTGAGAGGAGCCCGTGCTGTCGAGTGAGTGTGCGCTAGGATGGGCCTCTCAGGCAGAGGAGCCCACAGCGAGTGGCTCCGCCGGAGGCGCTGAGACTGAGAGCGGAGGAGTAGCCGGGAGTACTGCACCTCCGGCATGAGGAGCTTGACGCATAGGTCATGTGACATGGCGCCTGCCCCCCTGCCCAGGCGCGAGGCATTGGGTGGCAGGTCATAGCCCATGATATCCACCTTGGGGCTTGGCTGCCAGGGCCGGAGCTCCTTGTTCCTAATGAAGGCGGCAGGTCGCAGCTGGGGAAGGCGGCCCCCGAAGCAGCCCTGTATCAGTCTGACCTGGGCACTCTGGAGCAAATGCACCTCGCGCGCTACACTGCCCAGCCCCAGCACCCGCAGCCGCCCCCACAGTGATTCGTTAAAGTGCTGATAAAGTGCCGTGTCTAGTGCGTTCCAGCTGCGTATGCGAGCCGGCAGCTCTGCGCCCAGACTGCGACGGGAGCTCGGCCTGCGCATGTTCATCCTCACATACAGCATGTCCTCCAGGTCCCAGGCCAGCAGGTGGCGCAGCAGCACCAATGACTCGTCAAAGTGCTCTGCGATCATCACCAGCGAAAAGATGCGCTCCATCTCGCCAATAAAGCCTTTGATGTAGCCAGTGTCCTTGGGTGACCGGTCCTTGTCCCCTCCCAGGTCAAAGGTCAGCGTGTTGCGAGCATACATGGAGTCTTTCTCATGTGGCCGGTAGTAGTGCCATGGCTGCTCCAGGAAAGCTTCCAAAGATCCATTAGGGACACGCTTGAAGCTCAAGCAATACTGGTTGTAGTAGCTAAAGAGGGATTCAAACATGGAAGCCGGCTCCCGCAGAATGGTTATATAAACAGTGTCATTGGGCATTAAGCGACGCAGCTCAGAATGGTTAAAGCGCATATGGCTAGTGATGACCTGGGGGGACATGGTGTGAGGATGCACAAAGCGGCCACTGAAGGTCCGCGGGTAGCAGAACTGGTGGTCACACGCCTGGATTGGCAGCGCTACCGTTAGGTTATTGCGTTCGGCAAAGCGGAAGAGGAGGTTCTGGACAGTGGTGCTGGCTGTTTTGTGCGTCTTCAAGAAAGCAATGCTAGTGTGCTTGGTCTTCAGGCCTGAGGCAGAGGGTGACCGCAGTGAGGAGTAGCCCAGGTGGAAAGGCCTCATCGTCCTGCATTCAGGGTGAAGAAGAAAGATGGGGGAAGTCAAGCATGGAGCAAGACTGTTAATGCATGAATAATCAGTTACATCTGTGCTGTCAGGTGTTATTGTCACAGTAGCTATTTTACTGTTGCAATCCTAAAGTTCATTTGTTTCTGGGGAAATTCTTGATTTGATTCAAGGAAAATAAGGCAATGCTTGGTATCTGAAAAAACACACTAGGTATAAAATTCAAAAACTAATAAAATCAGACCAACTTCTTTATGCATAATAATATTCTACATCTCAAATTCTAAAACAGTATCTGCTCAGTCCATGATTCAATGCCTACCTGATAAGTTATAAGCTATATTTATTCTGAAATTATGCAATGTGTCATTGTGGAGTTATAAATTTACCTAACATAACTTTATTGAACCATATTTTTTCTCAAATTTTCACTGTTTCCCTTAGTAATGTATATCTATTTCCCAAGACAAAACTAAGAGTATCAATAATATATCTTGCATTAATTTATCTATCGAAAAAAATCACCATAGTCATGGGAAAAAGGAGAACGTAAAACCAGCTGATGTTGTTTATAAAAGATAACACTTTATCTGAAATATAAATTGCTCAATAAATTATTATATAAATTAATAAATTAGCAATGATAAATACCTTACAGTATTATGCCACAGTTTTGCAACCATGACATGTTTTACAAAGTACAGGTTGTTTCAGGTTGGTTGCTCTTAATGAGACAATCAGGTGCAAAAACAAACACGTGTTTGTCACTATGCTTCTTGAAGACTTGTGTCATTGCTGGTTCATATGAAGAAAATATTACTCAATAGATCTTTTAATGTACAAACCTATATAATATACACTCAACAAAAATATAAACGCAACACCTTTGTTTCTGCTCCGATTTTTCATGAGATGGACTTAAAGATCTA